>OX335682.1:16496253-16813753 GCA_946894065.1 Acleris literana | reverse complement strand
TATAGGCTGATGATGATGATGATGTACCGGGATTTGAACCCAGGACCGCTAGCTGCGGGCCACTAGCGACTAGTCCAGCGGATCGTCCAAATTCTTAGTAATTATTACAAGTTATACTGACAATATTCAAATTACATCAGTGTGTAAAGTTAATATAAATCTAATCACTTTAATAAACTTATAATAAGATTAAAAGTTCAACTAACATTTGCAATTAGCATTATTCGATGCAACCCTTTTATGGGGGCATAGTACAGTCACCAGCAATAATATATATTATCCAACATTGGGAGCAGAAATATCTGACACGTTCTTAACAGTTTCTTAGCTGCTATCGGGGATAGAACTGACAACCCTTTTGTTTGCCGCTGGGCTGATCTCCACTGCCCCGTATATAGTAATCCTAAGTAGTTAAGAACTAACATAGTTACGTAGGCATAATTGTTACTAACAAATATATGAATCCAAGTTGTCTGAAATAAATAAATAATTTATTATTATACCTTTAGTAATAAAGACGTGTCAGATATTTTTGCGCCCAATGTTGGATGATATATTATTGCTGGTGACTGTAAAGCTTGGAACAAATAGGTCATGTGCTGAAAATAGTAGTTTCTGAGATATTCATAATTTTAAACTGAACTTAGGTGATTTTCCTTATGACCATGCCACGAAAAATCCTTAATGTCATGTTTTATTTCAGAAGTTTTTAGTTTAGAATCATTCATTACAAATCAGTGAAGTTTTTAATCGCATTAGCCCGTTTTTTTATAATTAAGTTTTTAAGTAATCAGTGTAATCACATAAAGTTTGTTTCTCCATACTAGGTGTTCCCGTGTTTGTTTTTCACTTAGTATGGACAAACAAACAAATATCTCAGTTTTGTTTTCGGCCAGTGTATATGAGCATGACCCAATTTGCTCCAAGTGAGCTCTACTAGGCCTCCATAAAAGGATTGTATCGAATATCCAGTCACCCTGTATACAATTCTAAGATAACTGCATTTATTTACGTGCCGTAGATATTACTAGCCACTTGCCCAGGCTTTGCACGGATGTATCTAATAGTGTTTACGATCAACTACTTAATTTTAATACACAATTACATAAATATTAGCTTCATTTATAAAGCTAAATATAATGTAAGGGTGTTAAAATTAAGTAAAGGGTGCCTGTGTTATATTAATTAAGTAATGCCATGCAAAAAGCTATAAATGACTAAAGTGGATTCATCTAAAAAATCTGGTAAATCTCGCGCATTATGGGTTTGCTCAGTACCATATAATCAATAAATAAAATACACAATATAAACGGTAAGTACATTGTAAAAAAAGATAAATAAATATTAAATCAATTCGTGAAACTAAAGTTCTTGTTCAAAAGTATCCGACCAACAAAGTTAAGCAACCATGGAGACCAAAACATAAATGGTAAAAAAGGAGCCAAGTTCGATATAAAAGAACAGACATTTGAATAACGTGAGAAGTGAGTAGAGTTCTATGTCGTATAAAGCTGTCTCCTTAGGCAGTCGGGTAAAAGCAATAAAGAATTTAATTCGGACCTTCAGTATCACCATCAGATAAACGTCAATACGGATTGTGTTTTGTTTAGGCCGGTGTCTTGCCCCTCTTTTTTCCGAACTTGGCTTTCATACACTGCGCACTACCGTATATGACGATACTATAAGGTATCAGTACCTATTTATAGTAATTTAAATATTATCAGCAAAACTTATATTAACTAATGTATTTTATTATTTTGAAAGGCCACTGAGACGTTTTCTACTAAATAATTGATTAAAATATACAAATGAAATACATAATAAGGTTTGGTCAGGTACGGTCGGCCAAGAAAGCAGTTTTGACAAAGGTTTCTGTGAGATCTAAGTATCGCTAAGGTTGACACTTGTCACTGTCATAATATTATTGCAAGGGAAAATCGAACTTGTTGTATCATGACGTGCAAATTAATGAACTTCAAGCGTGGGGTGGTAGAACACATTTTTGGCCGAATGTACGAAACAAAGACCTCAAATCCCGGTAAGGGCAGATATTTGTGTGATGACACAAATTTTCGCATTTATTATATTAAGATGTTAGTTATATTTTAACTGTGTCTCATTTTCCTTAAGACGCAATTTAGGTATTTGCAATTTTGGTTTACCAAAAGTTATTCTAAGAAACCCAGGTAGATGCTGTACGGTTGAGGTGAACGGCCATCATGGACAAAAGTACCAAAAAATGCAGTCGGGTTCTTAAAGCCTGTTCGGGTTCCGTACCCAAAGGGTAAAAACGGGACCCTATTACTAAGACTTCACTTTCCGTCCATCTGTCTGTCACCAAATTTCACAGAGGATGTATTTCAGTTGCCGCTATAACAACAAATGCTAAAAATATAGTAAAATAAACATTTAAGGGAGGCTCTCATAAAATAAAAGTGATTTTGCTTCCCTTTTTTGCTCCATATTAATAACAGCAACAGGTCTATTGAAATATTCATAGAATATACACTTTTAAAATAAATAATTAAATTATAATAAAATACATATTTAAAGGGGCTCCCATACAACAAACGTGATTTTTTATAGATAATGGTCTGACTCGCGCTTGGCCGGTTTTATTTAGTTAGGTACTATATTTACTATTTTGGTACGGAACCCTAAAAAGACACGTCAATTCATAACTTTGCCCCATGAATGAAAACTATGTCACCTAGTTCGTTTGTTATGTAGTTCGAATTATAAGTCAAAACCTGTATTTCGTTCACACATGTACAGTTTCATTCACTCATTCAATCCATTCGTGGCAGCTCTATGGATTGACCTATAGTGGTTGTAGTAGGCGAAGTATGTGTTAATGTTTTGAGCAATCCACCAGGTTAAGATGACCGGACCTTGTGACGCAAGATTAGATCTCCAGGGCCGGACTCCACATGTATTTTTTTTTGCTATAGGCGGCCATCTTTATTATTATTTAAAAAAGTTATCAAATTTCAATAGTGTAAAAAATTATTTAATTTAAAGAAAAGTAAAAATGTATGATAATGTCATTTGATTATATTTTTTTCGAAATTGGTTTTTTTTTTAAATTATTTTCTATCTGATTTGATACACCAATACTTTACAAATTACTAAATAAAAATAAAATAGAAGGGATTAACTGAATCCAAAATAAAATCACAAATTTGTTTAAGTAGGTATAAAACATCATTATGTTTTCATTTTCTCACACGGACTTAGGTAAACTGATTTACTAGAAGCCAACTGAATTAAATAAGTTACTTCATTAAAATGGTCAACTTTAATTTTTGAATACCTATTTATCAATGAAAACGGTTTTTTTGTCATAATTTGGATTATTGGCCTCCGACGAACGAATTGAACGCGGGCTAAAGATGTTACATTCTCGTGAAACTTACAATAAATACTGATGCACTCCAATTTGAACCTTATCAAGCGGTAACAACATTTAAAGAAAATGCAGTTAGAATTATGTAAGCGATACCTATTAGAGCCTAACTAATAGTCTAACGTTACTACGTACTTATGATTATGAAGAGAATTTAACATAAATTGAGCATGATATAGGTCTAATTGAGTTGATAATAGGCCCCTACTTTGAAAAAAGTCGAATTTATCTCCCATCTCTGTCTCTCGATGCAGTCTAGAATATTTAATGAAAGGGATAGGGCATCAGAAGTTTCGTATAAGCGCTTACTAGTTACCCATCCAGTTCAGTACAATATCATCTAGAGCCCGAGACCAACGTCAAATCAGCGGATTCCGGCATTCGTAACTTTACTATCCTATTGCGTCTCTGTGGAAACTTTCTCTGTTACAGCACCGTGCGCTTGCGTCGCCGTTTGTTAGCGCATTTGGCTTTTGAGCACAATCGCTGCGCTAACTCGGCCGCCATAACCCCGTTCCAAATTTGAACGATTGACAGTTCGCGTTTTTATTTGTAAACAGCCAGTGCTTTTTTGAGTGAATTGTTTTAGATTCTTATTTAATTTAGCCACGGTGGTTTTTTATTAATTATTTAATATGAGTGTTAGAATCATCAAATTTAAAACGTAACGGCCAAAATGGAGAAAGATTATTTTCAATTAGTTTAATCTATTATAATCAAAATGTTGGGATTTAAACGGTCATCAGTGCAATATTTAGTGTTATTTCTTTGGTGTTTCCAATACTGGACGTTCGGGATAGTGGGCTTATGGTATATTTATGCGTGTGCCGTGGTTTTTGCCGGTGTGTTGGTGGTGTTGACATATGACCATGACTATTGGTCCGATAGGGGGGTGTTTTCACCCCCCGCGTGGCCATTGGTTGGACATATTTTATCTGTGGTGCTGTTTAAAGAACAAGGAGGGATGTGTTTCAAGAGGATTTATGATGAGTACAAGGACTTAAAGTTTTTAGGTAAGTAATGTTTAAATAACTATTAGATATAGGTACGTACAGTCAGCAGCAGAAGTAGCTACGAAACCGAAGAGGTCAAATTGATCTGCACTCGACTCTATTGTCAAGAGAATAAGTCATGTCTAGATTTTGAGCATGTTATTCTGCTTAGCTACTTTTGATGCTGAAAACTCCCTGTATAACGGTGATCCCTTCTTTCAGAGCTAATATCTCTAAAACGGCCCAACCGATTTTGATGAAATCTAGCTAAGAACTACCGCTACAAAACCTGCTATCAAATAAAAAAAACGCGTCCAAATCGGTTCACCTGTTTAGGAGCTACGATGCCACAGACATATACACAGATACACACGACAAACTTATAACACCCCTCTTTCTGCGGCGATGGTTAAAAATGAAGTAATTTTAACCGTACTAAAAACAGACAGTTTTTTGTCAGTGGGACTTTGAATCTAGCACCTAAGGAAAATAAACTTTATCCCTATTACAATACAGTTCAAATTAAATTGCCTTGGTAATGTACCATGCTTTTGCACACTGGGCCTTACGAGGTTAAGACTGGTGGTTAACTGGTACCGACACGCTCCAAGGCCCTTCTTATATGAGTACTACTATTACAAACCCGCTCTATGTTTTGAACCGTTCCTGAGAAAAAAGGTCTTGACAGACAAACAGATAGAGAGACAAAGTCATAAACCGGTCTGTACCCGACTAACGAAGAATTAGGCCTACTGTCCACGACGCGTAGCTGCATAGACAGCCTGCATATGCAGCCCGGCGTACTGATGTTGTCCGAAGCATACATTTTGTTCCATACGTGATGATGTCGTCTTTTTCTTTCTTACGTGCTGTTCCTTGCGATGTAGCTCGGCGTATGACATACAGTACGGCCGGCGGCGTGAAGCTTGCATGCAGCGTCGCTGACGCGACTTTGCCGCTCCGTCGACAGAGTTGTGCGATTTTGTATGTTGGCTGCAAGCAAGCGTACACTGCGTACAGCAAGCGTACAATGACGAATACGCGTCTATGCAGCTACGCTTCCGTGGACAGTAGGCCTTAGGGCCTGTTGTTTGATCAGTAGTTAACTCAACTAATTGTTAAAATTCGAAAAAGGAATCGAAAATTTGACATATTTCCTTGAGATTTTAACCATTAACTACCGATCAAACAACAGGCCATTAGTGTTTTCGATCTGTATAGGGTGATGGAACCAGTAATGGACAAGGCACCAATAATGGACACTTGATTGTTATTTTACAGAATATAAGGGTTATTTTTTCTTTTGCAAACAATCAATTTAGGACCGTATGAAATTAGAATTAAGAGTGAAGTGTCCATTAACGGTGCCTGTCAGCTAAAAGTGTCCATCATTGGTGCTGTCACCTTATGTAGGGGGTAAACAGATGGCCTGCGCCTCTATTCTAGGCGGTAAAAACCCAAATCGTATTTGACCTGCTACAGTATTTTAACTCGGCCGCCGTTACTGCTAAGTAAATAAGAGCTATCGAAACGTTGACAATACGATAACAGAGCAAAGACGATTTGGTTCTTACCGTTTTGAATGGAGGCCCAGTTTTGACAAGCGAGGTGTCAATTCGTTTAATATAGCGTTGCGAGTGTCGTATATGTAAAAAATATGACAAAATGGTGAATTGAAAAGTAAAGTACATGGGAATTTAACATAACATTTTCGAGAACAAAATCGAAACATGTTATCGGGTTAAGTTTTTAAGATTCGTTTGTTTGCACGTTTAGTGTAAATCTTGTTGGTTAATTTTGAATCAGTTCCCACTGTAGGAATAACTTACAATTATGAATTCTTATGTAGACTGGTGTATAAGAGCTAAACTGGTAATGGAGTCGGAAAGTGGAAAAATAATGCCCATTGTAGTACCTACTATCGCCTGCGTTCGCGGTGTCCCACCATTAGGGCGATAATCGTTTGATCGTAGCTCCTGCTCAAAAGCGATACACGAGAAAAGCGACACGGCAACACAGCACTTGGTAAAGCAGACGATGAATTTGTAGAAAAGGTTAGTCTACAAAAGTTTCTGTTAAATAGGTAATACGACAGAAACTTATGCAAGATACGGCCGCCTTTATTGTCGAGCGAATAAGAGCTACTATAACGTTAACAATACAAAAACGATATAGGTTAGGAAAAAGTGGACTATTGTAGTCGACCTCTTAAGTTATGCGATGCGAAGCAGTTTGGCGAAACTATTACAATGTTTTTAGGGTTCTGTACCAAAATGGTAAAAAAGGAACCCTTATGGTGAGACTTCGTTGTCTGTCTGTCACAGCAGTTTTTCTCAGAAACGATTGAAGCTATCAACTTGAAATTTGGCATAGTTGTATGACTTGCTTACCCGCATCTGTTTTTAGTAAAAAAAGTATGAAATTATTTTTCTAAGTATTTGTTAAGGGGTCTAGAATGGGGGTTGAAAAATGAAAGTTATTTGATTATAGCAAACGGGGTGTCACATGTAAGGACTCAGTTTGCACATTTCGAAACTATTTTTTTAATAATTTTTCGGGACGTACTTTTTGATTTCTAGCAAAAATGTACAAAAAATGTCAGTTTCCCCCTTATCTCCGAAGTTTATGGACCAAAAAATCATTCAAAAAGATTTAGACTTATATCTTAGGGGAAAAATAAAATGAAGTTGTCAAACTTTACAGTTTTGGAAAAAATATCAAAAAACTTTAAAAATCTGTATTCAAATTTAGGCTAGTCAAAATTGACCTTATTGCCTATATAATAAAGTTCATAACGAAATAAGTATTTTCTTTTGCGTTTTCCAACCATAACTATTATCTTAAATACGGAACCCTCGGTGCGCGAGTCCGACTCGCACTTGACCGGTATTTTGTTCAATTGTGTATCTTTTGGAATAAACAATTTAAAATAAATGTTTTAAAAAACAAAAAACCGCCTTCAAAAACGCAAAAAATAACTTCTTTAAAATTGTAGGCACCTAATAGGTTAGTCCAACTGATGTCGGCTTTTTGTTGAAAATGTTGTGGTCGCCGACTTCAGTTGGACTAACCTATTAGGTGCCTACAATTTTAAAGAAGTTATTTTTTGCGTTTTTGAAGGCGGTTTTTTGTTTTTTAAAACATTTATTTTATTTTATACTTTTTAGTGATTATAATACGCTGTTACGTAGTCCCACTTCTTAGTTAAAATGAAACTTTAACTTATATCAAGCGCGCCGCAAGCAACGCCGCGGGAAAGTCATAGTCATATTTCAACAAGTAAATATTATTCGTTGTAGGTAGTCGCTCAACTATCTTAATCGAGATATCTTATCGCCACCCTTGAAATGGGTACCATTGAGGAGTTCCGGTGGCCATCTGTGGTCTTCATCATCAGTTCCACTACACCAAATGAAACTTTCTGAATGCAAATGCTAGACTTGTTACTAAAAATACTAAAATCGCTATATGTTTGCCTACAATATTTGAGGAGTTCCCTCAATTCCTCACTGATCCCCTCATCAGATACAGATTTGGTAACAATGGGACCACCTCGGAAGTATACTCTATCAAACCAAAAAAAAAATTTTGAAATCGGTCGACAATTGACGGAGTAATCGGTGAACATACATAAAAAAAAAAAAATACATACAGTGGAACGTATAACCTCCTCCTTTTTTGAAGTCGGTTAAAAAGAGCTGTCGCTGTAAGGACCTTTATTATCCCTGGACATTTTTGATTTGTCTAATAATTTTAATAACTTATTTTAAACATTATTATTTTAAACGCCTACCCCTCTGGGAAACAGGCGTGATTTAATGTATGTATGTAAACATCGCGATAATTATTTATGACCCTCATATTAGCAAAAAGTCTTACCGCGAAGTGAAATAATTTTAATTAGCGATTTCCCAATATTTCGACGTTCATAACTCATAACTAATATGTTGCAATCGTCAAGATCAAGAGAAACTTATCGTCGAAATATCAGGAACTCGTCGATTATTTCAAACTGCGGTAGTTCCGTTTTGATATCATTAATTTATGATTTATCTATCTACTAATGTAATATAATCCAATCTAACAAAAAAAAATAATGCGATGTTTGGATGTTTGTCACTCAAATACGTCAGAACTGCTGAACTGGGGGTTACCATGATATACTAAAGGAGTTCAGTTTAGGTTGAGAGAAAGGGACAGAGCTGTATAAGTGCCCCTCCCTAATGAGGATGAAATTTGGCACAAAGATTATGGTCTTGAATAGCACATTAGGCTACTTTATCCTAGTAAGGCCCAAAGGCCTATATGTAGGACATATGTCAAAATTACTTCAAACGTAACTTGACTGACATAAGTAGGGTTCTGAATTTTCATAGCATGGTAAGACGTAAGAGAGCAGTAGAGTCGACATTAACATTAAAATTCAACTCTTAATCATACTCATTAGTTCATTTAATTCATAAATGCTTTTATATTCGCCCTGAGCCCCTGAATAAAGCTACTAAGCTAAGTATAGCCTGGCCAAAAAGTCGAGCCAGTGGTGACAGCTGCAACTAAAAAAATTCCATACAA
This sequence comes from Acleris literana, assembly GCA_946894065.1. Taxonomy (NCBI): domain Eukaryota; kingdom Metazoa; phylum Arthropoda; class Insecta; order Lepidoptera; family Tortricidae; genus Acleris; species Acleris literana. The sequence continues at coordinate 16,804,783 of OX335682.1, read as the reverse complement.
AATTGTTGCCATGTTTACGCATTTTACGTCAAAAATGTGACAGTTACGTAGAAAGTGGCGCCCTCATTTAATTTCTACTCTTTTTGGTCGCACTATAATGAAAGATTACAATTATAAACAAAATTATTTTCATGTACATATTATTTAATATTAATCTCATAATGTTATGAATATTAAAAGTGAAAGTTATTATCCATATTTATAATAAAATTAAATTTTGCAATTATATAAACAAATGAGGATAAGTATGAGTAGGAGTTGAATTTTAATGTTAATGTCGACTCCATAGCTCTTTTACGTCTTACCGTGCTATGTAAACTCCGAACCCGAGGCATAAGATTCATTTTTGAACTATCGAGATCGCGATGTCCAGCAAGATCACCTGGTAGGATCCCCTACCTATTAATTTTGTACGTGGGGGATCTTATCTTATCTTATCTTACAGATGGGCCCTTTCGGATACACTTCGACCCTTTAGGATCTTTTGTGCAATTACCCTCTTACACACTCAGCTGTTCGAATGTGCAGGTTTCCTCACGATGTTTTTCCTTCACCGTGAGAGCATCGGGTAATGCACTTAAGTTAGAAAAACTCATTGGTACATGGTGACCGCGGTGGTTCGAACTCGTTATACCTTACGATCACGAGTCGACCCCTAAGCCACTAGGCCACCGACGCTCTACGTGGGGGATCCTACCAGGTGATCATACTGGACATCCACATCGAGATTTGAGGTGGGCCTAATGAGGCCCGGAAAATTGGACAGGTCTCGAGGGAATAGCGGTAAACAACTTCTACGCGGCCAGAGTCGCGCGCAAAAGCTATTGTATATTATAATCTTAATTTAAAGTGGATTTGGATCACGGGAAATGCATTCGGACAATTTCATCCACATTTTTGATTAGTAAAAATTTGACTTGAAGCTAGATTTGTAAGTATAAAGGGTGGAATATAACATCAGGATCTTTATGAAGCACCATCTACGCCTACCACTTGCGACACACATACGCACGTACACGCAGACGCACACGCACATGCACACGCACACACACACACAATTTATTAGCCTAGAGGCATTCAATATTACAGGTAAGCAATCTTGCTATGGACTTACCATCAGGAAACCTGTGTGCTTATCTATCTTCTTTCCAAAAAATACCTCTTCCACTTCCAGGCACGCATCAATTCTTCCAGCGCACCCTGGTCATCCGAGACCCAGGCCTGATCAAGCGGGTGTGCGTCCCCGACTTCGGCCACTTCGTAGACCGAGGCTTCTTCTTCAATGAGGAAGTAGACCCTCTGGCGGGCTCCGTGCTGTTCCTACGGGGGCAGGAGTGGAGGAGGCTGCGGGCCAAGATATCGCCAATATTCTCGTGAGTACAATCACATACACAAACTCACGCCTTCGTTCCTAGAGTTGGGTAGGCAGAGCTACAGAATTACCAACAACTCTAACAATTTGCTGATAATTCAGTAACCACATTTTGCACAATTAGGCTAAGATGTTTCCAAGTGTATCAGTGACAGGTTGCAAGCCCATCGCCTAACAGTACTACAAGCCTATATTCCTCTTACGAAATCCACGGGAAGACATGGAGCATGGCAAACACACGGCCACAATCATCATTACTTTACCGTTTGGGTGGTGATAGGTCCTCGTGCAGGGCCCGTCCGTTGCTCCCATACCATCTTATCCTACCGCCAAACAGCAATATTAGCATTATTGTGTTCTGTTGTTGGGATATGACAACTGGTGAATATGACTATTAGAGCCATTCCGTCTTAGTCCTCAGGATTGGCAGGGCATTCGTAGTCTTGATGTGATTGCAAATGCCTATGGCTCTTGGATCCCACTTACGATCATCTGGCCTGATGTGTGCTTGTGACGCTTATTCACAAAATCCAGATTTTCAAAATACCAGATATTCTCTTTACCAGATTCCTAATCCACCTGATACAAAATAAGTATTAGGTATGAATATTGAACCTTAATTTTGATGTTTAGTATTAAGATAACTTATTATGGGGATCAGCTATTTTTAAATTCTGCTACCTATTTCGGAAATTGCTTGTGGCCTTGTACAGTCAAGGACTTTAATTGTTATGCCACTATGGAACCCTATCGCATAACGTTAATCATTCATTTAAGCGTAATTTCTGTCATGTGGTTTGATGCTGTCATTATGACATGGTAATAAAAATGTAACTGACTCGACTTTTGCTCGCTGAATATCGATCCAACTTAGGATCCAACCGATTTATCTTATCCTTTAACTCACGACCAAACAGCATTCGCATTGTGTTCGGGTGCCCAGTGACAACCAGTGAAATTACTCGCATGGAGGCTTACCATCTCAGTCCTCGGGGTTGGCAATGGAGTCGTAGGATTGTAGTCTTGAGAATTCATATGTCTATGGGATTTCGATCCCACTTACCATCGGATGGCCTGTGGTCGTGTACCTTCTCCTTATCATAAAAATAACTTTTCCAATAATCATTTAATTTATTTTCAGACCCAACAAACTAAAAGGCATGTTCCCCATAATTGCGAACACCGCCCAGGAGTTCGTCAAGCGTGTCGAAGCCCTCCCCTCCAAGCTCACTGACTCCGTTGTGGTGGACTCCGAACGGCTGGTGGGAGGGTACACAGCTGATGCCATCGTGCCGTGTGCCTTCGGGGTCAGGAGTCATGTCATGGACAACCAGGATGACCCGTTTGCTGTGGCGTTGAACGCGTTCTATGAAATGTCGCTGTTTAATTTGTTTGAGAAGTAAGTTATTCCTATAGATAAGGATAGTTTGAAGCTTAAGATGCGCGGAGGCAACGTTTACGCGTCTATTGCGTCATGCTTTTAACGCGTCTTTTCCGTGTCAATACCGGATATGACGATGGTATCTATTTGTTGTGTTTGACGTACTGTCGAGATGTGACCTATCTCGAGCGCATGATTTACATTGTCCACATTTACCGTAACGAGTTCTGTGAGGCTAAATAAGTTGCTTAACGCTAACGTAAACGATTTTCGAAAACTTACGAAATGTATGTAATTGACGTAGGCGCTCGACGCGGCCGTCTAGTCTGGCAGCTTACCTCAATCCTACATTTGGATAACGATAACTAACGCCGAATGTACCCTGTCTAGGGCCTTAGTGCCACGCAGTCAGCGTTAAGCGTGACTGATATAGCTTGAAGTCCGAGGGCCCTGCCAAGATGCATTGCGCTATCTAACGTTTCATTTTTAAACCAATCGCGTCACTGATAGATCACGTGACTTTTCGTATCATGTCATCTAAAAGTGTCGCGATTGGTTTAAAAACGAATCGAATAGAAACGCTAGTTAGCGCAATGCATCTTGGCAGGGCTCTGATCTGGTAAAAGGTCTACAACGCATCTCCAAATCCTTTCCATTCCATCAGATGACCCGTTGGTGCGCTTAACTTTTGTAGTAGCATAAAAATATTTGAGCACCTTGTGCTCCAATATTTCGCACCTTCAGAACAATAGTGATCTAATTCAAAATTTCAGCTTTCAAACTTCAAGCCATAAATTTATAATTATAGCGACATAACTCGAAAATTAAAATTTCTGAATTAGGTCACTATTGTTCTGAAGGTGCGATTTGGAAACGCTGGTAGGTAGTGACCCTACCTGCAAAGCAAGCGGTCCTAAGTTCGATTCCCGGTAAGAGCAAATATTTGTGTGATAAGCGCGAGTATTTGTTCCTGAGTCTTCGATGTTGTGTATTTATTTCTATATTTAAGTATTTATCTTTGTCTAGTACCTACTCGTAGTACAAGCCTAGAGCTTCGTTTGGGACTAGTCTAGGGGTCTAGTCAAAGTGCATATCACTTTATTGGCGATTTTTGCAAATTGATAAAATGTATGATTGATGTAAGTTGATGACAGATCGCGTCGACCGCTTAAACACCCAGCCACACCGGATGCGTGCGTGTAGACGTGACGTGCGCGTTCGCTTTCCTCTGCGGTGTATAGTATGGGTGAAGACACATTTATCAGCACCGATTCGCATTTTCTATAGACAAAATTCGAATCGGTGCTGATAGATGTGTCTTCACCCTATGAATTCACATACGACATGTTATTATACAACGCAGTGGAAAGCGAACGTGCACGTCACGTTTACGCGCATGTTACGCATCGGGTGTGGCTGGGCCTTAAGTCAACTCCATACAATTCAAGTCGATAGAAAACAGACACGTACTATCAGCCCAACGGAACCATGACCCACCATAGAACGGTGTCACAGTGACGTTATAATAGTTATTTGTTATACAAGGGGGGAAAGTTGTATTTTACCTGCGAGTGTTCATTTGAAACACGAGCTAGCGAAAGGGTTCTATGATTGACCACGAGCGAAGCGAGTGGTTCAAATATAGAATCCTGAGCGTAGCGAGTGTTTTAACACACGAGACGTAAAATAACTTTTCACCCGTGTATAACACAAAACTTTTCACCTCACTACAGCGAGGAAAATAAGAAAAAAGCTCAATTCCGCATTTTGCACGGTTTCCCGTAATTTCACAGGCGTTAATACGTCTTCGTCACTCGAATCACTCAGTTTTAATAACGAAACAAACTAGAAAATCATGCGAATATTTATCGTTGACAGCTTAATTGAAAAGTTTTTTTTTATTATTTCGTATGCGCTTTGTTCGCACATCGACTTACTTGGACTGTCAGAACATTTTATCCGTTTTTACAACAAGAATGTAGGTTAATGTTGAATGCTGATATTTATGAATTAAAGTAAAGTTGCAAGACTGTATTTAGTGTTTTTTACTCGATGAAATTCATTAATTGTGATGTTAAAAATTCAGCAATTTTAACGTTTTACGTTTTGTTAGCTATCAAATATCACGTAAGTTGCCTTCAAATGTCAAAACTCTTTCTTCACATGTGGATAAAAAGCGATTTTCTCAATAGATATCAAACAAACAAAACGGGCTTTCCGAGCTAGTGAGATGAAAAATAATTTGTTTGACATACCTTACGACTTGAATCAAAACGTCACCGTGACACAGTTCTATGGTGGGTCAGGGTTGGCAAATTGACCTATAGGTAAATTTGTATGAGTTTGTTCCCTGATAATGGTGAAGTGTTGTTTTATATCTGTTTCAGAACCATGCGACAGTTCTGGCCGGCGTTCTCGCTCTTCTTCAGAATGAAGATCATCCCGAGGAAGACGCACGACTTCTTCCACAACATCGTCACCAGCGTGCTGAGGGACCGAGAAAACGGTAAGCTACAAATAGTGCCTATATTGTTTATTAAAGTAGACTATAATGACGTATTGGTGAAAAACGTAAGTAAATGACCTCTTGCGTGTAGTTGTAACCCATCTGTATAAACCGTTTGACATTCTATATTTGAAATTTGACGTTCATTCCATTAGGTATACTAGTTTTGAACACAACTACATGCAGGAGGTCATTTACTTAAGTTTTACACCTATAGTAATGTCAACGTTACGATTGCTCTTATATAGTTGACAGTATTGGCGGCCAGGTTAAAAAAAATACGATAACGATAGGTTCCTTAGGTTCAAAGCTAATCTGACATTCTACAAACATTCTGACATTCTGACATTCTTTTTTAGGTTGAGTTTCCTATAAGTTACAAATGACTTGGTATCTCTAATGACATTGACTACTTCAACCTTTTTGTTTGAAATGGGTCACAAATATAACGTTAATGACAAATTCGTGACCGTATCCAATGACATGTAGGCCAGTTTCAAAATCAGACTCCTACAATTCTTTAGCACCATTTTGTTTCTGACCATAACTTGCTATATGATTTGTTCCAGGCGTCGTCGAGAAACGCGGGGATTTCATAGACATGATGATGGCTCTTCGCAACGATGACCGAAACAACAATAAGGCCTGCAAAGACGACGATGACGTGGAGATCAGTAAGTCACTCATTCTTAAAGGTTTTGAGAGCTTACAGAACATTAACAAAACGATAACCATCGGGGTAAATGCTAGTTAAAACCATTTCATTCTATGCTCTATGTGTTCTAATAATGAGACTTATTTTTAACATCAAAAGCAGTCAGTTTGGGAGCTATGAATGCACGGACAGACTGAAATAGGCGTGAACCTTAAAAGTTACAACACACCTCTTGTATAATTGAGGTTAAAAATAGTTATAGTACCTACCTAAAAACCTACCTTAGGTAGGTACTATAATATAACAAAGGGTGACTGGGTGTAGCAAATAAACACTTTGTAAATAAGTAGCCTTTTTTATTTGTTTTCCAGATTCACGAATACAATAGCTGTGACCTAAACGCTATCACAGCGGCGTCTGTCTATTTTTTTCAATAAAACAAAGCACCGCTGTTCCTTCGAACCAATTTGATTTCAAATCTATAAATTTAAAACCAAATTGGACACTTCGTACAAATAGTTTAATGTGATAAGGTTCACTTTCAGCAGGGGCCCATTTCTCGAAACTTATTAGACTAATAATATTAGTGTTTTGTCTCGTAAATAAAACTAAAAAATGAGACAAAACACAAATATTATTAGACTAATACTTTTTGAGAAACGGGCCCCAGCAGAACCTTACCACATTACATCCCTCGTCCCTCTGGGAACAAGGAATAAAACCTACCTATTCCTAAAGACTACCTAAGTAGAGGGAAGAATTACAATAACTAAACAATCGTCCCCCGCTATGGGATAACCTCCTGTGCTAAACTTTTATTTTAAGTTAGAACGGGATAAGATTGCCCGTTAATAAATAAAATAGCACAGCTGGTTTCGGTTCCCATAAAACTCTACAAAAAGTGAGACCCGCGACTGACAAGCTAAATTAACTTTTTAATTTTCATAAATAATATTAATTTTAATATATAAATTTAAAACCAAATTGGACACTTTGTACAAATAGTTTAATGTGATAAGGTCCACTTTCAGTAGCAGAACCTTACCACATTACAGTACCTACCCATTTATCCTCTTCAATGTAACTCAGACTCAAATCAAAAATTCTAGCTTTCTTGTCAACTATATTTCAGCGGACATGGTGATATCAGCCAACGCGTTTATAATATTCCTGGGCGGCTTCGAGACGACCTCATCCACCCTGGCCTTCTTGCTGTTGGAGCTGGCTGCCAACCCTGAGGTCCAGGAGAAGATGCGACGGGAGATCCGCGACGTGATGGGCGAGAGGGAGTTGACGTATGAGGTGCTCCAGGAGTTGACTTATATGGAGATGGTGATACAGGGTAAGAAGGTCAAACTGTTAACTATTTGACAGTCTTAAGGCCCTAGACAAGATACCCTCCGCGTATGGAAAAGCAAGGGATCACTAATTTCGTGGATCTTAAGTAGGGTCTTGGTGGCATAAGTGGTAATGCGCCTGCATCAGCCCGGATAGCCAGAGAAGTAGGTTGGAATCCTACCTAAGACCGACGAATTTTTTTCGCTTTAATATAGCCTAGACAAGATGCATTCGGCGTTCGTTATCGCTATCAGAAATGTATAGGATTGTCAATTCCATTCCATACATTTTGTCAGCTTTCGAAAATCGCTAACGTTACCGCTGTGGATGTTGACTAGGATCTAAATTGTTTGCTAAATAATTCATTTAAACAAAACCAAACGATGTCATTATTCGCAGAATCGAAAGAAATCGTTACGTAGCGTAGCGCTCACGTCGGTGTCATGTTTCAAGTTGCATGCATATTTCTGTCTATGCGAGTTCAAAGTCTTGTTATACACGTGCACAAAGCAAGGTTTTAACATTAAATGATTTCATAACTCCAATAACGTAGGTTTTTATTAACTAAGTTAAGATAAGTTAAGTTAAGTGTTAGTGTTATGTTAAGTTTTAAGTTTTTACGCTTTGGCCTAGTTGGTACCCTGCCTACCAAGCTAGCGGTCCTGGGTTCAAATCCCGGTAAGGGCAGATATTTGTGTGATGATCGCGAATATTTTGCGTCATGGATGTTTTCTATGTATTTAAGTATGAACTTCTCTATATAAGTATTTATATCGTTGTCTAGTACCCATAGTACGAGCCTAGAGCTTAGTTTGGGACTAGGTCAATTGGTGTGAAATTGTCCCGATATTTAATTTAATATTTTTATTTATATCTGTTTTTACATTTAGTTTTTTCTAATCATTTGTGTTGTGTGACATCTAAATTATTCTGTGTTGATTAATTTATAATTCGCCTGCGAGTTCGTCGACGATATTACATTTGATGTCTCATCAGTGCATATAAAATACATGTTAATTCGTATATTTTTTGATCAAATTATTTCCCATACATTCGTTTTTTTAGAGTTCCGTACTCGAAGTGTAGCCCAACGGGATCCTATTAATATGTCCGTCCGTCCGTCTAAACTTTAAAGAGCTGTAAAGTATCTGTTAACGTAACAGATAGCGGGTTGATATTTTTTCAGAATATGGGTGATTACGGCGGATTTTCTAAAAAATAAAAATGAAAAGAAAGTAAAACAAATAAGGGGGTCCTCATACAAGAAACGTTTTTTTTCGACATATTTTTATTATCTTAATAACGGTCAAACATACCTACAAGCGTCAAATTTGGTATGATTATAGAATCCCTAAAAATAACAACAAATCCCACTGCTAGATCAACACAGTATCAACTCCAAATATAACTGTATTTAAAAATCAACTTTAATAACTTCTATGAACTTGAAACAAAACTAGCAAGGATTTTGAGTTGATTCTGTTTTGATCTAGCAGTGCGGTATAAGAACTATAAAAGGGGCAAGCGTGAGTTGGGCTTGTGCTGATTCGATTGGAAATCAAATCCCATCCGGAATATAATAATACCTATATAGCTTGTCATTTTGTTTTAGCTGTTTAAAAAATCGCCATTGAACACACACACCCGCCATTTAATGACTAAACACACTATATGAGAAAATATATGTTATGGGATATTTTAATGTTTTGAATATCGGGTAGAAAAAACATTTAATGCATATTCCCTATTGTTAAATATAACTTTTGATATTGAAAATGTTAGAATTATCTACAAATCAAGACTCTTTTGTTAAGAATTGTGATATACATAATTTGAATACAAGAAATAAAAATAAAATTGCTATTAAAAAATTTCGTGTCCGTAAGGTATATAAATCATTTGTTGGTCAATGCATTCATTTCTATAATAAATTACCTGACGAAGTTTTAAAGTTATCATTTCCAGCACTTAAAAATTACTTGAAAAAGTCGTTGATGTCGAAAGCTTATTATAGGGTCGAGGACTATCTAACAGATAAAAATGCTTGGCCTAAATTAAACACCTAAATAACTTAGTAATAGCTTAGTCAGGAAAATATCTAAACATTGTAGGTATAATTATTGTCTAGGGGACACGGTTTCTGTAGGAGAATGTATCAAAACTATGTGGTTGTTTTGCACCGTCATGGGTAAGTATATGTATACTATTATTATTACAATTTAAGAGTTCATCTGAACATACTGAGTTTTGACACATTTTCCTGCTCAACTACGCATGATATATATATTTTAATGTTAAATTCATTGTTTTATATAATGCTAGGTTAAGTTCTATAATTGTATAAGTAATTTTTAAAAAAAACGACTGACTGTTGAGTTTCTTGCGGCGTTTCTTCTCAGCAGTGGTCTCTTGCGAAGCGCTGGTAGATTTTTGACGTGTAAAAGTGCCCGTGCGGCCTACTTACTGAATAAACATCTTTTATCTTTTATCTTTTTTAAATATTTACAACAATTTGATTATCAATGCAAAAAGGTTGGCTAACTCTGAAATGTTCGATTAACACTGACATAAGTGACTTTGACACTTATGACAGTGACGTATCTGTCGTAGTTTTTTTGGTCTTAAATTAGATTTTCGAGTATACTGTGCGGCGGTACGGAATCCTCGGTTCGCGAGTGCGACTCGCGCTTGACCAGTTTTTTTTTAATTAAGCATATTCTTGTTGTATTAAGTTCTGTCTCTCTGTAATGTTTTTGTTTGATGTACTATGTTAAATGATTAAATTAATTTATTGTACAACATTTTCCAGAGACCCTGCGTCTGTACCCTCCTTTCCCCAGCATCCAGCGAATGTGCACCCGGGACTACGTCATCCCGGGGAGCAGCGTGGTGGTCGAGAAGGGGACCATCGTGCTGTTCCCCACACTCGCCATACAGAGAGACGAGATGGTAAGAGAAAATGTCAATAGGTAAAGTTAATAGTATTACATAGATAAAAATCCCCGATATTTTAGTTGATATCTCTTAAGCGGCCCAACCGATTTTAATGAAATTTAGCTAAGAACCACCGCTAGAAAACCAAGCACCCCCCTAATCGGTTCACCCGTTTAGGAGGTACGGTGTCAGAGACAGACACACACACACAAAGCGGTCAATCTTATAACACCCCTGTTTTGCGTCGCGTATTACAAAATAAAATCGAATTAATTGTTATTATTATAATTTCACCTTTTCACGTCACCTTTTATGCTATTTTTGTATACCTATGTTAGAGTAACTTCTTATTTATAAATTACTGGCTTCTGCCCACGACTTTGTCCACGTAGATTTCAATTATTGTTATTCCCCCGGTCACTTCTAATTTTTCGAGATGAAAAGTACCTTCCACCTCGTCAAAGACTTTCTTACGAAGCAATAAGGTCGGATGCATATGTTTATATGAATCGATAAGGCGAACGCGCCTATTTGCTAATACAGTTGCTAGCTGGTGGTGGCGATCTGGACGGACCCTGCACAAGGTTCTTCCACCACAAAACATAGTTCGTGGCTCACTATTTATAAGCCGACAGTTAGCGTCCAATGCTGGTATTGACAGTATTGACTTTATATTTGGAATACTTTCAGTTTTCATTTAGGTACACTTGCAAATTTTGAGCTGGCAACATTTTCCCCATAGATTAAACAAAATTATTTTACTAATCTATGTTATTTTAAAAATTGCGATGGTGGTGCCATCTAGTAGTAAACCAACGAAGCGACTCACCTAACTTGAATAGTTGAGTCGCCATAGAATAAAACTCAATCATAATATCATAATTCATAACGATAGTGTCATACTATGAAAAATAAATTAAGTAGGTATAGTAATACATTAACGGAATAATTAACGTCCATCACCAAAGATTGCAGTACCTACTTTGCTCTGTTGCACTATCGTTCATTAAATTTAATGTCACCGTAAGTCGCGTCATTTTCTGCCTTGGCGAATTATTGACTGACGGATATTATGGTAATAAATGTCTGTGCACCTGGGTGATAATACAATTTAATGATTATTTTGTTTACTTTAATTTGGTACATTATGTGGGAATAACGCTATGCAATCATGTCAAGTCAAGGCATATTTAGCACGCCCCAGCGCAAGAGTAGCAGAAGAAAACAAATATGAAAACACGATGATAATGAAAAAATATTATGGTATCTTAGAGCTGATCTGATGATGGAGTCGGATGTCATCCCCGCTACGAGTATACTTAATGAGACCCACCGTTTTGGAACTCGTTATAGTTGAGTTTATTACTGGAGTGCGACACACGTTCGTCTTAAAAACCAGATCATAACTATATACAAAAAAGTACAGTCTGCAACAAAAGTTTTTATCAAAAATAATATTTTTGACAGAAACTTGTTTAGGGTTCCGTAGTCAAATGGCAAACGTTAAAAGCCAGAAACGTTAAAGTCCCCGTAAAGTCCGTCTGTTTGACTGTCCGCTAAGAGTATTGGGGCGGTTTGACACAATGTAAAAAAAAATATTTAATACATGTCATGAAATTATTTGACCGTGTAATTTATATAATTTATAGACATATAATGTAATTTATATAATTTATAGACGTATATCTTGTGTGCTTTCGTTAGATATTAGGTCTTAAAAATGATATAAAGATTTTTGATTTAATAGTTTCTCGTAGGTAACGTATTTATTTCTATGTAATATTAATAAACAAATTAAGAATAGGATCGTCTAAATAATAGACATCACATAAGATGCGTTTTTTTTACATTTCTGCTTCGTTACAGTATTTCGAGAACGCTGGAGCGTTTGTACCAGAACGCTGGTTGGGGCATCCCCCGCCGCCTGGAGTCTACATGCCCTTCGGAGACGGCCCGCGCTATTGCATAGGTCAGTTTTGTTTCCAAATTAAAAATAGTTGGAAATTTCAAGTATTAGAGTCAGACCAGCGAGTCGTGACGCAAGCATTTATTTCTATTTCTTCACGTGGCAATAATTTTACCTATTAAACAAGCCGTCACATTTTGCGTACCTATCCATTCGTTTTATGCATTTCGTAGTGCCAACTAGTGATATTTTAAATTTGGCCCCATTTTTTTGTGTATGGTCTGTAAATCTTTTTCATATTTGCGCCGTTTATCCTAGTCAAATTAGGGTTTCACCTCGGAATAGAGATAATAAGCTGGAAACTCGTATACAGCTTCATTTTGGCGTTCTAAAAGTTGTCTCAAAATTCACAAAAAATCTCGGGTGTGCGTTTAATGTCACAAAAATTGGGTTTTCGCGGATATCTGGGTTTCTATAGCTCCAATGATGAGTTTTCAGATTATTATATCTCATTTCAAGGTTAAGGGGTCAACCTTGAAATGAGATATATTTTTTTAATTTCTCCTTATTTGATTGGGCTAATTGAAATTGTAAAACAATACTAGGTGTGTTGTAAACCTCAGAAGTTGTCTCGTAATTTTTTTATTATTAAAACTAGAACGCCAGCTAAACATTATTTACATTTAAAATTGTTCGTGCAAAACTGCACATGACGTCAAAGTGACAAAGCTCTAAAGTGTGCAGCTACTTATAAGACCGACCATATAATTTTCGAAAGTGAACTTTATTACGCAGCTGTTAAAAAATCCGGTAAGATGTAAATTTTTGTTCGCAGGCAAGCGGTTTGCAATGATACAGATGAAATGCTGCCTCGCGCGGTTGCTTCAACACGTTCGCGTGAGTCCCGCGCGCGTCGCGTTGCGTGTTCAACCGTTCGAGGCTGATCCGCGGTCACCTCTCACACTACATCCTAAGGACTCTAGAATAACGATCAGTTTGATAAGATGATCCATATATTTTTATATTGGTATCTGTGCAATTAAAAAAATCCACAGACTATGCCCAAAATTATTTTAATGTGGCAACCCTCAAGTTACATATTGAATCCCTGAGTGCTTATAACTTTTAGGTCCTTTTCTACTTAATTTTTTTGGGCTCGGTGTTTTGTGGGTCTTCAAGTTGAAATATCAAAATAATAGTCACAATAAAGTTGAAATTACAATTTATCATGTACTTAATATTTTTAAAGTTAAAATAATTACATGAATACTTAGGTAAGTAAATAAAAACCAATGTGATTTATACATTAATTTGATTATTTGTTTAAATAAAGTGTAAGTTTATATAAGAGTTGCCTTTTTACTAAACTTTCCGTGTTTGTTAGTACCTACTGCACAAAGAAATGATAGCTAGACATTTTATGTTTAGCGATAAAGTATGAATAAAAAAGAAATGAAAAACACAGTCAATATAACGAAAAACAAAACAAGTACAAAGGCGAACTTCTCCGTTAAATGATCAAAACTTGTTGGATTAAAATGCACGAATCTCTAAACATAATATTTAATCCAACAGGTTGCATACCTACCCTTCGTGCATGGATAATAGATAAGTATTTATTTGGATTGTATTCGTCTGGGATTTAACAAAAAATATAGACTAACAAAGCTACGCAACCCCTATTTGTTTTTTGGTTCGGTCTACGTTTAATTACCTAAATAATATTAAATATACTTATTTAGGCGTTTAGTTATGTATTTATTATTTTTGACAGCAGCGCGTCACCAGTATTTACCTACTCTCTTACTTAACATAAGGCTGAAAAAAAATCATTTTAAAATTATATACATAGATATATACAGATATAATTAAGGCATTAAAGCGTGTAAGATATTTTTGACACTAATTTTACATGCCTGATATAATATTATTGCAGTGGACTGTACCTACAAAAGAGTTTCGAGTTCGCAAATGCATCTGACACCATCCACTTATACATTACTACGGCTTGCACGTAAGTATGTGAAGGAATGCGCTCAACAGCAAAAAATATCACGGACCCAAGACACATGTCGTCAAAATTATGTAAAGAGGTACCTATGTAATCTAATGGTAGATGAATAAATATCATCATATATATGGGGGAAATCTGACACAAATTGACCTAGTCCCAAACTTAGCTGTAGGCTTGTACCAATGGGGAGGTACTATGCAACGATAAACTTATTTATGTTGAGAAATAGTAGATAATTAAATACATAGTACGGGTGGTAATCGAAAAAAAATGTGCTAAGATTTTATTTTACAACTTGGATATGTCAAATTATAGCTTTGTAGTGTATCATGAGATGAGTCTCTGAGTTAAACCGCAAACAGATGGCGAAACTATTAGAGTTCCTTGTTGAATACGGAATCCTAAAAAACTTATTTTTTTTAGATACTAATAGTTAGTACTAAATTAAGGGGGCATTTTTTTCTGACAAAAATTGATATTTTACTAGCACTGCCTGTTATTTTCATATTTTTTTTATTTCGTCGCGATATACCATTTCATTTAAAAGTAATAACGTTGTTTTTACATGTGGTACACAGTCACAATAACAATAATTAAGATAACGTTTCTTTTGCCGATGATATTGGGTATTATTCCACCATTGTAAAGACGTACTGTATTAAAGTTGTTTTAGCGCTCTAGCAAAATGCGTTGCGTATATAGGTATGTACGTGCTATTAGTTCGTAAGGCTGTATTCCGGCTAAATATTCCTATAATAAACTCTTATAACAGTAGCCCACGGTTCAAAATACTATGAACAAAATCCTACAATGATTATAAATTAAGCTCTATTGCTTAGCTAATGTCGAGTCAACATCGTCATTTATTAAATAACATAAACATTCATAGGAAACTCGAGTGTCGCATCAGCTAAATATTGTTTTAAAATGAGCCACCATCAAACCGTATGGTCAGTAAGAAGTGCGACTCCACAAGTGTGAAGTGGTCGACTCGAAGCGAAAAGGTAAGAAATAAAAAATATTGTGAGCTTTGATGGATCTTTAAACGCAGTTAAAACGCAAACTGCCGTCATATGATGACCTCCAATTTAAAGGCATCTAAAGAAAATCGGGGATCAAAATATGCTTAGCGTATTTTGTTTCGTTTTTCTTTAAAGTATTCACTGAGGGTTTGATAGTTTATAATTTCCGAGTGCTGCAATAACTCGTAGTGATTCGTACAGTCGACTACAAAGAGATATATTCACTGTTGGACCTTATCACAATACAATAAGGTGAAAAAGTGGATATACATCTCTTCCAAGTCAGAGTAACACTGCTGACGTTATATGAAATATTGAAATCACGACTGGACCAGCAGTAATGGATACGAATTTTACAAAAAAAACTACATTTTACCTGATTTAACAATTCTATGAATATGAGCTTAAGCCATACTTTAGCAACTCCAATTAAGAGAACAAAGGCGCCACATGTTTGGTTCTAAGACTATGCTTTATTGATAAAAAATCTTTCCAATCTGGACTCTAAACACTCAATTATAAGGTGCATATTTATAAACCGCACCAATATGGCCACTAAATTATGTTGTACTACCATATCCTTAGTAATATTATATCGTATTAGGCAATGTTTAAGCTTTATATTGGAATGTTAAATCCTCAGACAGGGCGATAACTGGACTTATTTATGACTATTATTTGTGTAAAAAATAGTCAGCACTTGTAATGAAAGACGTTCTTGAAACATGTGCCGCGTCTTATTTCGTCAGTTTAAAATTTAGTTTGCGTTGCGACTTTAACCGAGATCGATATCGGAACACTAAGCGAAAAGTATAACATTAGGCATTTAAAAAATATTATGGTCAAGTATAAATGTAAAAATATGTGTTTTTCGATTTGATTGTGATTTATATAACGGTGTTGACATTATATAATTGGTGTTTCCGCGAATTTTATATAATAGCCTAATTTGTGGGATATATGCATTGAAAGCCGTAAGTAACGTTTATACATTTTTGGTGTTTCCGCGAATTTTTAATAATAGCCTTATTTGTGGGATATATGCATTGAAAGCAGTAAGTAAGGTTTATTTAATTTTGGTTAAGGCAGGTTCTTTGTTCGAAACTGTGTATGTTTATTGATTGCGCATGACATGTAGTATGACGATGTAGGACTTTCGATATAATTTGATATGTGGTTGATTATGTGAAGCGAGCGGTACGTATATTACTATAAAGCGTGAAGTAAACGAGGCTTTGAGAATACGATAGTATGTTATCCAGTAACAAAGTTCATTAACGTGTTGGCGGATCTTATTTAATTGTTTTTGATGTCAACAGCGTTACTTTTCTTATATATACACAATAATAAGAAGCCAATAAAATATATTCCCAATATATAATTAGGTTAGCTAAATGATAACAATATTTCACAATTTGCATATTTACCTACGTAGCTTGAACAAACCGCATCGAAAGAGCATTGTTTTTATTTTCCTGAAAAATACTTTTAATTCACATTTGACCTGACAAATGCTTTTAATTCAGGCGTAAATTGCCATTTCAAATTAATGCCTTACAGCAAAGATCACTCAAAATGAGTTTTCACATTTAATTTATTCCATGAAAACTGAAAGTACACCATAAAATAAGGCGTTTGAACCCTCCTTTCAGCTTCCTTGAAAAGAGATGTCATTAAAAAAACAACAAAAACGTAAGGTTTTTTTCAATGTTCGTTGCGAAACGTCGCTTTCACGTCAGTTGCCAGCGACGTTTGCTATCGTAATTACGATCTAACGCTGTGAATGGCGTGTGTTTCATAAAAGAACGTCGTGCGTCCTACTTGGACACTATATTGTGGGGATTATCCTATAATGCAACGTAGATTTCCAATAAACTACCATCCTTGAAGGGATAAGTGCCTTAAACGGACATAAACCTGTTTTAAGCAGTAGAGAAAAATACTAGTCAAATAACAGGGGATTAGGTATGTCTTGTGCTGGTATATTAGTTATTTTTAACGCACATCATTGAATTAATTCTTCTGCGTATTCGGCGTCTACTTACTTTCAAAAATGTATTACGTAGTCGTAAGCGTGAAGCAGAATTTAACTTTATCTTTCTACAGTAAATCATAGCTGATCGTCGCTATCGAAATACTCGTATCCACCTCGATTGTTGAAGGTCCACTTAAGACATTTTCCTACGAAGTATTGTACCTATTAAAGATAGGTAGTTCCGTTGTTGAAGTTATTTATTTATTTATTTATTGAACAAGAGCGGTGACCACCAATTACTTTCGACAACAAAAAAAAAACGTTGTTAATAAATAATATTAAATGGACTTTAAAGTTACATTATGAATTTTACAGAATACTTTTTTTTAGTTTCACCCAAATTATGGGTAGGATAAAAATATGAATAAATAATAAATAATCCGGAGATGATGATAGGGTTATTTTTATCCTGGAAAAAAGTTTTCGAGTAAGCGATAAAAGATTTCTACGCGGATAAAGTGTGACCTATGCGTACACAATGGACTATTTATTACAACACTGCAACACAGTTGCCAATTAGTTTCGAGTCGGCAATCAACAATATTTAACTACAACCTTAAAATAAACAAAGTAAACATATTTTCTACGTTAGTTTTATTGTGTGACTAATTTTAATACCCGAGCACTATTCACGTACAATACAAATAGCACGTTCAACTTGGTTCAACTCGGTGTATTTAAACAACACTGTGGTTTCTTGATGCTTATTTGCATCTCTGTCTGTAAATTAGATAGATTATAGATTAGACAAAACATTACTTACTATTATTGTTTTCGTACTTAAATTAAAATTTGTACTAACGCGTCATCTGTTATTAAGTTTTGAAACTTAAATGAACGCAGGTTTTATTTAGTGGCGATAAACTCTCTTTGATATCAGTGTTGCTACTGTAATAAAGAGCATGACATTTGTGTAAGGTTTTAAAAATCAAAACACCGCCAATGGCGCCGAAATAGTTGTGTTGTTATTTTGTTTTCTTGCCTTTTGAATTTCGATTTGATTGTCATTATGAGATTGCAATGGCGACGTGCGCGTTTTATTGAAAAAGTGTTTTGATGTAGTGTTATTGTGCATAACAGTGCTCACATAGCAGACATGTATTTTTTATATGCGTGACAAAAACATTCTCTCAGCTTTAACTTTTATTTGAGGTAAGTACAACGAATTTGTTTTATTTTTAGATGAATGTAAAAAGCAATTATTATTTTATTGTTCGTTACACCGTAGAACAAATTTTAATATGTAAAAAAGTTGTGTCAAAGTTTTTGGTACCTAGTTTACGAAATCTTTAAATTGAACATAATTGCATTTTCATCATCATCGTTGTTGTGAGCGTATACTCACTTTACTTGCATTTGCTCACAACTGGATATCCCAGAGGAACTACCCGAATTTCCTGAATAAAACTTAGCAGATTTTCGTCCCAATAGCCCTTAGACAAAAATCTGAATATACTTTCAAACTTGCACATTAATAAAAGGGAAACTAGTACGATAAGGTGAGCAACATGTCCTAATTCACTTGTTTATTTATTTTGGTTCTTCAAGGATTGGTCTAGATCAGGGTCTCCTAAATAGTGGGGCGCACTTCCCTAACGGGGCGTGGAAAGATTGCAAGGGAGGCGCGGAATGCTTGAATTTTTCATTAGAATAAAATAAAATCTTCAATTTAATGTGTAAATATAATATAAATAGTATATTAACATTGATTGTGATACATTCAGTGTCTGTATCACAATGCAATATTATCGGTTGATGTTGTTAAATTAATGTATGCTCTTTTTTATGTTATGTAAAGAATGAAATATTATTTACTATCCAGTGAGACTCGACACAAAAAAGGATGGGAAACCCTGGTCTACATAAAATAATAGTTATTTATATAAAGGGACAGTTACACACAAATTGTCCTTGTCCTAAACTGAACACTAGGTCTGTACAGTCACCAGCAATAATGCATTATCCATCATTGGACTCAAAATTATCTGACACGTATCTATGTATGTATGTATGTATGTATTTAAATTCTTTATTGCACAAAAATATAAATATAACAATTTTTACATGTCTTTATTGCTAGAGGTATAAGAGCGTGTCAGATATTTTTGAGCGCACTTTTGGATAATATATTATGGCTGTTGACTGTACTATGATAACTAGACAATGATTAACTTATTTATACAGAGAAGTACATACTTAAATATAAAACACATACAAGGCTCAGGATCAAATACCTGGGCTCATTGCACAAATATTTCCCCTCACCGGGAAACCAAACCTGGGACTGCTTGTTTCGTAGGCACGGTTACTTCCAACCGCTAACCGCGTCATAAAATGTGAACTTAAAAATCCAGGTAGTTCCATAGGCTCCACCTTGACACACGGATGGATAGATATGGCTGCCAACTTAACTTTACTATTTAGTTAATATAGATGTTAATAAACATTAAAATTATAACTTATACTTAGTATTTATTTATTATTATTTATAAAACTTAATTGCTCAAAATACAATGAAGTACAAATGGCAGGTTTAATGCCCAATGGCATTCTCTACCAGTCAACCAGTTGACGAAACAGCAAAACACTAAGGGTGGTGCGAAGAAAACCAACTGTAATATTTAAATTATTATTACTGATAAAATTTGTTTAAATTTTTTGTTATTATTGAAATAGATACATATGATATCTTATAATTTGTGTTATTTATTTAAATCCTTAATATCTTAATTCTTATTTTTAAAACATCCATTGTTTGCTACAATTTAATGTAATAAAACAATAGACCGAACTTTTACTCTTTACATTGATGTCACCAGGAATGCAATAAAATACAATACTATATGAATACAATATTGAAACACCACACACTATAACATTACAACAATATTATTTGGTTGACTGGTAGAGAATGCCATTAGGCATTAGGTCCGCCATTTGTACTTATTATAGTGCAATAAAGACTAAATAAATAAATAACAGAATGGAAAAAAGGTGGTCTTATCGTTAAGTAGCGATTTCAACAGACAACCTCACAAGAAAATAGTGAAAAAAATATTTATACATAGTAGTAGGTAGATAGAGGCATATATTCTTTAATATAACAATTTCACCTTTCCTTAATTATTTTTTTCCTTTTATATTTTCTTATCTTTTAACCTAGCACCAGGCAGCAGTGTTCTCACGTTTGTGTTCTGGTGTGGGGATAAGACAACGAGTGAAGTAACTAGCATAGAGGCGTTCCATCTTAGGCCTTATCATTTTAGTCGCGACGCCAACCAACTGCAGGAAGAATCAAAAACCAAAAATACCAGGTTAATCCCAGCGATAACTGGCGTTCCGACCGAATGTTGGCGAAAAACCTGGTTAAGAAAGAAAAAAGAAAAGAAAAGAAAAATGCTTTATTGCCCAAACAGCTTTACAGATAGTGTTCTTAACTATAAACGTTATGCTCTAGGCCAGGGGTCGGCAAGTAGTTTAAGGTGGGGTCCGGATACTGTGGGAAAATTTCAACGAGGTCCAGATAAAAACAATAGTATTAAGTTAGATTCTATGTGGCTTAAAAATATTATTTCAATTAATAAAGGTATAGTATACCTTATGTATGTATTAATTTATACTTGGTATGCAATACATTACAATATTTGGCGGTCCAAGGTTCGACCTTTCGGACCGCGGTCCGCCTGTTGCTGACCGTTGCTCTAGGCGGTTAGCTGCGGCAAAAGGGTCAGACTCAGCGTGAGGTGGCTCCTGCTGATGCAGAAGACACAGCGCTGGTTTTCAGTTTGACGCTTTTGTTGTGCTTCACTGTTTCAACTGTTTTTTTTAAAAACATTATTAACCGGTATTTTTCAAACTGTTCCTAAGCCCTGCTCAAAATACGCTGTCAATGCGCATTTTGAGCACTGGTGTGGTCGATTATTTATGCAATAGATTATCTTAAACTTTTACGAAATTCACACGTATAGTTCGTTCATTCCAATAGTTTGCATGCTTTGATGTGCCGCCACAATTTCAAAGAAGCCGCCGCGGCGCGCATAAAGGCCGAGCCACACCGGTTGCGTGACGTGCACGTTCACGTGCGCGTTCGCTTTCCACTGCGTTGTATAGTGATATGTCGTAATGAGAATTCCTACTATACAACGCAGTGGAAAGCGAACGCGCACGTGCACGTGCACGTCACGCAACCGGTGTGGCTGGGCCTTAAAGCGGTGCCGGCAACTTCAAACGGTTGCATTGCACACTATTTGAACGAAAGAACTATATTTGAAGTTGAACGGAACTTAACACTTTCATTGCCGCCGACCGATCGATTTTGTATGAAAATCGGAGACCTTGGCAATGAAAGTGTTAAGAGGCCACATTTGCTACCGAGATAGATGGCGAGATAGTTTGCACGCGCCTTTATTGCAGCGTCAAATTTAAATAATTGCTGTTTACTTTAAAACCACAACATTTATAGGCAAAAGAAATGGTTTATCAGGATTAAGCAGTTACAAGTACTCAATTGAATCAATATTTATCGGTAAAGATAGCAGCCTGCGATTCGCAGTGCTTTAAGTTTCAACCAAACACATGTGAAAAAGGTGTAAATTTGGAAAAATAAAACTATCGAGGATTCGGTTTCTCATCGTGTTTTCACGTTTACCAGTCCCAAGGATCTATGACCAAGTTTAATATATCCTAAGAATTGACACAGCTATGTGCCTATAGGCGTTATGGTTGCTGAGATCCAGATCGTGGAATAATACCGACTTTATCTTACGAGTATCATATCGGGCCTCTTAACCGTGTACGTACGGTCAAGGAAATGTATTCGCGTACCTTTTTCACTCTTGCCACAATGACAATAAGAGTCAAAAAGGTACGGGAATACATTTCCTTGACTGTACAATAATCATAATGAATAGGGAATATGCCTGGATTTTTTAATCGCGTTGTTCATCATCATCATCATCATCATCATCATGTCAGCCGAAAGACGTCCACTGCTGGACATAGGCCTCCCCCAAGGCTCTCCACTCAGACCGGTCTTGTGCTCTTCAAAATATAAAAAAATAAATAATTAGATGACCAAAAGTGACATTAAAATCGGCCAATAAATACGGATGATACAAGCATTTTGAACTGCTAATTAGACAGCGATTAGACCGAGAGATCTGACATGCACTGTGACGTCATGTAACAGCTCGGCCATATAAAATACCCATGTTAAATTCTATTTCGCTAGAAAGCGATAGCAATAAATCTTTGTTGGCTTATATCTTGGTTATTTTTATAGCTATTCAAAAAATTGTTTTGTCAACTGTTTACATGGATCAGTTTTTATTGAAGCAGTGAAAAAGAGTCATTAATATTCCCTATTGTTACCTCGATGGATCGTATTGCAACGATCGCGGTCACTTCTGCTATTCCGATGACAATACAATGATACGGTGGCATCGAGCTGGTATGATGATGAAGGCGGAAGGTGCCCATAGAAACTCCTCAACGGCCTATAGTCAGAGATAGGACAAGTGTGCGTCATTACTCGCAATAATGTGGACATGACTCCAAAGATTTTATTAAACAAATTAAATTGCATTAATTGATTACTAGACCCCGTTATCAATTGCTCAGTTTGGGGGCAAACGTCACAATAGGGTAGTCTGGGGACTAATTCGAACGGTGTTCATTAACACGATATAAATTAAACTATAATAATAAATTACAAGTCAATTGTCAATTAATTTATCAATGATTAATTTGTTTTTTCGTTAACTGAGTATCTGTAACAGATCAGAAGTTGTTCTAAATGACTAAACCGTTGTAATGATAAAGTTGTTCTAAACCATTAAAAATAGATTCTGAAAGCTCTAATGAATCAAACTATTATAAGAGAGGCAAAAAATACAATATTGAAAGCAAACATTGAAAGAGAATTATTAAATTTCAGAAAAAAATCGCGTGTGTTTCACAATCTCTTTTGGTAGCGGATAACATACAGAGCGAGCTATTAAAATTAATACTGCACGAAAGAAGACGAAAAATATATGAAAAGTTGAGATTTGTATTAAAAAAAGGGACGTTGCGTAACGTTAAAGATCTTAATGCAAGACAAGAAATACAAATAAATCCAAGCAACCGTTACAAATCCTGCTTTGATAACTGCTAAATTAATCAATTGACAATTGACTTATAAGTAATTTATATCGTGAATGACTGATTATTAAAAAAAAAACCGTTGAACACCAATACACTAGGTTGTAGTGTTAATGAACACCGTTCCATTTAGTCCCCAGACTACCCTATTGTGACATTTGCCCCCAAACCAAGCAATTGATAACGGGGTCTATTGATTACTTACCCTAAAAATAATTTTGATCCTTTGCAAGACACTAATAAATAAATAATACAAAGACTTGTTATTGTGTATATTTATTAAAGTAAATAAACAGTATTTTTTATAATTTTTCCGTGGTTAGTTTATTCCTTTTCACGGCTAAAATAAACTTATGAGGTGAAAAGCTCCTTTCGCAATCCACGCATGTTAATAGAGTAAACTTAAGTACCAATTTCAACAAACGATGTTAAACTTAATCAATGTTAATCGACACTTTGTTCATACATTTTGACAGCTGTTAACGCTCTAATCGTCTGTTAAGTGATTAACATCATTTGGTGAAATTGGTACTTAGTAGATTAATATAAATGGCCACTCCTCACGTCTTAGTTTTATTTATTTATTACTGTCCTGCAAGGGATCGAGGTTAAAACTAAGGTAAGAAATCAATTAATTTAATTTAATTATTATACTTAAAATCTTTTAGTCATGTCTACATTATTGCGAGTAATGACGCCAAATTGTCCGATATCTGCTTATAGTAGACTCGTCGAGTTTGGTCTCATTTGACTGGTCTTTTGATAGTGTTTATTATCAATGTTAGAAGTACAGTCGCCAACAAAGTATGTTATTAAAAAATATATTAGAAAAGTATCTTATAGCATTTGGATGGGTAGTGGTAGTAGGCCCATAATCTGAAAGAGAAATGTTTTGTGCATGAGATTTTGAGTTTGAGATTCTGAAATTCTAATTTGTATGCGTTTTTTTATATAGCTATTGAATGTTTATGTATTAATTATACCGTTTTTGTTGCAGAATTCAAAATGTATGATGAAGAGGACGAAGGGGAATACTTGGATGACCCCATATCGTTGATCTTTAACTGCGTTGATGCAGGTAGATAATCTAATATATAATCTAATATTAAAAATTCCACTATCCCGCGGGAACAGGGGTTGTTTTCAGAATAAAAGTGTGTTAATTAAGGGTATATGCTATCCCCATTCCAAATTTCATCCAAATCTGTACAGGAATTTCAGAAAGGTGTGTAATGTTTTGCATAAATTCATAATTTCTTAAAACATGTTCATAGGTTAAAAAATAGACATTTCTAACAGATTTGATTAGGTACCAACTACGATTTTGGTTAATGGTCTAACCTAACGTTACCTAGTCAGAAGAAATTAACTTACAATGCATAATAACAAGAAAATGATCGTTATGATAAATGAGTGTTATGTTATTTGATAGTATGCCCGATAAAATTTCATTATTTCATTAAAAATAATTAAAGGTACATAAAACAGACAGCAATCATTTCAAAATGAAGAACAAACAGATAGATGTTATAAACTAGATTACGGTCCAAAACAATATGTACACAGCATGGTTACAGTTGCATAGATTAAAAATAACTAGAAATAATAATTAAGTACAGAAATAAAACATACTATTGAAGCTAAGAGCTCGTTCCCACTATGTCGTATGTCGGTCCGGATTTTAATCGGTCGTTCCAGTGGCAGAACGTTTCATATGAAGCTATTCACACTCGTCCGACAACAATTTTGTGTCGTTCGACAAAAAATATCGTGTGTTTGGCCAGCCCTCTGGTCCGGATAAAAATCGTGTCGGAACTCGCTCGCCTTTGAGTAAGTATGACGCTGTTCACATTGGTCGGATGTCGGGGCCGACCCCGTCCCGCCCGCACCCCTTGTTTCGCCCTCCCGTGGCTGCCATAGTGGCCGACAGCCGACTAGTGGGAACAGAGGCGCCGACACCCGATTAAAATCGGAATCCGACATCGGACATAGTGGGAACAGAGGCGCCGACACCCAATTAAAATCGGAATCCGACATCGGACATAGTGGGAACAGAGGCGCCGACACCCGATTAAAATCGGAATCCGACATCGGACATAGTGGGAACAGAGGCGCCGACACCCAATTAAATTCGGAATCCGACATACGACATAGTGGGAACGAGCTCTAACTGTTCTGCTTAACAATTGAGTTAACCACCATTTTAAATATGATAGAGATTGTATGAAACCAGAGATCATCATCACGTGCTGGTAATTGATCAAACTTGTTCAAAGTATACTCCATAAAATGGCTGTGGCACAGACATACACGGACATGACGAAATTATAAAGGTTGCGTTTTTACCATTTGACTGCGGAAAAAAATGTGTTTCAGTGGGAGTTTTGTGTCTAATCTTAAACGCCTGTCCAATGTGTTTAGGGTTACGTGCTGATGCATGGTACATAGGTCGATTAGTGGGCCCTCAGCTTTAAATTAGACGATCTCTTTCACATGTATGTTCTTCGGTAAAGAATAACATTGTGAGAAAACAAGCTCTGAGCGGCGATTTCTTCATAGTTTTATACGTAATTTATTCTTACTGTTTATCGTATCGCCAAGCTACAGTGTTAGCATTGTTGTGTTTCGGTGTGGGGGTAAGACACCGGTGAATTTACTAGCAAAGAGGCATTTCATCTTAGGCCTCAGGGAAATTTGCCGTCTTGTGATTGGAAATGTTGTTAACATCTCATGGCTCGTTTGCTCTTTCACTTTTCCATGCCATTTAGAGGTATTAATCTCGATTTCGAAGTTACGTGTCCTGGTAGTGTACTTAGCTTGATATTAACTGTTTTTTTTTCTTTGTCCACGTCAGCTGAAGGTGCTGTAGTCGACCTTTTAACGAGTTCTGATGATGAAGCGGAAGACCCACGCCTTGCACCCCGATCATCATACGGAAACAAGAACGTCTGCCTACCGGTAACATTCTTTAATATCCCTAGAAACGTAGAGCTGTTAAAGAAATGTAAAGCGCCAAGTATCCAACTCGTCGACTGCGGTAAAAATCCGCCAAAATATAAAGATACAAATTTAAAACAGCTCCAGTCTCATGTTATAACTTCCTCAGAATTAGATAAACTAAGTCTTGCTGAAGCACCAAAAAATGATGCAACAAAGGACAAGAATCTTGTCTCTAAAGAAATAGGTAAGAAAGCTGATAAAGTTCTGGTTAAGGATGAAGATGTTAATATTCAGAAAAATGATAATGATAAGAAAGAAGAAACGACCAATGTAACTAAATTACATTCCCTCCAGGAAGTACGCGATCGAAACATTGCTATGCCTAAAACGAAGTGCAAAAAAACAGACGTGGATTATGAAAAACAACAAGCTCTTAAGATTAAGGATTTAAGCCAAGTAGATTTTAAGCGCAATACAGGGCTAATAGGTTTGACAATATCGAAAAAAGATTTCCCGAAGGAAGTGAATGTTGCGAAAACAAGTGATAAAAAGATAAAGAAGGATAAGGTTAGTAACGTTGTAATGAAAGATGTTAGTGAAACATTGAAGACTCTTGGCACAGTATGTATACCACTCCCTGATAAAAATCCTGAACCGTTAAAAGTTGACAACAACGCTAGCGGTAGCGAAAAGCCGTCGAAAGAAGTGACACGTCCATCGACAGACACTAAAAACCAAATAGTGCCAAAGAATGAAAATAGCCCAACCTATTGCAGTCTTAAAATAACATCTTCAAAACTTCTCGAAAAAGCTCTAAAACTGAAACAAGCCAAAAGTCATCAGAATAAAGAGCCGTCCAAAAAGAAACCCAAGGGAAATGATAAAAAAATACCAAAGATAATTGCCAAAGACGACAAAAAACCAGCTAAACAGAATAAAGAACTATCCAAAGAAAAACCGAAGAAAAATGATAAAAATACAGTCAAAATAAAAGCCAAAGACCACAAAAATCTAGATGAAAATAATGCTAAAGACCAGGCGGTCCCTAAACTAAATTTAAAACGTAAGTTTACAGAAACAAATGTATTTTACATTGTTAACAATACGAGTAGGCCTCAGCGTGATGACACTGGTGATACAAATAACAAAACAAAGAAACCACAGGAACCACAGAAAAAAGATAAAGCCGTTGAAATTGAAACGAACGAAGCTGACGTTACTAGATCTAACTCTCCAATTTTGCCTTGCACTACCAATATAAATACATCCAGTTATACTAAAACGATAGCTAGAAAGGAAACAAAAAAGACTGGAAATGAACGGAAGAAAGTTGGGCCTTTATCGTATAATTCTTACACAGATAATTACCTGAAGGCTCTGCGAGCCTTTCATAGTATTCATAGATATGCCCCAAATGATTATGTTCCAATAAAACCCATAGTGGGTCTCAATCAAACTCAAATAAATCAAGTCAACTCAAGTACGACGTCATGCCCGGTTGCTCTTAAATCTCAAATTGAACCGCATTTATCAAGTCAAATCGGCATTACAGTCGCTACACCTTCGAAATCTGCTAATGTTAACCAAAAAATACCTCAGAGTACAAATGCGGTGATTAAAAAAGATATCACAGTAAAATCTCGAATGACTTCAGAAATTGCAGTGAAGGAACCCAACGCTGATAAAGCTAGTCTGTCGAGGGAAGGTTGTAAAAGAGCTACGATGCATCCTTTGCCTAATATACAAGCGTGCCAGAATGGCATAGTAAATAAAAACCCAGCACTGACGGCAATTTTGCAGACATCCCTACAAACTGCTGGAAGTTTACAAAAGGGTGATAAAACTATTGTTCCTGGTGAAGGTTATAGTAAGAATATGATGAGGAGTACACAGACACCCTATACACCCCCTTGCCCGAATGTAACAGTAAGCAAACTACCTGTAAAAAGACTTATTTTACAGGCAATTCAAGAAGCAGCTAATAATTTACCAAAAGCTGATGAACCGATTCCTCCTGGTGAAGATTACAAAAGAAGGATGTTGACCGCTTCTTCTTATACACATTCTTACGCAAATGTTGCAGTAAATAGTATTCCACTTCTAAAAAGGCCAATTTTGGAGGCAGCCCCTGAATGTGCTGTAAATTTACCAAAAGGAAATGAAGCTAGTCTTCCCGTTAACAATAATTCAGTTCCGAAAAGACCAATTTGTTATTATTCTCCTGGGTATAATGCTGTTAACTTCAAGGAGACACCGGCGCGCCCGTTTAATACCAGCACCAATCGAAATGATGGCTGTCCTATCGAAACAGTGGTTAATCATAGGCCACACGTACATAGAAATTCAGACCCAAGGCTAAACCAAGTGAGACCATTGAGGATGGTCGGCCCATGCCTGTTTCCGCCACCAACAACAAATATCGTTCCTCCCGGAGTGCAAATGAGTCATAATAACCCAGGTTCACTTTTTAGATTGCCTAACGAACATACATTCGGGTTGACTCATCCTATGCCCCCCAGTTTTTGGCGGCCAGCTATGTTTCAAAAACAGTATTTCCCACCTGATCAAGGCCAAACCTGGAGGCCTCCCCAACCGGAAAATGCTATTATCACTGCAACACCTGATAGAGATAAGATTCCTAAAGAATCTATATTAGGTAGCGACGCAAACGGAGAACTTATCAAGAAAATCAACATAGTGGCTGTGCCTGCATCCCAATCCACCCCAGTAAATAACAAAAAGTTAATGTTAGAGATTTTAAACAAATCGATTGATGAGCAAATAGATGCAGTGACACCAACTAAAATCGAGAAAGTTATTAATGATCTCAGGTCAAAAAAAGTAGATGTAAACCCAACAACTCAATCAAATAGCTGCAAACCTTGTCCATTGTCAAAGAAGATGATAACTAACGATTTATTAGAACCAAAGATTGCTCAAAATGTTGCTAAGGAGATAGTGGAAAAAATGCCTTCCAATGGCTATTCGCCTCCAATTTTGCCCATACCTACGTATCAACAAGCATTCGAAATAATGGCCAGGAAAGAGAAAAAAATTATCGATCTTAAAAATTATAAAGCTTCGATGAAAAGAAAGTTGCCGAAACAAGAGAAAGCTAAGAAGATATCTATTGACGAATACAAGAAAAGGATAAACGGAAAGGATTGTGCTGACAAAAGTAAAGATCCTAAACGTAAATGTAAAACACAGGATGTGTCAAAAAAGGCGGTCGTTGATAATAGTCTGGATCTAGGGTATGATTCCGATTCCACTGTCATATTAGACTCCAATAACTGAAAAGTTTTACTAGATACCTAAGTAAAAATAGTTTGTGTCGGTTAACATTGTTTAAAGTAAAAAAAATATTTAGCGCGTATCTTTTTACCTGCATGAAATCATATAGGAAAACTCAAACTAACCCTTACTTGGAAAAAATATTTAAAAATATACAATTCATTGTACGGGTACGTTCTCTATCGTTTGCTGAATTTCAATTAGCATAAATTGTATCACTTGCGGTAATATTAATTTGCCTTAAATGCATTTTTTTGAAACCGTGAACTATGCAGAATTGTTATAAAACTAAGCTAACCTGAAATTACCTGAAAGGTTAACGGTGTCAGAAAAAATGCCTTCATGGCAAATTAATATTACGGTAAGTATTACAATCATGGCAATTGAAATTCGGGCAAACGAATTGATACGATTGTACAGATGTAGTGTAATAGCATTACTGTAACGCGAAAAACTAAGAGAGAGGAAGATGAATATTCATATTTCAATTCATTAAACTACTGACGCCTAAAGTCGTCATGATCTGTCATGCATACAACGCCACCCACGCCTATAGTTGTGACAGGTATAGTTTAAATCAAACTTGTCTTCGTGTGGATTAAGTAGAATTTTGCATAGCTTTTAAAAAATGCTTGGCGTGTGACACAACTACATTTGACGTGGGATTAAAAAAAATATTGAAACATTTAAGCGCTCTGGTAGAGCCTATTTACCGAGTAGACTAGAGAGTCCATTCGGTAAAACAATATAGCTTTTGACATGCCGTATTGCCGTAAACTATACGATAACATGTGAAACGCCATATGGAGTTGAAGGGAGCCTTTGATCACATATCTTTTGAATATTTGGCGTTAGTTGTATGTTTTGTCGCCGCTATAGGTTTTGATTAAACGTGGATGACATTGGTCCCTGAACAGCGGTGCCCAGCAGGGGTATTTTGGCATATTGGTACAAATGCCAGAATATTCGGGTTTGAATGTCCCATTGCCAAACAGGATTTTTTGTTATTTTTATTACTTTGCTATTAGGCTATATAGGTTTTATTTTATTTTATTGTTTAAGCGGTTGTATAAATTCAAACATGTTGAGATTTATATTGTTTTTTTGTTTTGCTCGTTTTTGACAATAACACATTCAAACCTGCAACTGGTAGTTGTATTGTACCATCATAAATCCCACTGCGGCGCACGCTATGCACGCACGTGACTAGGGCTTGCACTATCCGCCCTATTTTACTATCCGGATAATTCGGATAACGGTTAATTGGATAAAACTAAAACGGATATTTTAGTAATATCTAAGAAAATACAAAAAGACGGTAAAACAATATATTTTTATATAAAAAAAAACGTAACATTTCACAAAAATAAGTCTTTTCAGATTTGTCAGGATCGTAGCAGGTGGAAAGAAGTGGTCTCTGCCTACCCCTCTGGGAAACAGGCGTGATTTAATGTATGTATGTAAGTCTTTTCAAAGACAAATTTCAATAAAGAAAAATCTAATCAAGTTTTTGTCACAGTAATAACACTTATAACAAAAATAAACTTTTATTGCAATAATATTTTATTTCTGCATTTATTTATTATATAAATTAGGTAAGAAATATGTATTTTAAAACCTTAAAAAACGGAATCAACGCATGAATTTCAAAAAAAGTAAAACATTAATTGAATCATGAATTGAGATGGAATCATTATTTCTGTTGAATATCCGAAATATCCGAATTATCCGGGAACAAAATAAGTGTGAAACAGGCCCTTAATGTTGAATAATGCAATATTGCCGCTGCAATTGTCTGGCAATTGTACAATTGCCAGATGCAATATTGTTTTGTTACCCTGAAAACAACTATGTGCAGTGCAAAGAGTCTAAAACGAGCGTTCGGGTTTTCACTTTTATCTCTCGCTTACTCTCATGCGCTGTTATGTGTCTAGCTAACTGATCTAACCCGAATCTGACAGTGTTTATATTTGTTGCACAAATATTTTTACTTTTGTATAAATTTGTTGCTCTGTAACTATTTCACAGTAGAAATTAATTTAAGTGGTCTGAATTTAAGATGCCACCGTTTTGTTGTTTTTCTATTAGCCCTGTATTAAATCTTGTGTTGTACGAGTGTATATCGCCCAAATGGGACATAGTGCATACGATAATTATTAGCTAAAAAACACTCATTTGGAACAAATTATTTCCTCTGCATATTATTTAACGTTGAAATCAATAGTGAAGTTGCAAATTACTCTTGTAATACGTTGTGTTGTTGATTGTTGTTAGGTTTAAAATATTATCCTATAACCCAGTGAGGCCTTATGCTTTTTCTAGCACTTAAGACGTGATATTAGACTTAAATATATAATAAAATAAGCTTAGAAGTTTTGACTGCCTAGACTCTTGTGCATTCTTAAAACAAAATTTTCTAGAAATCTTTGTATATAACTAGCTGACCCGGCAAACGTTGTTTTGCCATATAAATAATTTAGGGGTGGACTACCCCTAACATTTAGGGGGATGAAAAATAGATGTTGGCCGATTCTCATAGATACCGGATAAGCACAAAAAATTTCATCAAAATCGGTCAAGCCGTTTCGGAGGAGTATGGCAACGAAAACTGTGACACGAGAATTTTATATATTAGATAAGAAACAGAGTTTATATCATACTGAAAATTTAAAGTCTTTTCCCAACGTACAATATTATAACGCATTGCGGGATTTCTGGCCGAGTATAGCACCTGTTTGTGGGATACAGAACCGAGGATACCTCATAAAATATTTAGTAGCTTGTAGCGTGAACCTCTATTGCGTTTCGAACAGTTTTTATTTATTGATAGGGCAGTTGATTATAATTTTTGCCGGATTTGATTTAGTATGTACTTATTCCACTTTACTCGTTGATTCTTTTCATGTTAAGAAGACGCATTTGACCTCTAGTCACCCAAGACTTAAAACAAAGGAAATTAAATGTATTTTCACCACTCAAACTGTCTTGAAGCGTATACCGTGTCCATTCAAACTTGTCTAATATAGTAAACAACTTTCTAACCTCAAAATTTGCCTTTTTTGGCTAAAACAGCCAATGTTTACGCAGTTTACTTGATTTACGATAATAGAGCTGTTTAGCCTATATTGGACGAGTAAGAATAAATATGTTATAGGTATGTAAATTTGTTATAAACGAAAAATAAATTGTTTGGTCCTGGGAGACGAGGGTTTTCAGTTTTTTTGTCGAGCTTTAACGTATCAATCAATGTTCTGCTTCTTTTTACCAACGCACTATAGTCTGTGTTCATTGAAACTGACAAGAAGTATACAAAACCATACGAATCAATTTACCATAATCGCGTACTTTTAGAGATCAAATTGATCATTACTTTCATATTAAATTCGAGATTAAATAACTATTAATTTAACGTTATTTTAAATTAAAACACTTTTTACAAATATTTGAGGTTATATGTCAAACAGTATCTACTAAATTGTTTAGATCTTTTCCCAAAGAATAAAAACATATATAGCATAGAAACCGGACTATAAGACGTACTTTGCGTCAGCTATCTTTCTCTACTTTTTAGATTACGTATTACATGAGAAAAAATGAAACAAAAAGTAGGCTGTTTTTTCTTCTTTAACTGTCATTGTCACAAAGTTTTACACAGGGACTTCTTTGTCCTTCCTATACGGAGGATTTGTCTTTCCTTGTCTATAGGTCCAAATACTATAGGTGCTTATAGGTCCAAATCACGCCTTACTTGTGACAATGTACCAAATAACGAAAGAACAGCTATAGATTCATCTCTTTCCAACTCACTATGAAAACCATAAGTAAAAAGATAAAATAAGATAAAGATAAGATAAGATAATGTATTTTCTGCTTATTTAGTACGGTTTCTATGCCTTTAGTCTTTATTCTGTGTCTTTTCCAATTTCAATTTACACAGACTATATACTTATCACTTTTTTTTTAAATGATCTTGATTAAGATTCCAGTCTCAAAACGAGTCAGAGATTGTTTCTGATTCCAACTATGTGTTGATCTTAGTATTTCCAGTTGGAAATAAACTGTTTGTGTCCTCCCGGTCTACAGCAGTCTCATCTATAAGTTGATTTTAGGAAGTGTTTTTTTTATTAAGGACTGAGTAACGATTATAGAATGCGACTGCACTTCCTTGTTAATGTTGTATTAGTTATAAGAAAGACTGCCTCATTATAGAATTGTTGAAGTTTTGCGTTTTATTTTAGTTATATAATAGGGTGACGGAACCAGGAATAAACAAGGATCAATGATGGACACTTAATACTTTTTTTTACAGAAGATAAGGGTTATTCATTTGTTTTGCAACAATCAATTTATTAAGATTCAAGTGTCTATTATTGGTGCCTGGTCAGCTAAGTTTCCAACACTGGGCCATATCCAAACCTTACCTAAAATTTATTTTTGCGGATACGTTTGTTGTTGTAGGTTGCCTTTATACCACAAAACTCGACAAGTGTACATGTCGATAAACTTGACAGGTTTTATGAAAAGCGTCTCCCCATACACTTGTAATATATTTTATTGGATAGAAGTATTTCCCTTTGTCACATTATTATTATTTGTACGAAGCTCTCATACGGTGATAACGCACATACGCGGCACTGGGTGAAAGCTCAAAAAATGCTTTTATGCGTTTCCAGCAGATTACTAGCAAAACCCAAATTAACCAAAATAAACCTTCAGCATTAGGGATCAAGCCTTAGTTGACGTCTTTAACGCGGTAATTAATCTATCTGGGAGGCAGACGCCATATCGCGCGATAAATTTGCAGCTGAGCCGGCGGTGAGTTATCGCAGAGCTGCCTTGAGCGCGGTATCGGCGATATTATAGTCAATGAGAGGTCGAATGGAAATTTTACTGTGGTGAGCGAATCGTATGACGTGTATTCACTAGCGAACTGTAACTGTAACAATTAAAGTAACGGGCTTCTACTGAAGAACAGGCTCAAGAGCCGCGTACGCATCACGATTTTTCGTGCAACAGTAACAGTTACAGATCGATAGTGAGTACCCGGCTTTACGCGCTTGTCAGGACCGCAGAGGTCCTACTTTGAATATTAAAAAAAATAAGTTCGAAGTTACGTTACCTCAATCCCGTACTCTCGATCTAGTCTCGAGAACCGAGTGGGAGGGAGTCGGCACTCGAAGTTTCCTATTTAGTGGTTCGGGGTAGAGCATCCAATATCGGAGGTTTTTTCCAACACCGGTATTTTTTAGATAATGTAATTTTAAATACCGGTTTTCCGGTATTTTGATATTTTTTCGATATTCATACAAAAAAGTTACAAATATTAAAAATCTAATGATTTTTGAATTGACTTTGATTGCCACTTTAGGTGGGCGCCGAAGTTTGAGGCCTTAAAAATAATAAATCAGTTCATGCGTAGCAAATATATGTATGTACGTATATTTATTTCTTATAAATCACAGCACATTCATTAAAAATATCTAGAATTTTAACTTCAAATTATTTTTGCACATGCGAGTATCTTAATTTAATAATCAAAAGTATCAAAAGAATCTTCTTAAAACACCCAAATCAGAACAAGAGAAATGTAAATAAAAAAAACACAAAAAGCCTTGCTTTCAGCTATCACAGTTATGATTTTAACTGTAAAGTCTAAATCAAGATATTTTTCTTGTAGGTAATCATAATCTGTTATAAGAATACTTAGTGATAAGTTCAAATAAGTTCAACGTTTAATCGCCAATATTTACCTCTAGATTCTCCTCTATGAGAAATATGTAGTGCATTCTTAAATTACTATACTTACTATTATTATATTTAATTTCATGCAACAAATAGTCAGGAACTCGGGAATAATGCATCCTATAGCTAGTAAAAATTACATGCTTGGATGGGGCTATAAAAATATAACGTTATTTTATTGGAAATGAATAATTAAATTAATTTAATGTAATATCGAATTATCGGTATTTTGCGAGCTCGAATATCGGTTTTATAATATCGGAATTTTATTCCGATATTCCGGTTTTTCGATAGTATCGAATACCGGTATTCATGCTCTAGTTCGGGGTAACCATCCAGACGTTAAAACTGCTGCTACCCGAAGGGCCAAAACACTCTGAAATAGAAGCTCCGCGAGAGCGTAGCTCTGCGAATCTGGTTTTGATTTTGAAATAGATATCGTTATTCAGCAGAACTACTCAGTAGGACAACAGGCAAGAACTGTGGCGCGTAAACCAAACATTAATTTATTTGACATAATGTATGAGATGATTATTTAGGTAAAGTCGAGTTCATAAATGTGTACACTTTAGTTCCTTCACTTTAATCGCTGTGACAATTCATATTGACAGTTTAAACATGACATTAAATAGACTACGTACTAAGGTGTACACATATTTATGCACTCGACTGTACGCAAGTTTCTGATTCTCGAACGTGCCTTGCAAGCGAAATATCGACCTATTACATTCCTCTCTCACCTGACAAAGCAGACGTTCCGCGAACACGTGTAGTTCCGATGACTATGCAAAATACTTGGCTAAAGATGTAATCAATACTGTAGTGATATAATAACTAAGAAGGCGCCTAACTGCAATGTGGTAGTCATAGCATTATATACTCTATTGGTAATTACATTGAATTTAAAATACTTATAATATACTATATTTTGCTTATCTACACTATAATCGATATCTATACTAATATTATGAAGAGGTAAAGTTTGACGTTGTAGGGGGTAATCTCTGGATCTACTGAACCGATTTTGAAAATTCTTTTACCATAAGAAAGCCACGTTATTTGCGAGTGTCATAGGTTATATAATAATCCGAAAAAAAAGTTTTTGCCCAACGAAGTGGTCACGGAAACAGTGAGTATTAGTATTATAAAGAGGAAAGATTTGTATTTTTGTATGTTTGTAACGAATAAACTCAAAAACTACTGGACCGATTTCAAAAATTCTTTCACCATTAGAATGTATGTATGTATGTAAACACTTTATTGTACAAAAAACAGCAAATCAAATACAATATTTACAGAATTGAAATGTACAAAGGCGATAGAATGCTACATTGTCCCTGAGTAACATAGGCTGTCACCCTAATTGGTCCACAAGGAAAGCGGGATCCTGTGTATCTGTGCGTCTGTCTGTGGAATCTTAGCTCCCAAACAGATGGACCGATTCGAACTCGTTAGGAAATCTAGTTTGATCGGAATGGTTTAGCTCGGTTTCATAAATTCGGCTTGACCGTTTAAGTGATAAGTGAAGTCTAGAATGAATTTGAATCTTATTGATTCTTTCTAATTAACAGAAAATAAGTTCCTGATGGTTTTGTTTTTAGGGTTTAAATTAACTTGTTTTTGCCCATTTTCGAGCCACGAAATAAAGTTTTATTTTCAGTGACATTTAACCGGAACGATCGTATCATTCTGTGGCAGCCATTACACGGTCAATCCAGGTCGTGATCCGACCAAGGTCGCGGATCGCAGGAGATTTCAAAAAATCTAGATATGTAATCCGATGTGATCCGTCAATGTAACACGTTATACAGTCAATCTGGATCGAGATCACCTGATCACGATCACGGATTGCGACCTAGATTGGCTGTGTAATGGCTGCCTGTGTGATTCTGTACTGTAAGGGATACCATATTTTGTCCGAATCCAACATTTCTGCATGACAATGGTGTAATAACTAATATGGTGATGACTATACCTAGAGATTTTCCTAGCACGAACGACGTGTTGTTAGTGCTTGACATAATAAAAACATCGACAATCCTGTTATCGATAAGTACCAATTCAATGTCGGAGTGATTTTCACTGAAGTATGTATAATATTAATAAATTAATAGTTTTGTTATTATTCTTTTATTTTATAACGAACCACGCATATGACATATGATTGTAATTTTTCCTTGATGATATGATTTCGCTATGTGCTTAT
Organism: Acleris literana; assembly: GCA_946894065.1. Taxonomy (NCBI): domain Eukaryota; kingdom Metazoa; phylum Arthropoda; class Insecta; order Lepidoptera; family Tortricidae; genus Acleris; species Acleris literana. Next base: position 16,767,297 of record OX335682.1, on the reverse strand, counting down.
AAGGTACTTCAATGGATTTTAGGGCATTGTGAATATTTTTTTAACAACTATATAATGAAATGATGTACGATTATTTCCTCTATGACGTTGAAGTGGTGGTTATCGATAACAGGTTTGTCGATATTATAATTATGTCAAGCACTAACCACTTGTTGTTCCTGCTACAAAAATATCCGTTCAGTATTTAAGACACAGTGTGAAAAGGCCCGCAGTGTTCTATTCCTCTAACGAATCCCAACTAAATTTGCAGTGCAAGGTTAAATAATTCTATCGCTATTACTTAAGTAAGGTCTCGACGCACAATCTCGCAAGCTCAAATTATACAATGTCTGAGAGCATTTGGAATTTCACTTCAACGGACAATGACGCTCCTGGTTCTGCATAAATTACAAAGGGGTTTTAGTTGTAATATGGCGTTGTATGCAAATCACGTAAAGTTTGAGTGCCGAGAGTAGTGCCTCTGGAGAAACAATTAGGTTGTAAAGGTGCGTCGAGTTGTTCACTAAAACTAATAAATTACGTAGGGCCTGTTTCGGAATCTTCAGATAACACTGACACATAAAACCTGACCAGAAATAGTTCATTACTACAGAGGCCGGGACAAAAGGGGTTGCCCGCCTCAGACCTATCGAGCCGCGCTTTGCTCGGCCGTCTATATGTCTTCGGAATCTTCAGATAACACTGACATATAAAGCCTGACCAGAAATAGTACATTACTACAGAGGCCGGGACAAAAGGGGTTAGGGGTTGAAATAAACAACAACAAAAAATCAAAGTTTTATTTTTTTAATACGCATAGTGGCAGAATGTCATGATGCCAGTGCCACAAATTCATGTGGAATGGAAATTTAAAAAAAAGTTTAAAAAACAAAAACCCGCCTTCAAAAAGCAAAAAATGACTTCTTTAAAATGGTAGGTAAATAGGTCAGTCCAAGTGAAGTCGGCGTCCAACAATATTTTTACCAAAAGCAGACTTCAGTTGGACGGACTGACCTATTTACCTACCATTGCGGCGGGTTTTTGTTTTTATAAACTTTTTTTTTATGTTATACTTTTTAGTGATCATAATTATGTTGTTATTCTCCCACTTCTCAATTAATAAGAAACAATAGAACATTTCAATGTCGCCGCAAGCAACGCCGTGGGAAAGTCATAGTCATATATTTAAACCTAAATATGCTTCGTCATAGTCGCTCAACTATCTTAATCGAAATATCTTGTCGCCACCCTCGAAATATATACCGTTTAGGAGTTCCGGTGGCCATCTGTGGTCTTCATCATCAGTTCCACTTCACCAAATAATGCTTTCCAAGACCAAATACACGAGTTACAATGAAAAATACCAAAATCGCTATAGGTGTGCGCATAAATGTTGAAGAGTTGCGTCGATTCCTCATGGATTCCACCATCAGATCTTCATTTTGATAAGAATGGGACCAATCGGGAAGCACCAGCTTTCAAATAAAAAAAGAATCGTCAAAATCGGTTCACCCAGTCGAAAGTTTTGAGGTAACAAACATTAAAAAAAAAATACAGCCGAATTGAGAACCTCCTCCTTTTTTTGAAGTCGGTTAAAAAAAGGACTTTGCCGGCCTAGGCCTGCACGATTTGTATGAAATTCCATTAACAACCTCTTGTCCTAGCCGCACCTGAAACGTCATACTTCGCAGCCTATTATAAGGAACATTACATCAATATTTCATTTCACGTTTGAGAAAAATAAAAAACCTCGCCATATTGCGGAAATTATATGAACTGTTATTTCTACTGCAATTCATGAAGCACGGGCAAAAAATGGTATTAGTGGCGACTGGCGACCCCATTAGAGGTTTTTCAGCCAGCGATCAACTATTAATATTGTGTCTCTTTTATTGACACGGGATCTACAATCTTTTGTTCGTTTCTTGAGCGAGAAAATAGTCTATAGCCAATCGCGTCCTCGCCGGCAATGGGACAATTGCCTTATGAGGTCGCCTGTACAAAGTTACTAGAATAGAAGTAATAGAACCCTTTCAACGGAATTTTCGGGTTTTAGTATGGCAATGGGCCACTTTAAAGCGAGGTTTAGACTAGCAATAAAAATTGCGGAAGTTGACTGATGTATTACTCTATTTTTTAAGTTAGAAGACAGCAATACCTATGTGCTTCTTGCTCTAGAATTGAAGTTGAAGTAAAGGTCACAGCACACATATCAACTCGGAAAGGGATCGTCACCCTATCAACTCGAGCCGTTCAGTATCATTTGTATGAGACTCCCTACTGCAACGCACACTTATCGGCATCGGAAGGGCAACGCCTCACCTCGGCACGAGCTAGCAGTCGTCCACTGAAAAATGTATCGTATTACCACAGGTCAAAGTTCCCTTTTCAATGTTTCACTTTAAGTTGATAGGGTGACGATCCCTTTCCGAGTTGATATGTGTGCTGTGACCTTAAGACAGCAATCAACTTCTGCAATTTTTATTGCCAGTCTAATTCGCGCTTAAGTGATTAGCAGGGTGTAGAGGTTACTTAAGTAAATGACCTCTTGCATGTAGTTGTGTACTAAACTAATATAGGATTTTCGTCAAATTTCAAATATAGAATGGCGAACGGTCTATAGATACAGATGTGTTACCACTACATGCAAGAGGTGATTTACGAAATTTTTTCACCTATAGGTACCCTTGCTTCACCGACACTCATTTCATAGAACGTATCACTTCACAGAATTTTCGTTTCATAGAAACTTATTTTCTGCTGAACCTGTGGGGATTTCAGGTTATCTTGTGATGGTTACCAGTCTAACCTAAAAGATAAAGATAAAAAGATAAAAAGATAAAAGATGTTTATTCAGTAAGTAGGCCGCACGGGCACTTTTACACGTCAAAAATCTACCAGCGCTTCGCAAGAGACCACTGCTGAGAAGAAACGCCGCAAGAAACTCAACAGTCAGTCGTTTTTTTTAAAAATTACTTATACAATTATAGACTTAACCTAGCATTATATAAAACAACGAATTTAACATTAAAATATATATATCATGCGTAGTTGAGCAGGAAAATGTGTCAAAACTCAGTATGTTCAGATGAACTCTTAAATTGTAATAATAATAGTATACATATACTTACCCATGACGGTGCAAAACAACCACATAGTTTTGATACATTCTCCTACAGAAACCGTGTCCCCTAGACAATAATTATACCTACAATGTTTAGATATTTTCCTGACTAAGCTATTACTAAGTTATTTAGGTGTTTAATTTAGGCCAAGCATTTTTATCTGTTAGATAGTCCTCGACCCTATAATAAGCTTTCGACATCAACGACTTTTTCAAGTAATTTTTAAGTGCTGGAAATGATAACTTTAAAACTTCGTCAGGTAATTTATTATAGAAATGAATGCATTGACCAACAAATGATTTATATACCTTACGGACACGAAATTTTTTAATAGCAATTTTATTTTTATTTCTTGTATTCAAATTATGTATATCACAATTCTTAACAAAAGAGTCTTGATTTTTAATGACATAAATAATATTCTCATAAATAAATTGTGACGCTACTGTCAAAATACTAATTTCTTTAAATAGTAATCTTAAGGAATCACGGGAGTTTAGGTTATATATGGAACGAATGGCTCTTTTTTGTAACACGAATATAGTCTGTATGTCAGCAGCTTTTCCCCAAACCAGAATACCGTACGACATAACACTATGAAAATAACTATAATAAACTAAGCGAGCTGTCTCAACATTGGTAAGTTGCCTGATTTTCCTAACAGCATAAGCTGCCGAACTTAATTTACCTGCTAGTACTGCTATATGGGGACTCCATTGCAAGTTTTTGTCTATAGTTATCCCTAAGAAAAGCGCCTTGTCCACCATCTCCAAACACTCATCATTTAGAAATATACTAGATTTTACCGGTCTAACATTAGGCAAAACGAACCTAACACATTTAGTTTTCTTAGCGTTAAGTAGCAAATTGTTAATAGTAAACCAATTAAGTACTTTAACCAGCGTGGCGTTTATCCTACTGTAATCGACGGATTTTCGGTCCACCTTGAAAATTAATGAAGTATCATCAGCAAATAGCACAATATCACAAAGGTTATCTACCGTGGGTGGTAAGTCATTTATATAGACCAGAAATAAGAAAGGACCTAATATAGAGCCCTGAGGCACACCTAATTTAACAGTTGCTCCAATGGACTGTGTTTGGTTTACAACAACCGTTTGTGTTCTATCGCTAAGATATGAAGACATAAGATTTAGAGAATTATTTGACAGACCATAATGTTCTAATTTTAATATAAGAGTCGCATGATCTACGCAATCGAAAGCTTTGGAAAGGTCACAAAAAATTCCTATTGCATCACAGGATTTCTCCCAAATATTGTATATATATTTAATGAGTACAGATGCTGCATCAGTTGTGGATCGTCCTCTGGTGAAGCCGAACTGATTACTGTTAAGCAGTTTATTTCTATTGAAGTGACCTAACATATCTTTTAACATTAACTTCTCAAAAACTTTACTTAAAACCGGTAGAATAGAAATGGGACGGAAATTCGTTAAATCACACATGTCGCCCGATTTAAAAAGTGGTATGACTTTACTATATTTCATAAGATTTGGAAAAACCCCCTCTGAAATGCAATTATTGTAGATTAAAGCTAAGTGAGGTGCAATTATATCTATGACATGATGGATCACTTTAACTGACGCTCCCCATAAATCCTCAGTTTTTTTTAAACTAAGCGATTTAAATACCTTAACAATAGAAATTGAATCTACATGGCTAAAATCAAAGGTTACATTACATTTAGTAACATTAGCACAAAGTAGTTTTTGAGCTACAATCGCAGATGATTGAAGACATTTCGTTGTATTAATAGCTATAGTGGAGAAATAATCTTCGAACGCTAAGGCCACGTCTTTGTTTGACGTGATTTGTTTGTCACCCTTGTTTAGGGTGACTTGATTATCACGAGTTTTAGATTTACCCGTTTCTCTATTTATAATTTTCCACACCGTTTTTACCTTATTATCAGAAGCTTTGAGTTTAAGACTTAAAAAGTTTGACTTAGCAGTTAAGCAAACTCGCTTGAAGGTCCTCGAATAATTCTTAACGTAAACTAAGAAGTCAGCATTCTTGTTCTCCTCCCTCTCTCTATATAGTTCATAAAGCCTATTTCTACTTCTATGGATGCCTACAGTAGCCCATTCACTAAACTTAGTTTTTGACCCAGAAACAGTTTTCATCTTAAAATTGTTGTTAAATTGATGAAGAATTACATCAAACAAATCTTTATAAATACTATTTGAATCATTATTTGAAAAGGATAACCCACAGAGATTGCTCTCAACTTTATTTTTGAATAATTCTAAACGATTGCTAGTTATGGGTCTGTATGTTATTGCCTGCGGTTCCTGATGAAAATCATTTAAAAAAGAAGCCTTCTGGCCACTATGATCAGAATTAAAGCAATTAAATATTTCCTTATCCAAACACTCGCAATTACAATAAATATTGTCTAAACAGGTAGCACTTGAAACTCCTATCCGTGTAGGTTCAAAGAACAAATTACCTAAGTTAAAAGATTTAAATAAACTTAAGATCCTAATAGTATTATTTGAAGATTCCAGTAAATTAACATTAAAATCTCCACAGACAATAACATGCTTTTGGGTTTTACATACTAATTTTAACACATTTTCCATACTGGATTCAAATGTGCTAAAATCAGCTGACGGTGGTCTGTAAACACAGATAATTATGTAATTTTCTAATTCTATGCATGAGATTTCTACAAGCCTCTCTATGGATAGCCTAACAATATCTTTCCTTTCTTTGGATTTAATGGTACTTTTAACAATTATTAACGAACCACCATGAATGGCGGATTTTCTGGCAAAAAAACTAACTAATTTAAAATTAACGAAATCAAAAATTAATTGATCTGGTCTAAGCCAATGTTCAGTAATACACATAATGTGTACATTCTCAGTATCTAAAAATAATCCTACTTCTAATTCTTTGCTGGAAAACCCTTGAATATTTTGATGAACTATATTTATACTCAAAGGTGTTTCCGCTGTCCTATACTTTAGTTTAAATGATTAGGAATGGAATTTGTACCACTGTTATATCTATTTGGTTCTATATTAAAAGCCAAAAGTTCTACCAAAGTCAAAATATATTTCTTTGGCAAATGAATTTTTTCAGATGTTAGCGTGAGGTGCTTAATAAATTTATTTAAGTCGAAGAAATGATATTTACTATTATGACATATAGCATTATACATTAAAGAATTTAAGTATGCTATTTTATTATTATAATTGTATGGCATATTTTGTGAATATGGTAATGCACAAAGTATAATTTTACCTATGCCTGCCTCTTCAATAAGGTTTAATGTTGACAATAATCTACCTACACTAGACTTATCTATACCAAGACTGTTTCCTACTAGAATCACTAGAGTAGTAGAACTGTCATAACTTCCCTTTGATATTAAATGACATAATTGCATAAGATTTGCATTATGATAACAAAAATTTGTTACATTTTGTGTCAATTTGTTTCTTAACATGGAACCCATTCCAGACCCTATCTGATCCGAATAAATAATAGTTTTATTATTGCTAATTTGTCTAGGGGACTCATCTAAAACTATTTTTGGGGCACTTAGCTTAGAAGAATCAAGAGCCACATCTGGCTGAACCACAGCTGTTGGTACAGTTCCTATACAATTACGATCACCAATGCCATTATTAATTAAAGAATTAAAACGGTCTTCATTATATTTACTACTCTCCAGCAATTGTGTGAATGCCAGCATGTGCTCCTTGATTTCACTTTGAGCCGTTAAGTATTTTATTGACATGTCCTCAAGTTTTTTTCTTGATCTACTAATCTCTGCATTTAATTTGTGAACATTTAAATCATGTTCAGTCCTATCTAAATCTAATTTATTATTGCATTTTTGCACCCTATTTTTCATAACCGATAACTCTAATTTCATTTTAGAATAGTTTTTGAGACACCTCTGACTTTTTATTAGCTTCTGAGTACGCCTTATGTATTTGTTTATGTTAACATATTTTTTTAATTTATTGTTACTATTGAAAAAGATTAAGTTCTTAATATTACTGTCCTTATTATCCTTATCACCTACCATCTCCTGATACAAATTTTGTGTAATTGAACTGTCATAACACTCACGTTCTCTCCGTAGATAATTTAACTCTTCATTAGCAGCACCGAGTTCTTCTTCGAGGTTAATTATACGATTCAATGCAACTTCATGAGTAGAAGCGCACTGGTTAAAATTATCTACGAGGGTCTGCAACTGCTCCACCCTATCTTGTGCATCTATTAGTTTATAGTCATATTCTACCAGGTCGTTCCTTAACACTGTGTTTTTAGCCAACATTTTTTTTTGCTCTTCTTCGCAATCTTCCCTTTCCCTTAGTAGCTGGTCATTTAAGGTATTGGCAGCTTGCAGCTCTTTCAAGGTAGCCTTAAGTTGTATCTCAAGCTGACGTGTAGTGGCTTTGCGCGATTTGATGTTCGATGCGGCCATGGTTTCACAGCTACTCCACAATCACACTGAAAGATATTAAACTAGTGAGTAAGTGGAGAAGAAGTTTGATAATCAGGTTATTTTATGCAAGGATGTGTGAATAGATGTTGGTGAACAGTGTATCGTGTAGGACAATGTCTGTGGCAAAAGTGGCTTGTCTCAACTATACTTCCACTGTATGTCAAGTAAAGAGAGATCGCACGGTGCCAATGTTTGTATTTTGACGTCGCTCACGGCTTCAGCAATGAGCAGTGAAAAGTATGGATGTAAACACAGTGTTAAAAACAGTGTAAAAAGAAATTAAAAGTAATACTTCCCAGGTTATCCTTTATGAATTTGAAAATGTCCGTTGACGGTTGACGGAGCTGCTGCGAGCGGCCTGTTTTTAGTGTTCTTGAAGTTTTATGGGCCTAAATCTTATTAACAATTACTTCATAGAGTAAAACAACGTTAACTATAAGGATATAAACATAAATTACTTCAATTTAAAAATGTTTTTTAATAAGAAAACTCGGAGGATAAAATTTGACGTCTCAGGTCGTTTTGTTGCCAGACATGTCCTAACCTAACCTAACCTAACCTACTTGAATCATATATAAGGTACCCTGAAATCGATTCGGTTTCAGCAGAAAATAGGTTTATATCCCACTGTACGTACGTTTAGATCTATCAAACTAGGCAATGGATTCAAGAGGAAGGTTTTTAAGTATAATAAATTTTGGATTATGTATGCGTTTTATAGAAAACATACATGAACCAAAGCGAAGCAAGGGCGGGTCACTAGTTATTATCAACTAAGGTTGAAAATGATAAATGTTTTCTATCGTACACCTACTAGTAGTGTTTACCTGCCTCTTTGCAACCTTACGTTGCCCAACTACCAACCCCTAACTTCCAATATTACAACCCTACCGTCTCAGATCGATGCAGAACTTGGTGAGGCTCGGATTTTGCTTTGGAGAAACTGTCGTACTAAGAATTTTGCCTTAGAATTCCTTCTCGCCCCAGCTGCACTGCCGGCAATATTAATATTTGAGCATATTTCTGTAAACCCGGGCTTGTGCTTGCTTTTAATGCATTTTATATGAAAATGCTCCAAAGGTATCCTAACAAATTGTATTGCAGATTGCAAGGAAATGTTAAGAATAGAGTCAAGAAAGTGAAAGGTTAGCGGTAGTTTTAGAAAGTATATGGATAGTCACAACCACTTTTACGGGACTTCAGTACTGCCCTACTAAGCATAATGGCGTTATCTCAAACAAAACATCTGTAGAAATTGCAACCTAGTTACAAACAGAAGAGAGTTGAATCTGCTTCGGCTATTGAATTTAGTTATTGCATTTTTGCTTAGGAGGGTAGAGTAGTACTTCAGAGCAGGTTTAAAATTTCTAAAAAACATGAAGAAATGGATACAATAGAATAAACTTTATTTCGGTACGCTACATGCTTGCTAATAGCAACTTTACTTTGTAGTTTAGAAAGATATTACTCTTGTTCCATGCAAGGCCTTAGACAAACAGAAATCTTGAGCGCGGAGTTAGCGCGAGACGCTAAAAAGTGTAGTTTGCGGGTAGCATTAAAATTCGGCGCGGCTCTCGCGGGCGCGCTGTACAAATGGGTGCACAGAGCAGAGCGAAACAGAGGCCAGAGAGTTGATTTTTTTAACCGCTTGACCGCCACAGTCGTCTAGTCCTGACCGCCAATGACAAGGCTCAAACGCCATAGTCATCTATAGGTACATGACAAACATTCATCTCGAAATAAAACCTTATACGATGGAATTTAAAGTTCCTTTTTATCTACTATTAGACGGGCGTTCCGTGGCGACGGAGCACGACACTGCTTTCGTAGCGTGGCGGTCAGGGGCACGTTTTATAAAGCTACAAGTTACAATGTTACAGGTCTAAACTGGCAACACTGCTCAAATGGCTGGTCGTCATTGGTCGAGCTTGTGTCAATTGGAAACTTGTAACCTGTAAATTGTAATTTGTAGTTTTATAAAACAGGCCCCAGGAGGTTAAAGGAGTAGCAGTCATTCCAAGGTTAGCTGGAAGAGATCCCTTAAAAGGATAAGATCGCCTTTGTACATAATCTTTACATAGTATAAAACAAAGTCGCTTGTCGCCCAGTGGCGGATCCACGGGGGTGGTCAAGTACGTCATGATGACCACCCCCTTCGGCACTCGTAGATACGGGTCAGAAAGTAAATAGTCGTGTGGCATTATCTCGCACTTGACCGAACTTCTGCGTTCAGCAGTTAATGACCACCCCCTAATCTGAAAGCTGGATCCGCGCCTGTTGTCGCCGTCTGTTCCTCTGTATGTACGCTTAGATCTTACAAACTACGCAACGGATTTTAATGTGGATTTCATCAATAGATAGAGTGATTCAAGAGAAAGGTTTTCATGGTTTATAATTTCTGGATTATGTACGGGTGTTACAGAAAACCCACATAAACTGGAGCGACGCGAGGTCGGCTCGCTAGTTTTTTCATTTAAGTGTTTTTTGTGGTAAGATTTATTTTTGTGTAATAAAGAGTTGGGCCTATTATGGCTGTCTATGGACCCGATTCTACGTGCACATCGATTAAATAGCCTAAGACTATATTGTCAAATTTTTAGACATCGTTTAGACGGCAGATTTAACAAGTGCTATTGTAAAATGTCTAGTTATATAATATTTAATGGACTGCCTAAAATAAGATTCGTCAAATTCAGATTAGCGCTGTCATTTGATTATGACAGCTTCTCATAGAATAGCAAAGTGTTTTAGCGATACCTAAATAAAATTAGGAAGTTTAGAGGCCGCTGTAGAATCGGGTCCTATGTAGGCACTATGTAGGCATAACGCTAATTTAGTGATTTTAGATAATCGACAAAATGTATGGGGTTGACGTAAACTGATGATAGATCGCGTCGACCGCTATGTCAACTCCATACATTTCAAGTCGATAGAAAATAGAAACGTTAGCAGCGTTTGCGTCTTGGCCTACGTGCGTAATCGTCGATGCAATGCAATTCCGCGTAGTAAACGAACAAATGAAATAAGATGCAAAATACACCTTAGCTGTAAAGTAATTAAGGTAAAATTTGCAACTGATCGAATATGTTAGTTACGCAGTATTGCAGTATCATCGATGTTTTATTCGTCATGGCGAATTTATCGATATAACGTAAAAGCTTCTGTTGTGTCTTAATCTGCGAAGAATCTAAGAGTCGTGTCGAGCGGACACCCGGTTGGAATAGATAAAGTCGGGATCGCGCGGCAAGTCTGTCTTGTGTGAACGAGGGCGCCACTTTTCTGATTTTGTTAACCCCTAAACAAAAAAGAGGGGTGTTATAATCTGACGACATTCTGTCTGTTTAGTAGTTCCAAAACAGATGAATCGATTTCATTGCGTTTTTTAATTGAATTATAGTTTTATAGAAATGGTTTGCAGCTAGTTTGATATAGGCTTGTGTCGGTCAGGAACTAAGAACTAAAAGGAATGCATGAATTCTCGTCAAACACCGAAAGGAATAAGATCTTCGTAAACGATCTTAATCGGTCTTCGGTCCTTTAGGTCAGTAGCAATTGTTGTACGTATGAGCGAAACAGAGCGAACGAGTAAAGAGCGCACGGCACGGCACGGCACTCGATGTGAACGAGACCATTAGTACCGATTTCAAAGCGTGTCCTGCTCAAATTTGCTCCGGAACTAAAGGACCTAAAGGAACTAAAAGACCGAACTAGTTCCTTTGACCGATTGACCGAGATCGGAGCGCTCCCTTTAACCTTTTCAACGCCACAGTCGGCTCTGGCCGTCAACTAAAAGTCGTGCCACTGACGCCACGTCAGCTACAGCCGACAAGAGTTCAAGATTAAAAGAGACTTTGTTTGGGAGCAATGAGGTGTAATTTGCATAGCATAGCAAACATGTCTGGCGTGTGGGTGGCACATTTTGGTATTCGACGTATGGCGTTCAAAAGGTTAAAGACCGAGCGGGCACAACTCCAGTTTGAGAGAAGTGATCTGATCATCGCCTGTTACATGTTACATGTTTATTTGTTAAACTTTCACATCTGTGCAGAGGCTAATTCACAACACGGTAAAACAATATTGCTTTTGACGTGTTCGTGAGCCATTCCTTCTGCCCTCCTTAGAAAAAAAGGCGTATGTCTCATAGAACCGCGTATGTATTAACGACCTTATTTCTTAAGGCGGAAGGTTGAATTTACTTTGACTATAAAACTGCGCATGCGTCCTTTTTATTTAGGAGGGCAGTATAGTAGAGTTCATACCTAAATATGTGTACGCTTTTGTACCTTGCCGCTTTAATCGCTGTGACAATTCCTATATGTATGGCATTTAAAACATGACGTTAAATAGACAACGGAGTAAAGTGTACACATATTTATGAACTCGACTGTACTCAGGGTTGGCAACGTATTTGAACTCTTAGGATTGCAGTCTTGAGATTGTACATTACATTAAACCACCCTGTTTCCCAGAGTGGTAGGCAGAGACCACTTCTTTCCACCTGCTACGATCCTGACAAATCTCTTTCGCTTCTTCCACATTCATACATCGAGTCATGCATGCACGTCGGTTGCGGGTAGGTACTCAAGATTCGGCCATTTTCCAGTATTTCCCCGATTGTATTCGAGAAAATACGCCTAGGGCACTTCCGAGATTGTAGTTAAGAGAATTCAAATGTCTTATAGGTTTCATGTCCCACTTAGGTACCATCAGGGGCACGTTTTATAAAACTATAAGTTACAATTTTACAGGTCTAAACCGGCAACACTGCTCAAATGGCTGGTCGTCATTGGTCGAGGTTGTGTCAAATGGAAACTGTGACCTGTAAATTGTAATTTGTAGCTTTATACAACAGGCCCCAGCTGGCTTAAGTGCTCGGATGCGTTCTCGTTGACAAGTCTTTTTTCACACAATCAAGCAAAAAAACTTCCCGAATTCGGTGTAGATTCTAGTTTCAACTGAGAGTCATTAAACGTAGCTCCGGCGCAAAACGTCGAGGCGAAGTTGGCTCTACCGCCAACACGCACACCGAGATAGAACCTTCTGGAAGAACTATTACAAACTTTTTTGTTTAAGACTGTACCGAGCGTCTAGTGCTGCCCTCATTGCTATTATTGTGTTTTCTAATAATTACAGGGTTCGGAGTTTTTGTAGCACGGTAAGACTAATGAGAGCTGTGGAGTCGACATTAACATTAAAATTCAACTCGTACCCATACTCATTTGTATATTTAATTCCAAAATGCTTTTATATTCGCCCTGAGCGTCTCAGTAAAGCTGCTAACAAAATATTTTCATGTAGGTACATATTATTTATTATTAATCTCATTATGTTATGAATATTAAAAGTGAAAAGTATCATCCCTATTTATAATAAAATTAAATTTTGCAATATAATAATCCAATGAGTATGAGTATGAGTAAGAGTTGATTTTTTATACTGCCCTGCAACGAAGAAAAGGCGCATGTGCAATTAACTCGTAGAAGCATATTGAACTCTCAAAGGTTATAATAATAAGGTGGGATGTGCCATACAATTCATATAGTACATGAGCCTTTTCTCCGTTGCAGGGCAGTATAGTAATGTCGACTCCACAGCTCTCTTTCGTCTTACCGTGGTATGAAAACTCCGAAACCTGCTAATAAACTAAATTATTTTCTTGAAATCTAAGTGTTTTTAGGGTTCCGTACCCGAGGGCGAAAACGGGACCCTATTATACGCTGTCTGTCCATCCGTCCTTACTTTAAAGAGCGTATCATTTGATCTATATTAGATAGCGGTTTTTTTTTTCAGAATATGTACTACGGTGGATTTACTAACAAATAAGAGTAAATAAAAAAAGTGATAAAATAGAGGGCCATACAAGAAGCTTTTTTTTCAACGTATTTTTTTAAAATAGCAAATAGCAATTCAATTCTCTAAAAGAGAATGACATGGCAAGTGTGTTAATTTTCCGTCTTCATGCTATGAAAAAACGGGGTATTTTTTTTATACGGTAACTCGTTATCCCTTCCTCCATCCGTGGTCGTTTTCCCGGAAAGATACTCGGTTCCCGGCCGCAGTGTAAACGCATTAGGGTTTTAAACGTCACACACTCGAGTTTAGGAGTCCGCGGGACACTAACAGTTCTCAGGGTTTTTGAAACTTTTTAAAATGACCGGCTGATATTTCTATTTGGTGTGGTAAATGAAAGAGAACCATACGACGGCGCCTCATTTATTCTGCTCTGCTAACACAAATGGCCGTATCGCAGACAAAACTCCTGTAGCAATTAGTTAGAATATTCTCACAAAAGCATTATTTCATATAGCTAGTAGCGAATTTAATTATTCATCTTTCTTCATGTAGGTAGTTAGCAATTTTTCATAAAACGTTTTATAATGTTTGCGTTCATTTTCCTCGCATATTTTACCAGTACATTATTTTATTAGTCGTATTTTTTCCCAACCTAATTCGACAGAGACGATGGAGCTCCGCGCAGCGGAGGTCCTATTTATGGGTTATTTTGGCCCTCCGGGCCTGATATAAAAACGAAGCTAACCTAACCTACCCACGAATTTCGATGTAGTTACTAATTACTAAGGAAAAAATGCGATTAGTAATAATAATCTATTGGTAAAAATAAAACGCGAACATTATAAAACGCTTTATGAAAAATCGCTATATGAAGAAAGACGAATAATTAAATTTGCGATCATGAAAGAACGCGATGTGGAAATTCGCTACTATGAAAAAAAAAATATCTATAACATACCATGACTGCAGTATTATTTTACGGTCATTTACTCAATCGTGCAACGTTAAGACAAAAGCGGCCTGCACACGTAGAGTTCGGACCGCGGGAAACGCCACGCGCCATTCCAATCATCGCGCCGAACCGTACGTGTAAATGCAACAACAACTCATGGTACAAGGTTATACAAAACATTCGTCGCTAACGTTTAGATTTCGATATGTAATTTTACCGTAGGACTTGTACTAGCGATCTTTAGTTCTATAAGTGACCGCTAGAGGCGCTTACAATTCTCCATACACATAATTTACGGGAGCGCCAAAGTTCAACTAAAATTGCAACTCCTATTATCGGAACTCCGAAAATGAAATTTTTATACCGCTGAAACCGTAAACTTTTCAGAAGTTCTGAAATATTCAATGTGTAGATAAGACTAGGTTAGGTTAGGTTTGATTTATAAAAATCCTGAAAATGTAACAGTTGCTGAAATAAATACGTTAGGAGTTGCGATAATTAGGACTTATGAGTCGTTATGAGTAAAAATAATTAGGTGAGCCAATATGGACCCATAATTTACGCCGTCGCTAGCGAGTATCGTGTGGCGTGGTCACTGAAAACTCATGGTAGTGGTACTGTAAACTAGTAAAATAGGAAAAAACCTACGGTTCGGACTGCGGCGCGTGGAATGGCGCGTTGTGTCAGTTTTGAGTTAAAACTTATGGTACTTGTCCTATCGCCGACGATGAGCAAGAAGCGATTAGAGCCAACGATCAACTATTAATATATGCGTCTCCTTTATTGGTAGGTACGGGACAAATATCTTTTGTCGGAGAGAGAGTTCTCGCCGGCAGTGTAAACAGCCAGCGATCAACTATTAACATTTATGCCACTTTTATGGACACATCTATATCTTTTGTTCGTTTTTTGAGCGAGAAAATAGTCTATAGCTAATGTTGAATGAAGTGCCTGAATCAGACAGAGATATCACCCCGTACCGGTAATCTTAATATATGTGTAGGTACTACAACTCAATAGGGTTATCCCAAAATTACCCCTAGTTTTTACTTTATTTTTCGATAAAATAGACTAATTGAAGACACTAATTTCACGGTTTTTGCATTCACATCAATATATTAATTTATTTTATTTTTTAAAGAAAATGGCTTTATGACGTCACTACAAGTTGGTTTGTTTGAGACATGCTTTAAAACTATTGAATTCGTTTGAGAGTACGCGTTTCTGTCAGATCACGTAAAATGTCAATGTCAAGTCATGTAATTTCCCTCGGCCGTTTGTTGAGTTTGACAATTTCACCCACAGACTAGCTTACGGGTGGAGGTTCCAAAACGGATTTGTATTTTAATCATTCCTTTTTTTTAAATACAGTTAGTTAGTCATGTTTATTTACAGTTAAAAATTGACTTAATTTTAATAAGCGTTAAAATAAAACAGAAATAAATAGGACAAAATTCGATATACATTATTTATATATTACTGCATTTCGGACTCATATTATATGCAGTACTATGGTTGATCACAGATTAGACACAACTTACCAATGAAGATCGTGACGTTACTACATTACAGGTCTTATAATGTCAAATGATAAATTAGAAATAACTATTTAATACTAATTTTGCAAAATAATCTGATAACAGGGAATGGTTCTACAACCCTTTTTCTCGAAATGGTTTTTGAATCACTATACATTACAAAATTATGGGATAACCCAATTGAGAGCCGGGTGAGATAAGGTTCGGGGGTGAGGTACGAAAAATATCGACTTGTCAACATTGCCCTCTCCCCGCATTGACAACTTTTGGTGCGCTTACACGGTCAATTTTTTTTAACAATAATAGGGAATATGCCTGGATTTTTTATATCGCATTTCTCAACAAAATATGAAAATACCGTAAAAGAGATCACCAAATCTGAAATTAAGATTAAAATCGGTCAAGAAATACGGGCTATACAAGCATTTTGAACTGCTAATTAGACAGAGAGATCCGATGTGCACCGGTGACGTCATTGTGCAGTTCGGCCATATAAACTCCACGTAAAATTCTGTTTTGCTAGAAAGAGATAGGAACATATCTTTGTTGGCTTATATCTTGGTTATTTTCATAGCTATTCAAAATATGTTTTTTCTCACCTGTTTGTTACATGAATCAGCTTTTATTGAAGGTGTAAAAAAAAACATGCATATTCCCTATTCCTCATCAACAGTACCTACGGACGTCATTCTATTACACAAAATTAGTAAGGCAGCTATTATTGTATGTAAAAGTTGCCCGTGTGAGTGCACCTTTACTGTTTGGCCGCGATTTTGCGCGCAACGAGGGTGAAGATAGAAATCTTCCTTAACTTCGCAACGGCGACATGGCACCCATAAATGAATAGTAAATATGAGGAACTATCTCACACAAATTGACCTAGTCCCAAATTAAGGTCTGGGCTTGTAATATGGATATTAGAGGTAGACAAAGATAATCTTACTTGTAATGAGAATACTTAAATACATTGAAAACATTCAAGACTCAGGAAAATATTCTTGCACTCATCACACAAATATCTGCCGTTATCGGGATTTCAACCCGGGGCCGCTAGCTTCGCAGGCAGGGTCACTACCAACTAGGCCAACTGGGAAAGGCGAACTGGGGAACTCTATTGAGGAGTTCCTTGGTGAATAAGTTCTTAGACAGGACAGGTATATAATATGACTAATTAATGAATTTAGATGTAATGAAAATAATGTAGGTAATAGTTTTTTTTTTTAAGAATATCATTTTATTAATAATTTTATTGTGTATTATCATACTTATAAGCATTGCTCTATTTTAATTATTTTAACTCATTAACTTATTAACTTTGACGATGTATGTACAATACTTAATAAAGAATATGAATATGAAGATGAAGATGCCAACTTTAGAAGAAATAATGCAACATAAATTTGTCACTAGACCTGAGGGCCCTGCCAAGATGCATTACGCTAACTAGCGTTTCTATTCGATTCGTTTTTAAACCAATCGCGTCGCTGGTAGATGACGTGATACGAAAAGTCACGTGATCTACCAGTGACGCGATTGGTTTAAAAACGAAACGAATAGAAACGCTAGTTAGCGCAATGCATCTTGGCAGAGCCCTCTGGCCATTTAGAAGACCTGGTCACTACCAACTTGGTTAACGTGTCGTCAATGATGATACTTTATACTTACATCTCAATATGAAATTATATATTTAAAATCCTTTACCCTAAATTCTATTACAAACCACTGGCAGAACTCGCATCCGAGTGCCTAACACCAAAAAAGCGCAATCTATTTCGTCCGTGCAATAACTTATCTTTTTTCAAACAGGTGGCCAAAAAACTCTTCAATGAATAGATGGAACCCGGCGCAGCGCTATGCAGATCCGCAAATCCCGGGGTGTCCGGAATTCCCGTAGCCCATTGTGTTGCGCTTACAACACTTCCCAGTCCCGGTGAAAAGGAAGGGATTTACACCACCGCATAGCCGGGATTGTGGTTTGAACAACTCATTTGTTTTTGATGACGCGATGTATGTCAAAAGAAGTTATAGGGTACTAGATTTTGCTTTAGAAGTTTTTATTGCTAATTCTTGGGGTCTGCAAGTCCGTTTTTGCAGTCGAAAATGAAAGTAAAACGTTCGGGGTTGGTGATGTTCCTTCGCATGCGCTTAATTTTCTACTTTTGCGCACTCGCTTCATAACCGGCTCTTTTTTTCAGGTTATAGACTAGTAGTAGTGTAATGCCATGGTCACGAATTCGCGTTGGCCTAATTGCTTATTGAGGGCGAGAGCAACCAATGCTCTATCAAACATGCACGTTTTAGGTCGATACATAAAAACCACCATTAATGGGTTTTCAATGCCTACTTACCTTACCGGCCTAGGCCGGGAAGAGGTCATGAAGGTAGGAAGCGGAAGATGGAGAATCATAAATAAGAAACTTTTTTATTTTGGATGAACATTCGTTGTTGGTGAACCTTGGTGTATTCGTTATTTAAAAATAATACAAATATAACCAAGCATCTTGAAGAAAAAATAAATCAGACAACACAGCCAAAACTGGAACGTTCAAACCCCGGGACACAAGCCAAGTTCTTACAAAACGAACATCTAACCTTGGCCTGTATTTCTTTTTGTTTTAACCCATCTTTGTTTCGACGTTCCGGCCATCGCTCTACTTTTGTCTTGAATTAAACGAAAGATCTTTGTGTGTAGTGACAATTACTGTACTCCTAGGCTAACAGGACAATCAAAATTCTATCTTAAAGGCGATTACGATGCTACCAGCCGGGAACTAATAAAATAAAATAGCCTTTATTACTGGCATACCTACGTGCGTACCCTCAAGGACTTAAAAGTTGATCCACCATGGAACATTGTCATAATGACGGCGTCAAGTGACGATATAGAAATTACATAGGAATTAATCGTTGGTTTTATGCGACAGGGTTCTATAGTGGTTCATCAATTGAAGTCCGTAACCGTAACTATGTACCTGAAATGCTTTACTTATTACAATAAGTGCAATAAGTACCAAAATTCGCATACATTTTAATACATAAATCGTAATCGAAATTTAATCGAAGTCTTATCCACTCTATGCCATCGTCACCAAATTGCATCCGTCAGTCGCGGCAAAATTAGATTCTACAATATCATCTACATAATATCATCAAGGCCGAGAACTACGGGAGGTAATATATGGTAATATCTTATCCAACATGGGGCGCAAAACTGTCTGACACGTCTTTATTAGTCACTAATAAGCATAAAAGTAATAATAGAGTCAGTAGTAGAATGAGATACCTATTAATTTTTCAAAACGCCTTTCATTGGACGTATAATTACGCAGAATTTTCATTTCACCGAAAGGCATTTCTCGCCGCATTTTTTTTTGGTAGTCACTAGTCTAACCTAACCTAACCTACGTAATTAAATTAAATTAAGTTAAATTATATTACATTAAATTAAATTAAATTAAATTACATTAAATTAAATTAAATTAAATTAAATTAAATTAAATTAAATTAAATTAAGTTAAATTAAATTAAATTACCTTAACCTAAATAAACGATTTATTAAAAACTCTGTCGCTTTATAATCAAGATGAAGTTTTACCTACGTAATTAATTTTCAAGATGTCCTGAAAACATCTTGGTGGCAGCAGAAAATAGCGTTCGATGAAGTGAAATTCGATAAAATTATGGTTTACCAGTAGAATGATTGGGTCGAAAAATTACCGACTCCCAAAATTCCCACATCGCTTCCTTGCAGCCTACTAGTACATACATCTCAAAATGTCTGAGTCGCAAAGTGACCTAGTTTCTATTTTGATTTTGTCTCTCTTAGCATTGTTTTTGCTGTTAACTGTAAATTATAGTTAGAGCATCAGAAATTCCCATCATTTTTAGCAAAAACAAGGCCACCTGTCCGGCATTGTCCGGGTGATACAGAACCGCCATTCATTATTTTTCGTGCAGTATTTTTGATGAAAAATTGACAATAATAGTAGTTGTGCGCTAACGAATGCAGTACAAAAAAAAACGTATTTATTTTGTCAGATTGAAGCGATACTTTATTATGGCTTTGAAATCTTGCTTAAGTTATGTAGGGAAAGGAAATACAATATTTCAGATTACTGATGTGCCAAAGGAAACTTTCCAAAATTGCGGAACATTTCATGTAGGAAAATTTCGGAAACTTCTCACAATTTTGTATGGGGATTGAAACTTTCCGTTTCTAAATTTAAATTTCCTATATTTCTAGTGAATGTTTCCGGAAATTTCTTAGAACTTTTCCAACTTTTTGGAAACTTTCCGCAACTTGCACATCAATATTTCAGAAACATCCTAAAGATAATTGGTTGGTACTTCACTTACTGACCACAGATGATATATCATTAAAAAATGTATACTTATCACTAGGGTTAGGACTTTTGGTGACATACCATGATTCTAGAAACCATGGAGTCGCTATTTCCTAGATATTATACATGCCACGATTTTGGCCTTTAGGTAGTACTGTCATATTTCAAAATGAACTAAATATATTTTAGACAAGTCAGATGGTATGGACTATAGGTACCTAGTTTAGAGATTTCCATCTAGAGTCAGTAGATAAGCGGTTAGAGTCGAGCAAGTGGTTTCTCTGTTAAGTACTGTTGCGGCTGCGGCGCTGTGTCTCGAAAATTAGTTTCAAAGTCAGCCACCGTGACTACACGGTTTTTACGAGTTACAACCTCATCGAGAACTTTAGTAGTGGCTTTTCTTTCGCGTCACTTAAGAGAAAATAAGGTGACCTTTCTTCCAGTGCCATTTTTAGGCCCAAACTCTAGGCTCTAATTCGTTGAACATGTTTTTAAAGACAAACACAAATACGGAGACAGCAATGCCCATCCTCTGTTCTTGCGGACCACTAATGCGCAACAGAAGTATCTACCTAGGGCGACATATCATAGACCCACAAGAGATACAACTCCTCACGGCCCAAAGCATCTGGAAATTCTTAGACGCAACGGGCCTCTGCGATGAACTCTAAACATAGGGCTGACACAAAAGATCAGCTATGGTCGAAGTGGCTCACAAGGCCCATCTCAACCCCCCAATAATAATAAATAAATAATATGTTTAATCGGCAAACTATAACCACAGTAACTATAACGCAGTAACTCTTATTTAATCTGTGCTATAACCCTAGAACTGTGTCACAGACACGTTATAAATCAAATCGTAAGAATTTTAAGCAGAATATCATTGTGACACAGACAAGGTGCATTTTACGGTTTTATATAGACAACATTCAACACTTAGGGGCTCTATTTTAGTTGGTAAAACCATATCGCTTTTGACATGCTATCGCATTGCCAACGTTATGAGAGCTCTTAGGTATTTACTTGATAGTAATGCAGAATGCAGATGTAAAAAGAATACGATAAAATGTGAAAAGCCATATCGTTTTACTGTTGATAGAATAGAGCTGGAGACCATATCACTTTTTATCGCCTGAGGGACTAATATTCGTAAGTAAATATCTTGAATCTCTTTCATAAAAATACCATCCAATTATCTTCCCTTTTCAAAGTGTACCGTCAAGGATTCTTTGAAGACTCGCCTTCACACAGCGCCAATGAATGATAAAGTAGCTACTTGTAAGTACGAATTTAATTCGCCTAATAATTTGCCGTTCCGAGTAAAACAATACATCAAAAGGAATTCTTTTTTGTATCTCAATCGCCAATTTGGCTGTTTGCACCGGCGATTGGGGCGGCTGTTCACTGTCCTTCATGTAGGGCGCTGTGTTGGTCCGTTTATTACAATGATTCGCTATTGAATATGACATTGCTTGAACCATATTTTTTCTGATTGGTTTCTATTTCACTATCGTTAATTCTACTTTAACTTGGCCAAGAAATATCGAAGAGATAATTGATAGCAATGTAAAAACCGACCAAGTGCAAGTCGGACTCACACACGAAGGGTCCCGTACCTCCGTGCAATATTAGGATCGAGAAAACAACACCGAAATATGATTCTTAGTAATAGGGTTCCGTTGGGACCTTTTGCGTTTGAAACCCTAAAAACCACAGTTTACAATCACTTAATGTAATTTCATTGCATCTTGAGGTAGGTAGGACAGTGAATGGGCCACTTTATCGGTCGGGCCGAACTCGTCAATTAAGCAAATCCGATTTTCTCGGGCTGTAGGAAATAAGAAATTATTTCCAAGACCTGCCACACACACAAGGAAACTTTATCCCTTAATATGTTCCTCTCTAACTGGTATTGAAAAAAAGGGAAGCAATGAGGGTATATGAAGACGTATCTAGACTAGACACGGCAGTTTGTCCGGACAAGTTCGAAGAAAAAACCGAGCGACACTGCAGTGTGTATTTACATGAACCTATTCAGGCCCTATTTCCCACCCTTATAACTTTTTCTCCAGTGCAGATAAGAACCCGATTTTCTTATTTGACACTTAAACTTATTACTCAAACTAAATACATTTTGAGCCCAAACTTGGTAGTTTTCTATACAGTATGTATGTTACAATATCATATGTAATCTATTGGGTATTTAATAAAACTGAGAAGTTAAGGCTCAAAATGCATTACATACATAATCTCACGCCTTCGTTCCCAGAGTGGGGTAGGCAGAGCTACAGAATTACAAACATCTCTAAAAACTTGTTGATAATTCTATAACCACAATTTGCACAATTAGGCTAAGATGTTTACCAGCGTATTAGTGACAGGTTGCAAGCCCATCGCCTAACAGTACTACAAGCCTTTATTCCCTTAGTCTTCTCTTACGACATCCACGGGAAGACATGGAGTGGCACTATTCTAACTCGGCAACCACACGAGGCAATGCATTTAGTGGCAATAAATTGGTCTGTAAACAATCTAGCGTCAAACTTGGCCTTTTAAGATATCACTATTTTTGGTGCCACATGAGAACTTGGCCCATTTTTACAGCTATGTTTTTGTGGGATCTTTTCTTGATAGGCTGACAGGGCTGCTTCGTCTTGATAAGGTAGACAATGATGTTTCAAGCGATCTTTGTTTTTGAATAAGGTATTGCTTTTGAAAGGAAAACGAATCAAAGACCAATTCACTGACGTTGTAGGCCGAGTTAAGTCTAGGACTAGAAAGACGATTACTCTGCCCTCTTTTGAAAAAAGGGCGCATGTCTCATAGACCCGTATAAGTGACCTTATTTCTTATAGTGGGGGTTTAATTTGCTTTGACAATCAAATTGCGCATGTGTCCTTTTTATTTAAAAGGGCTTTTCTCGAAGTCAGACTGCCTTCGAGAAAAGGCACAAGTGTAATTAATTCATAGAAGCATATTAAACTCTCAAGGTTTAAGATAAGGTTGGAAGTGCAATATAATTCATATAGTAGATGTGCCTTTTTTCCGTAGAACGGCAGAGTACTGATAGTTAAATACTTATAAGGTCTGTTCATCCTTACTTGTCTTATATAGTAAACAACTTTCTAACCTCAAAATGAACCTTTTTTGGCTAAAACAGCTATTTTAAACAAAATAAAGCAATCAGACAATTCATTGGCCAAGTGATGTCCAAAATGTTAACTCGGTTTACTTTATTAGAGCAGTTTTAGCCAAAAAAGGTTTATTTTGAGGTTAGAAAGTTGTTTACTATATAAGACAAGTAAGGATGAACAGTCCTTAGGTATCAGGGGCTCTACCTATATTCTACTTGGTAAAACCATATTGCTTTGACGTGTTATCGTATTGTCAACGTAACTATAGCTCTTATTTACTTGACAGTGGCGACTGGGTTAAAAAAAATACAATACATGTCAAAAGTAATATGGAATTAGCGAGTGGAATGTAGCCGCAGAGGTGTCACCGTCCTAAAATGTTGTTTGTATTCTCTGACAGGACAACTTGATCTGGCCGGTTAATAATTCGTCCATTGTTGAATTGTGAGTCGAGAATAACATTCTTTCCCGTTACGGGTTACACCGTAATTTCATAACGAATAATGTAGAATATCGATTAGGTAACATCCTTATTAATATTACCTATTAATGCAAAGATATGTTTGTTTGTTTGTCAAGAGACAATAATTCACTGAACAACGCCTCATTCGATCAATGTGATTTTGGTACAGCCATAGTTTATAGTTTAAAACCGGATTTAAGGCCGAGCCGCACCGCTTGCGTGACGTGCACGTGCACGTGCGCGTTCGCTTTCCACTGCGTTGTATAGTGACATGTCGTTATGAGAATTCATACTATACAACGCAGTTGAAAGCGAACGCGCACGTGCACGTACACGTCACGCAAGCGGCGTGGCTGGGCCTATAGGATGCACATTATTTCTAAATAGGTACGTTTCTGTCAAAAAAATGCCGACTGTACCTTTTTATTCACAATCTTTATCGGCTTATCCATACCAAACGATTGAATCCTAACACGGTGAGTCTCCGTTAAGAATAGCGACGATCCTGTCGCCTCCTTCCGACTCCATCATCAGATCACCTCTAACCATAATATTGCATTGTCACCCCGCGGATAAGTAAACGGAGGAAGGACTTTCTCCTCCGGCCTTTCAGCACTGGCTGGGGTAGTATCCGCGGGAGTCTAAATTCTAGTTGGTAATAGGGGCATTGGTGTTTTTAGCCGGTGCGAGCCCGGCAGTACCTGGGCCCTCCATTCCCAGGTCTCCGGAAGGGATTTTCACCTCTGCCCCTTTTTCTTAAAGTAATTAAAGCAAAAAGCAAACAAAAGCAAGGACTTTTGTCTTTGGCCCTTCAGGCGATTACCAAAAAAAAAAAAAAATTGCATTGTCAATATTGTCATCGCGTTTACATATTATGTGTTCCATATTTCAGCCTATTCCGTTAACGGGAAGTGAGCCAAGGAGAATGGTCAAAAATGTATGAA
This sequence comes from Acleris literana, assembly GCA_946894065.1. Taxonomy (NCBI): domain Eukaryota; kingdom Metazoa; phylum Arthropoda; class Insecta; order Lepidoptera; family Tortricidae; genus Acleris; species Acleris literana. Next base: position 16,742,531 of record OX335682.1, on the reverse strand, counting down.
CGCTGGCCTAGAACCAATAACAATAAGCACTATATCATCGGATATCCTTTTTAATTCTACAACGATTTTGTGTAGCGGGAAACCTCAAATAACTGCGAGTTTTTTTTTAAATCTGGAACATCGGGACGCCTCATAGGCGACTTCAGCATAATTACTATGAAATACCGCCGTCTTTGCATGGCGATAACTTATTTCACACAAAGATTTCGAACTACCTGCCATAGTAATAGTTTTACAAGTTAGAATTACCTATCCGGTGACATATCGCTTGTCCTTATTGGTCATTAGGCCACTTTGCCCACCCTCCTTTATCTTGCAAGACAAGATTTGCCCCGTACACATACAATACGTACATACATTGCAAGATAAATAAATTCTTGTAAAATCGAACTGAAAGAAAACTAGTTTTCATAATTATAAAATGAATATTTAAAATCTTGTCGGTGAATATATTAAAAGAAAGCAATAATTAGATTTGGTGTTTTATTGAAACCTGCAACGTGTTTTAAAAGAGTTAAATAATATCTAAGTTAAGAAAAGATGCAGGACATTTTTAGATAACTTGCCTTGATATCAGCTGTTGTGAGTTGTTATTATTAGATTTGTCGTTGTAGCTCAGTTCGATCTTAGGGAAAGCATGGAATGATTGCAACTTAAGTATGGATCTATTCTATTCTATCCTGTTCTCTGGTGTAGGGTACCTACTGGACTCATTTAGGTGCATAGTATAAAATTAAAGAATGAGCGCTGTCTCGCCAACAAACTGCGTAAGCAGTTTGGTGAGTAACTTTAAAATTAGTTATGTATATGTGCCTTTGAAAAATAAATAAAAAAAAAAAAAAACATTAGGTGAGTAGTTAATTATTTAATTGTGCCAGAAAATCCATTGCTCGATCTAATCCCTGGAGTACATTATTGCGAAAAAGGAGTACGCGGCACGCAGAACCTGAAAGAGAAATAGTAATTCTAGTTCATCTCGCTTTTATAACTTTCAGGGTTCCGTACCCCAAGGGAGACCTACGGGTCCCTATTATATGCTTACGCTGTCCGTCCGTCCTAAGTTTAACCTTTTCAATGTCACAGTCGGCTCTGGCCGTCAACTAAAAGTCGTGCCACTGACGCCACGTCGGCTACAGCCGACAAGAGTTCCAGATTAAAAGAGACTTTGTTTTGTAGCAATAAGGTGTAATTTGCATAGCATAGCAACATGTTTGGCGTGTGGGTGGCACATTTTGTATTCGACGTATGGCGTTCAAAACGTTAACCTTTTCAACGCCACAGTCGGCTCTGGCCGTCAACTAAAAGTCGTGCCACTGACGCCACGTCGGCTACAGCCGACAAGAGTTCAAGATTAAAAGAGACTTTGTTTGGTAGCAATAAGGTGTAATTTGCATAGCATAGCAAACATGTTTGGCGTGTGGGTGGCACATTTTGTATTCGACGTATGGCGTTCAAAACGTTAAAGAGCTGTTTCTATGCGGGTTGATTAATTTTCAGAATATGTGTTATTACCAGAGGTCGGAATAGGTAGTGCTTATTAACCTAAACTTGACTCATGTTCATTCATGCGTGAGTGAGATGGGAATACGTTATTGAATGAAGATGCAACAAGTTTAGGTTAATAAGCACTACCTCTGGTTATTACCAGGGATCGGAAATTCGGATCGATATTTACGTAAAGTTGGCAAAATCCCGGAAAACATAGGCGAATATGGCTTCTTAAAAATATTATTTTAATAATATAAGTTTGGGGATTCCGGGGTTCTACAAAACGTAAATAATAATTATTTTACATGTAGGATAAAACGTTCCGTTTTACTCCTATAAATTCGTTACGTTAATGGTTAAAGGTAAATTAAATAACATTTCGTAAATGTATACATGGAAAATAACTTCAAATACTTAAAATAAATACTTAATTATGAATTAATGCTGGCGTAATTTATTTATTTAGAAATCCCGGGAATTTTATTAATGAATTATATGATTGAGTCCGCCTCCACACAACTGAACAACAACGCCGCCGCCAAAGTTTAGGTAAATATCGATCCGAATTTCCGATCCCTGCGGGCCGATTATGGTCGTGTTTATCGACGTAGATAAGCGTAGATAAAACATCTGTCACTTTCTGACCAGTATGTAAGTGCGAGAGTGACGGAAGCTTTATCCACCGCGATAAAGGCGACCATAATACGGGCCCTGGTGATTACGGCGGATTCACGAACATTATTTTTTTTTAAATTGGAGCGTTCTCATCACTTCTGTTGTATCATAACATAAAAACAGTAAAACATACAAGCTTCAAATTTGGTATGATTATAGGACAAACCCTGAAGACAAAGGAAAAATACTAAAAAATGGTGAAGTGTGAGCTGGGCTTGCGCTTATTCGATTCAAAATCGGAATATAATAATCAGTGATCTGAATAGGTAGTTTACCTAAAGTTCGCAAAAGGACATAATATAGAGTGGTTACACCGGGTGATATATTATTTTATTTTTATTCAATTCCGGGTTTCCGGTATTTTTAATGCAAGTAGAAAACTATTTTCTGCTGATCCCGTGTTGATTTTTGGTTATCTTAAATATGATTCACGTAGGTTAGGTAACGTTAGACTTGTAACCATCACAAGATAACCTGAAATCAACACGGGCTCAGCAAAAAATAGTTTTCTATGAAACGAAAATTCTGCGAAGTTATACTTTCTATGAAATGAGTGTCTATAAAAAAAGGGTAAACCATATTTAGCATTAGAAATACCGGAAATCCGGAATTCAATAAAAATAAATTAATATTTCACCCGGTGTAACCACTCTATATTATGTCCTTTTGCGAACATTAGGTAAATATACTCTACCTATTCCGACCACTGATAATAATATCTATTGTGCGGCGGTACGGACGGAACCCTCGGTTCGCGAGTCGGACTTGCACTTGACTGTTTTTTTTTATTAGTAGTCTTCCAACGCTATGCTTCTGGTTGTGTGTTACTTCATAGATTCTATATAAACTTAAATTATTAGGAAAGTACTATAAATTAGGAGATGATATTACTTTTGATGATTATTTATGAAACACACTACTTATACCAAAAAAGTAATGAGAGAATTTCATGAAGGCCATCTAGGTATTGTATTATTGGTGCAATCCGGCCCAATTCATTGGCAGGATCCAGGTGACTCGTTCGCCCTCCCCATGCGATTAACAAAACCGGGCAAGAGCATGTCTGACCATGCTCAGTGTAGGGTTCCGAAGCCGTTAATACACAAAAACTATCTCAAAAAACCACAAGTATAAAGTAATTCTATATTTAAAGTTATTTGGTGCTGTCTTAGGTCATTTTAGTAGGTATAAACACTTTAGTTCAATCAAGTCTACTTAGTCGTCATAGTTTTCCTTTAAAATGAGTTATACAGTGGTGGTCACATAATTAGGGACACTTGTTTTATTCCCATACAATTGCCTACAAATATGACTTTTCAATTTTGACCACCATTCAAAAAATTCTAAACTAATTTAATATTTGGGTACACTCATCGTTCATTGATGAACTAAGGTTTAAATGTATGTACAATTCATCTCTGTTGAAAACGGATCTTTCATTTTATAAGGATTTGAAAAAATAAATACTTCGCGTATGGACGGGTCAGCACTAAGTTTTTAAATCCCTATAAAATATAAGGTTTGTTTTTAACAGTAGTTCATTGTACACAAATTTGAACCTTAGTTAATGATCTAAAGTAAATTGTATTTAGCAATAAAATTGGTCAAGAACTTTTTGAATGGTGGTCAAAATTTAAAAGTCATATTTGTAGGCAATTGTATAGGAAAAAAACACAGTGTCCCTAATTATGTGACCACCACTGTATGTGCTTTCATTTAAGATATTTTTTAGATGTTTAGTATTTGTAGTTTTGGCTGTAGGGGGGGGGGACACTTGACTCTAGCAAAAATTATCGCTTTAAAGCCAAATATTTCATAAACGGATCCCTTAATCGAAAAAATATTTGTACAAACCCGTAATATTTTTGAAAGATCTATCCAACGACACCACACACTATGGGGTAGTAGAGAAAAAAAAATACATCCCCACGTTACGTGTAGGGGAGGAACTCTTTTTTTTTTTTCAACATTTTATTTTACCACTTTGTTGGCGTGACTAATATGTATATTCATGCTAAATTACAGCTTTCTAGTACTAAGAGTCTCTGAGCTAGGCTGCGGACGGACCGGCGGACGGACGGACATGGCGAAACTATAAGGGTTCCTAGTTTGACTACGGAACCCTAAAAATGGAGCAGAGAAGAAATACCAAATTTACCCGAATAAAATTCTCGTAGGAGAGATCAAGAACCCCAAAGGCCGTCATGGAGACGGGCTGCTGCGCCTGATGCATCGCCACCACCAGCAGCTTGCGCAGGCCGGGGTCGGTGCGCGCGCGCTCCCAGCCGCAGTGGAACATAGATGTCGCCACCGCCGCCGCCTGCAAACAGTTCCGGTAAGGGCAGATATTTGTGTGTTGAGCGCGAATATTTGTTTCTGAGTCATGGATGTTTTCTATGTATTTAAGTATATATTTCTCTATATAAGTATTTATATCGTTGTCTAGTATCCATAGTACAAGCCTAGAGCTTAGTTTAGGACTAGGTCAATTGGTTTGACATTCCCTGATATTTATTTTATTTATATATTTATTTGTTTTTCTCAAACATGCAATGAAATATTGATGTTATGTTCCTTATAATAGGCCGCATATAAGTATGAATGAATGAATGAATGAATGAATGATAGTTATTTTCCAAAGTAATTCACAGTATACATTGCATGTTATGACGTTTCAGGTGCGGCTAGGACAAGAGGTCGTTTATGGAATTTCATACAAATCGTGCAGGCCTAGGCTGGCAAAGTCCTCTTTTTTAATTTCCATTCCACATACATTTCTGGAACAGGCATCGTAACATTCTGCCACTATGCGTATTAAAAAAACAATAAACTTTTTTTTTTTAATTTTAGTGTAAACATGCCGGCTGTGTTTATGAAGAGGCTAGATAGCTAAGCCATGCATCCAACCAAAGCGTTTGCATGTTTATGTAAAGTACCAGGAGAACAAAGGTAATTAGGGGTGCGTACCTAGCGAAACTTAGATCGCAGGCGGTGCGCTGCGGGGCACCAGCGGGCGGGCGGGCGCACCCGACACAGCGCGGATGACTGAGCACTGTGGGTTACTTTTAATGTTTATGCACTCCTAGTAATTTGACTTTGTAATTTTTGTTTTAATTTTTTTAAAGGAATTATTATATTATGTTTGAGAAAAGCACTATACATACCTCGGCAGGAAATATGGGGTTGCCCGCCTCAGACCTATCCGGCCTCGCTTTGCTCGGCCGTCTATATGTCTTCGGCCGGCAACCCTTTTTGTCCCGGCCTCTGTAGTAATGTACTATTGAAGAGCGAAACGCTTTAAGGGTATTGTGAACCGCTGTCATTTTTTTTTCACACCTTGAATCAAAGTTGATTCATGTTGAGAAATACACAAACAGTTGAGAAATATAAATATAAATAGAAAGAGAAATATCAAAAAAAGAACAAAACATTAGTTTTTTTTTTTAATAGCTTTAAAAATAACCAAGATATAAGCCAACAAAGATTTGTTCCTATATCTTTCTATCAAAACAGAATTTAACATGGAGTTTATATGGCCGACCTGTCATATGACGTCACAGTGCATATTGCATTTCTCTGTCTGTATTTTTTGGCCGATTACGATATCAATACGATAACACGTCAAAAGCAATAATGGTTTTTACCTCGTGGAATACAGGCCATGCGAATTAACGCGTGTGCTAATTGGTGAATCAGTTTGGGACCTACGATGACACATACAGACAGACATATCGTCATTGCTTTGAAAAAAGCTCGTATCTCATATTTCGTGACGTACGATTTTAAGCTTTAACGTGAAGAGAATTAAGTTCAAACTCATACATCCCGAAATATCAGAGACGACTCTTTCTAAAGTAGCGTTTTTTTTTTTTTTTTTTTTTTTTTTAATAGCAATAAGCACATAGGTTTGTGCCACTTTGCCAGTGTCAAAAGTGAGGAAACGGGGCAGGATTATAAACAAAGGATTCACGGAATTTTGAAATTTGGATTAGGATCAGGAAAGTTGGGTTAAATAAATAATTATAGAAATATAAATTAATTAAATATTTACAATTTTATATCATTGTAATTAAGGAAAGAGGCCAACAAATAATAAATGCTAGGGGTATTTATGGACAATAAGCAGGATACAGATGTAGGTAAAGGAATACGGAGAGCAGTTATTTTACCGTAAAATGAAGAATGATCATAAAGCGGACAAGCTAGAATTATGTGGTTTATATCACCCACCTCCAAACCACACTCACAAACAGAGTTGTCGATTATATGAATTTTAGCAAGATGTTCAGGTGTACATGTATGGCCCAATCGCATTCTTATTAAGGTACTGGTGACCCTCTTGCTAAAATTCAATTTAAAAAACCAAGGTTTGGACGGAATGGTTGGTTGGATCCGATTGAAATATCTACCCTTTATGACCCCACTAGCAGACCAAAGCTCTTGCCAGGACCTTTGGAGATACAATTTCGGTAAATTTAAAAGATCGTGCGAATAGTTTTTAAACGGGAAAATGTCTCCATCCAAAATGGCTTCATTAGCAAGACTATCAGCTTTTTCATTCGCTCTGATGCCACAATGACTAGGTACCCATGAAAATACCACATTGTAACCTCTAAGGAAGCATTCATACAGTTTCTTTCTAACTTCAATGACCACTGGATATGATAAGCTTGATTTAACGAATGGATATTTACCCATTGCCTGGAGTGCACTGAGAGAGTCAGAGAAAATAACAGTGTTTTTCAATTTTCCTAGCAAAATGTACTCCACGGCTTTAAGTAAGCCAAACGCCTCTCCGGTAAAAACAGAAGTTTCAGAAGGAAATTTGACCTTTTGTATGATTTTGTGTTGAGCGTGAAATATGCCAATACCAGTAGACTCAGAGGGAGATTTTTTAGATGCATCTGTGTAAATATAATGCCACCCTGGCCAGCGTAAAGACACAACAGATGTAAAAATAGTATTGGCATTTTGTTTTTCTATTTTTAAATCGTATACAATATCTGGTGTTAAAACCAGAGATTGGAAGCTACATGTATATAAAGGAAGTGTCCATGAACTGTGAGTAGGAGCATCGAAAGAATTGAACTTTTGCATACTTTTTACTAAATAAGGAGGAGATTTATGAAGCCAGAACCTTGATGTTGAAACGTGTAAAGATAAACATTTTAATTTATTGAGAATGGGATGTCGAGAAAATTGGACAGCACGATAAAAATACTTGTCAGACAAAAACTGTCGCCTTAGCTGTAATGGAGGGTCACAGCATTCCACTTGTAAAGCATTTATCGGACTCAACTTCATAGCTCCTGTTATCAATCTAAGACATTTAGATTGGATTGCATTTAATCTTTTAAATCCTGCTATACTACCTGGTTCCAATAAAAAAGTGCCATAATCAAGAAGACTCCTAATTAAGGCATTGTAGATTAACTTGAGATAAAACGGATGGGAACCCCACCAAACTCCAGCCAGGCATCTAAGAATATTCAATATTTTCTCACATTTAGCTACAACGTATTCGCAGTGAGGAAAGCCCGTCAGTTTGGCATCTAAAACAATGCCCAAAAACTTAGTATGATTTACCACCGGAATAGGTTCATTGTTGAAAAAAACAGATGCTTGGGGAGTTATTCGTCTCCTAGAAAAAACTACTACTGAGCTTTTACTCGTGGACAATTCTAAACCATTTTCATGCAGCCAGTCTTTAAGGTAGTTTAAAGCCGAGTTTATTGTGTCACTTGATTTACTCAAACATCGGTCTGTATGGTATAAAAGGAGATCATCAGCATATTGTAACACATTAACATTTCCATTAAGCGAGGATTCAAGGTCAAATGTATAAATATTGTATAATATGGGACTAAGTACGGAACCCTGCGGAAGGCCCTTCCATACAACCCTAGATATTTCAGAAATGCCGTCAGAAACTATAACACACCTTTCATTTAAAATATTCATAATAAAGTTGGATAAAATTTGAGGAACCTTAAGGGTATTCAGTTTGGTATACAAAACTTGAAGGAGAACATTATCATAAGCAGAAGAAATGTCAAGAAATACGGCTATTAATGATTGGTTTATAGAGAATGCCAAACGTACGTCTGTGGTTAGTATGCTCAAATTGTCCATTGTACTTTTACCCCGCCTAAAGCCAAATTGACTGTTGGCTAAAAGTCCGTTCGATTCTACATACCATTCTAAACGGTTCTTTATTAAATGCTCCGCCAATTTTATTAAAACAGAAGATAGGGCTATAGGTCGGTAAGAAGCGGCATCTGAAGTAGGTTTGTTAGGTTTTAAAATAGGCACAATTGTTTGAATTTTCCAAGAAGGAGGAACGTTACCTGTGATCATAATAGAATTAATGAGGTTACGGAAGTAAATAAGGGAACTATCACCGACGTTTGTTATAAAGGAATAAGGGATTCCGTCTTTGCCAGGGGCAGAGTCCTTTAATCCACAAAGTACGCCTTTTAATTCTTTAAGAGAAAAAAGAGACTCTATGCTGGACAGTTGACCTTCACCTATACCAATTATAGGAGAAGGACTATGTAAAAGTAGTTGCTGAGGAGCTAAGGCCGGAGCAAGTTTATCCAAGAACTGCTCTGCCACAGCAGTAGGGAGAACAGAAAAACCAATATCGTTAAATGCTGACCTGAACCTCCTAACTTTTTTCCACACAGCACGAAATTGATAAGCAAAAATTTCTCCAGCCGAAAGTTTTTTTCTTTTTAAGGAGTTTTTTTGTACTAGCAATAATATTAGAGAGGTTTGACAGGTTATCAAACGTCATATCAGCAGCGTATTTTAATTCTGCTTCTTTTCTGGATTTTATAGCATTAGTGCATTCCTGGTCCCACCAAGGAGGTGAAGGCAACTTACTAGAAACCCTTTTCGCTGGAAACGTGGAGTCCGCCGCATCGATCAAGATTTTAGAAAATTTGTTAGCACAAATAACCTCATTGCCTGGAGATATTATTGGTAGAGAAGTAACTCCTTTTTCTACTTCAGTGCTGTATTGATCCCAGTCTGCTTTCTCAAGATGGTATTTCAAACGTGGAGTCCGCTTTAAACGATTCTTGAACGATGAATGATTTGGAAGAGAAATCACTATGGGAAAATGATCACTACCAAAAGTAGATGCGAGAACATGCCAAGAAATAGTTGAAGCTAAGTCAGGAGTACAAATGGATAGGTCGACTGCGCTAGTAGAAACATTTGGTTCAGTTCTTCTTGTTGGGCTACCAGAGTTTAAAAAACAGAGATTATGAGCATCTAGTATTTCTAATAGCTCCTCACCAAAATGGTTTGAAGCTGCACTACCCCATGATTGGTGGTGACAGTTAAAATCACCAAGGAGTATAAAGGGTCTTGAAAGTGATGACAAGATAATGTTAATTTCATGAAAGATGATAGAAGATGGACGAGGAATATAAATGGATACAATTAAAATATTATTTACATGCACTGCAACAATAGAAAAATCATTGCTGTGAGGGGGAAGAGATGATAAAGTGAAAGGAAAGGATTTATTGACGAGCAAGGCGACTCCGCCGTACCCATCAGATCTATCTTCACGCAAAACAGAAAAACCAGGGATTTTAAAAAAAACCTCTGGCTTTAACCATGTTTCTTGTAAAGCTACAACAAAAGGATTATATTTATTTAATAAGAAAAGCAGATCGCTTTTCTTATTTATGATGCTGCGACAGTTCCACTGAACAATCTTTAGGAGATTGTCCATTTTGGATAGTAATGAATTTGGTCAGAATTTCTAATAAAGGGGCAACGTTGGTCGGTGAATTTGAATTTAAATTTGATTCAGTAAGAAAGTTTAATAAAGCAATTATTATTTCTTGTAGTGTTTTATTATTGGTATTCTCAATATTATTATTTTTAAGTGCACAACCATTCGAAGGAGAGGGTATATTGTACTCCCTGATCAACTGCTTATGAGCGTTTTGATCATACCCTTTGGGTAAATTAGGAGGCAACTTTGGTTTTAGAAAGACTGTTTTTTTGTAGGATTTTTTAATTGGATGACTAACAAAGGATTCATTAACAGGTGTAATTTGTGGATGAGACACTGCTTCTGCATATGATCTTATTACAGGGGGATGTAGTTTTAATGCCTCAGCATAAGAGATGCAATTGTGCGCCATACTGTGTTTAATTTCTTTTTGGCGGTTTAATTCAGGGCAGGACTGGCTAATGGCAAAATGATGCCCACTGCACAAACAGCAGGAAGCATCCTCAGGTTCAATCTCACAAGAGTTGCTTGTATGGTCTTGGCCGCATTTGAAGCAACGAGGTTTTGATCTGCATTGTGTTTTGGTGTGGCCAAAGCGGCAACAGTTAAAACATTGTATCGTAGGGAAAATGTATAGTTCTACAGATAATGAGTTATAGCACATAAAGACCCGCTTCGGTAAAACCTGGCCATCGAAAGTTATTACCACAGATTGTGATGGTTTCCATACAGGAGTTCCAGAGGTCATTACCTTGAAGTTCAGTCTGCGTACTTTAATAATATTACCGCAACCTATGGGCACATTGATATTATCCTTGACTTCCTCAGGACTCCATTCCTCAGGTACTCCACGTATAAGCCCCATCCTTGTCACATTAAATGTGGGAATAAATGCTTTTAACTTATGTGTAATCAGTGTGGCATCAGCAACGAATGAATTTGCCTGCTCAAAGTGAGAAAAGGCCATTGAAACGCGATTTCTCCCAATTCGTTTAACACTACCATCAATTATATTTTTGTAATTAAACTTCCTTAAGAAGTTACCAAAGGTAACCGGGTGCAAAGTGGTATTGTCATTTGGGGATACCTCAATACGCTGTATATGTACCACATATGGAGCACAATCCGTGGGCTGATATTGAGTCCTACCAATCGGCAACTTTTGAGAGGGGTCTGAAGGTGTGGAATTGGCTGAATCAGGATGGGATTGAGGATCAAGTTGCGATGTTTCGGTAATTTTGATTACTTTAGACTGCTGACCGTCTGAGTCGCTGTCGCATTTGCAACCCTTTGGGTTTGCAACACTGGAGTGTCTCGTCTTTTTTTTTTGGCAATGTTTACAAATATTTTTTTGTGTGCGACTACGTTTTAAACGAGACTTTGTTTGCGTCGATGATGCATCTGTATCCATACTTGATTCATTTGAAATCGTTACAAAACTCGCTGGTTGAGGAACCTGCGACAAGATAAGTTGAGTGCCCCCAGGGTCTGGGGGCACATTCTCGTCCATAATTACAACTTAAACTAAGCACTTACCAAAGAATTGGACACTAAAAACACTAAATATATACAAATAAGGAAATATTTACAAGTTTATAAACTTATCTGATCCAATTTACACGAAAATAATAATTAATAATTAAATAGACCAAAAAACGCGCCCGCCAAGTTTTGTGGTTTCCCGCCTTTTTTCTAAAGTAGCGTTACTACTTAATACACCCCTCTATTAACAATATGTTAAACTTAATACACCCCTCTTTTTGCGTGTGGGGTTCAAAAATCGTCAACAAACCTCGTAGGTGACGTCTCCAGCGGTGATCATATAGCAGGCGGTGATCAGCGAGAGACAACCCATGTACAGCACCGCAGTGACGAGGTTTATGATCGTACGCTCCAGTGACTGGAAATTGACAAGATTCTGAGACGCGTAGGAGTGAGAGATCTCTCTCCGGGCGGTTGTTATGCCTTGGGGCCGAAGTCCATTGGGATGAAGTTGGAAGTGGTATGTAATTAAAAGTACTGTGGGCCTTATGGCTGCGCCCTTATCGCGCGTCAAATGTGGATAAAGCATCCGTCACTCTCGTACTTATTTACGTGTCAGCAGATCAGAGATGAACGCAGCCATATTAGGGCAACTGAGGGCTCAGACAAGATGCACTACGCTAAATGCCGTTTCTATTCGATTCGTTTTTAAACCAATCGCGTCTCTGGTAGACCACGTGACTTTTCGTATCTCGTCATCATCGTTAGATAGCGTAGTGCATCTTGTCTGAGCCCTCTGGAGAAACTGCGATAGCGCGATGTAGCGCACTGACAGATTTAGTTGCGCTGTCTGACGCTGGTGGCGCTGTCGAGTTGGTTGTTAGTGTTGTTACAAGTTGCCGCTAGATGTCGCTATAGTCGGTGATCGAATTCGAGATCAAAATCTGACAGTTCCCATCTTGATTATTTATTTATTTTAATATTAGGTATTTATTTCATTAAAACATGAAGGAGAACTCGTGTATCCAGTGATATAAGGGTAAGTTTTATTGATAAAAATACCTACAATTAAAACAAAATGCAGTTATCATAGCGAATTAATTAATTGTGCTTTTTTGTGCGGGTTCGCGTGTGTAAGCCGTAATAGGCCGGAAAAGGCCGGAAAATTTATTTGAGCGTGAAGAATCTCTTAAAGCTAGGGTAGGTACGAGTAAATAGGCATCCTTTGGTTTAGCTCGCTTCATCGTCGACAATATCTTCGTCCTCCAAGGGCAAAAGGTAGCCAAGCAAACCCATTAACAATAAAAAACAACAGCGAAAGAAATATGGTTGAGTAAAATTGTCTACTTACGACATGCTTGATTAAGCATATAGCCAGCAGAACTATGGTCTCGCAAATCTGGGCGGTGTATATGTTCCCCATAGCATACTGCACGTTGCGGGCACACTTGCAAATAATGCGATTGAATAAGCAAAACCCTCGCAAGTTCAGTACTGTCCTCGTAAGCGAGGCAGTATCTTAAATTCAATCACCAAAGGAAATTTAATTCTATTTTGTTAGTTATAAGGTTGGTATTACTACAGGAGGTTTACCTTAGTTACTGCGTATTGGCTAAGAACGGTATAGTATAGGATTTGTTCTAGTTATAAACCTTTTTACTGCCCCAGCCCAGCATGAAGCCGTTGCCCGTGACTCCATCCGCTAATGACAATAACACACACACACACACGCGCACACACACTAACATGCACCCAGTCACACTCACGCACGCACGCACTCACACACACATACACAAGGTGAGTCAGGACATCCGAATGGACATAGTTTAATGTATTAATGCAAAGTATCATTCCTGTTGGTTTTGGGAAGAGCGGACGTCCCAAAACACAGCCTTTGTAAGTCTAAAGGGAGGACTCAGCAACTGTAAATTTATAAAGTGGCTAATATCTAGATAATAAAGATTTATATATACTGGATAATAAAGATTTTTTTGACGAGCTACCCATCCCTGCCTTCAGCCTTACCATAAAGCGTTCTGGTGCAGCTTAATGCCACTAACAACCGCCTCCTTAAACTCATCCAGCTTCCGATCCTCTTGAAACTTGTTCCTCAGAGTGTCGAAGTACAACTGTACCAGTTGAAACTTGGTGCTAGTGAAGACCAGGAATAAGTAGCAAAGGTAGTCGACGGCTATCATGCTGGCGATGATCAGCCACCAATGGGCGATGATGAAGATCCGGAGGAGGCTGTAGAGAAATCCAGTGTCGTTGGCCGTTGGGAAATAGGTTGCTTGAGTCTTGACTGATTTTCCTGTAACGTAACTGTCTGTCAAATGTTTGAATGGTCATTTTAAAGTTTTACTCGACGACGTGTTTGTCTAAAGAAAACATCCATGACATCATCACACAAATATCTGCCTTTACCAGGATTTGAACCCAGAGCCGTTAGCTTCGTAGGCAGGGTCACTACCAATTGGGCAAACGCGTCGTATATGGATTGGAAGATGCCAACTTTAGAAGAAATAATGCAAAATATTGTCATAAGGCCGGAGCCCCACTGCTGCGCACGGTCAAGCTACACACGTGGGTACAAAAACGCTTTGTATGAAAATGTAGGTAGATACTTCCACAGAACTCCACGAGCACGCTGCGCACGAAATGACGTCGCTGATACACGCGTGGTCGTATTACGTGTGCGTGCATTGGTTGCTGTGAAAATGTTGACACACGTATCCAGCCCAATGGACCCACGTGGGCGACGTGTATAGCGTGTCCGTGCGTAGCGTGCGCAGCAGTGGGGCTCCGGCTTTAGACCTGGCCAATCTTAACTGAATTAGTCTCTTTAAGGAATTTCTTATTATCTCCAAACAGTCCTGAACAGCAACTCTAAAAATTAACACTAACTTCTCGCCCCAGCTCTCACTGGAGAGCAACATCCTTCACCTTTTCAAAATCGATACATCTCTTCTTCTTGTGCTTACTCCGACCTTGTTCATGACTAAAAATGTTGACAGGTCACACGTCTACCAGACTCTCCAACTCTAAGGGAAAAAATACTTCTAAGGGAAGCCTTGACACTGAACGAATGAACCCAAAATGTCTTACCATATTTGAAACCAATATAGATCCACCTTGCAACATTTATAGTGAGGTACGTGTAGGTTAGTATGATAACAGGATAAAAGAATCGCTTCGCTTTTGTTACAGACTGTTTTTCCAGCTCTAAAGACGTGAAAATATCACGGCTTTCCTCAATCAGGGTCTTAGCAACCTTTTGAATCCTATGTCTATGCAAGAACATCACAAATATCTTGGTCATGATTAGCGCTTCGCCGTATCCAAATTGTATGACTTCGTTCATCTCTGCAACGGTTAAATCTACGAAGATGAAATAGATTTAGCTAAAGCAAATCCGCCAGAATATGTGGCGTTGAACACAGTTTTGTAAAAGCTAATAGCTGCGGTCGTGGAACCATAGCCTTGCGGGTTTTCGGTTAATGTTGCCACTTCATGCTACATTAGCTAACAAACAACACATAAAGCGAGTCTGTCTGTTTGTTTTTTACATTACGTCAAAAGGCTGCATTTCATTTGATAAAATAATGCATGGAAATAAGTTCCGTGAAAACAACAAACCCACCTACTTATTGTAACAAGATAATAAAGATAAAGATAATTGGTGGCCCTGATGGAATAAAGATATACGTGGTCTACGTGAGGTTTATAAGCAAAAGCTAAATAAAGGTAAAAAAGTTAACGTGTAAAGTAGCGAACATAATAAAGATAAAAACCAATACCTGGTAGTTTGTAAGCAAAAATTTCATCTAAAATAACCCCAACCATGTAGAAGTTGAATATGATGCTCCAGAATACGTAAAGACGAGGGTACTGCGGGCGTTCGTCTTCGTACCAATAGGTACCCAAACCCAGACAGAACAGAATTCTGCTGACTAACTTCAGATAGTATTTCTGGGGTTGAGTTTCTTTTAAATTGATCTCATCCATGTTAAGGTAGTCTATTTTGACAAGAAATAGAAGTTGTTCTCAAACACGGCTATGACTGAAGACTGCTTTTGTACGAGTGGCGATTAATAATGCTTGTAAAGGTTGTTCATTATCAATAAGCTATTAATAATTGACATTATTAGCTTAAGAGTGGCTTATGACGTACAGTCGGCCAATTAAGTGGACTTTCTTTGACACGATTTATAAATAAAAGGCTGCGATAAAACAACACTTTAAAGCCAATTAAACCTATATTTGGCATTGAAATTATACATTATGAACGACACACCGAAAGAAAAAAGTCGCTCCTAACTGAAAATCTATTGTCGATTGTTTGACCCTCCGGGCTTGACGCAATACTAACCGAACCTATTTTTAAAGCCACTTAAACCTATCTTTGGCATTGAAATTATACTTATAATACATTATGACAGACACACCGAAAAAAAACAGTCGCTCTTAACTGAAAATCTCTCTTGGTTGGCTCTCATTTTTTGAGTGAAGGGCTGAGAGCGGGTCGACAAAGCCACGCTCCGCAGGGCTTCTATTTTTCTTTGGCATCTTTGGCATCTTTGGCATTGAAATTATAATTATAATGAATAATAATATTCAATGAGTATTATAACGAAAATGCTTATATTATTTGAACATTACATTATACATTCCGTACGTTCGTTCAGTTATTGTGTAATACCTATACCAAATGATACTGTAGATGCTTGGTACAAGAATAATATGTCATATGTTTTCCATATTATAAGTGTATTATATCCATTGAGCATTATATTACCTAATAATACTGTACTGGACCGATTGGAAAAATTCTTTCACCATTAGAATTCTACATTATCCCTGATGAACATAGGCTATGTTTTATTTTTCTGCGCAGACGGAGTCGTGGGCAACAGCTAGTGTTTAATAAACATAGACATAAGCCACTGTGTTGCCGAAAATGGGGCTGGACTCAGCATTTTGCTCCAGAGCTTAGGTACACGCTGCAGCGCTGGTTTTCAGCCAGACCCTTGCTAGATGGCTATTAAATAAACAATAAAAAAAATCGGCAAGTAATAGGCGTGACAATATTTATTACATTATTGGAACATAAACATGTGATTTACTGCAAATAATTTAGAGCTTACCTAGGTACATATTTACCTGTATTACATAACCACTATGTGATACGTCTATTTCTTGGATTATATAATATTGCCGGCGACTGTACACGCCAGCAAGGCTAAGTGCACATCCAAGGCGCATCGTTTCACTGAACAATCAAATTATTATATCAAATTATGATGTAATTGAACACCGTGGTAAAGTCAATGTGTTGCAATTTGCAGCGAGTAGAGAAATTACATAATTGATTTAAGACATAATTCTGGATTATACTTACAGGTCGACTGGCGGATGCAAATAAAGGTATTTAGTAATAATTATAAAACCTTTTTGTTGGCATAGAAAGGGATAGGATCATCTGTCCATCTGAGTAAGAGTATATACGTTTTACCAGTTTGTTTGCCATTACTGCCATTAGGGTACTTTGACTGCGCGCTGGCCTAGTTGGTAGTGACCCTGCCTACGAAGCTAGCGGTCGTGGGTTCAAATCCCGGTAGGGCAGATTTTTGTGTGATGAGCGTGAATATATTCCTGAGTTATGGATGTTTTCTATGAATTTAAGAGGATTGTGAAGCGCCGCTAAAATCGCGTGGCTGTCAAAAAAAATCCATTCTAAACTAGCTCCGGGCGAAAACGTTTCTCACCCCCTAAATCAAGTCCGATTTTCACGATTTTTGAATATGTTCTATAAAGACCTAGGTCTGTACGTTTCTGTTTTTTGTTTTTTAAATTTGTTTCGTTCTAAGAAATATTTTCTTGGAAAGGAAAACGTACAGACATAGTTATTCATGATATCTACAACATATCCAAAAATCGTAAAAATCGGACGAGGTTTAAGGGGAGAGAAACGTTTTCGCATTTTGTATGGAGATTTTTAGCTTCACAATCCTCTTAAGTATATATTTCTCTATATAAGTATTTATATCGTTGTCTAGTAGCCATAGTACAAGCCTAGAGCTTAGTTTGGGACTAGGTCAATTAGTGTGACATTGTCCCCTGCTATTTATTTATTTGTTTATTTATTATGTATGTCTATTTATTTGACACGCTCTGCATGCATTTTAACATTTGGTTCTAGAAGTGACGTATAAAGCGATGTATGTGACGTATGAAGTGGTGTATATTTAAATCAAGGTAATGAGAAGGGGGGGGGCTATTTTTTTTACATTATATGTATGACAAATATCAACAAATGAAGTCGGGTTTTTAAAGCTTGCATTTTATTATTATGTTTGTATTTATATTGTTCATGAGTATATTGTTTTTGTGCTCATCTGTTAAGAACAGCTCCAGCCTCTCTGAGGGGTCATGTTTGAGTTCCGGTGTGGGGATAAAAACCGGTGACATTACCAGCATAGAGGCTTTCCATCTAAGTCCTCAGGTCAACGTATTTTCGGCCTTAGGATTGCAGTGTTAAGATTGTAGTCTTGAGGATTCAAATGTCTATGGGTCAGATCACCATCAGTCGGCCTGCTTGGTCGTTTGCCTCTTCAAAGCCTAAGGAAAAAATAACAAAAATAAAGCTTTAAAAAGCCCGACGGTTGCTTACGAACTTTAAACCATTATAAATCCTAAATGATCATTCAAATTGAAAAATGATGAAAAAATAATGATAGGTACTTACCCCACTTGTCTAGTTAGTCTTTTTTTTTCTTTTTTACAATATGGCTGGTTGCCGCCATATAAAACTTTTGATTACTGTCATATATTTACTGACTCTCACAAGAATAAGACAAATCGATTGACATAAGAATCATCAAAATCGGTCCACGCGTTTAGTTTCTAGCCACAAAGGAACAAACATACACACAAACATGTATAGGCTGATAAACACATTAACCCTCCTTCGGCAGTCGGGTAAAAACATGGTACTCCTGGTTTTCTTGCAGCATTTCAGGCAGGTAACAAATTATTTCGTAGTGTAAACAGCTGTGAGTCAACAGAGATGTATTGTTTTCGAACGGTTTGTTCAGGAACCGTTGTTTGGCTGCTATTTCATCGTAGAATTCGCTAATAAACAATACCCGTATTTCAATTAACATCTGTTTTAACGCAAGGCCAGCCAGTTTGGTGCAGACATTTACAGGCTCTCAACGCCTGATACCTAATAGGATGACTAAACACCCGAATGATAGTCAAATTAGAACATCTTGACGAACTGGATTCCTTCAAGGAGACTTGACTGCAATTTGATCTACCTAATTACTGTAATTTGATTTGGTATTTCAAATTCAAATTCAAATTCAAATAATTTATTTCAGAAACATGTCCATATGTGTTGGCTTAAGTCTAGTGTTAGTACAGAAAATAATAAATAATAATAAAAACACATGTCAATTTTAATACAAGCAGTGCACATTATTCCAGTGCTCCTGATATCGACCCTGGAATTGGTCGGCAATGGTGCAGAGTATGCTGTTCGGGCTGCCCCGAATCCTCCGCACGAGGGATGCAACCCTTTTGCGCATAATAGCCGCAAAGCCATCAGTGTGTGCCTCTGCGAACATCCCTGATGCGCTGCAGAATCGTGGCAGCCCCAACAGCATCCTAAAACCATTATTGTATTGAACACGTAAGGCACTGATAGCCTTCTGCGTATAGTTAACCCATAGGCTGCAGGTGTAGAACGACTGACAGAATGCTTTGAAAAGCGTCAATTTCACGTTATATGAGCACCTTGCGAACCTGCGGGCCACCATATTGCATCTGACCGCCAGCGCCCTACGTACGTATTTAAGGGCTTACTAATACAATACTCCTAAAAGCACAATATAGAGAGAAAATTGAAAAAAATAACAATTAAAAGTATTTATTCAGTAAATAGGGAACATGCATGGTTTTTTTAAAACGTATTTCTCAACAACACATGAAAATACCGTAAAAGAGATCGCTAAAAGTGAAATTAAAATTAAAATTAGTCAAGAAATACGGATGATACAAGCATTTTAAACTGCTAATTAGACAACAATTAGACAGAGATTGATTGATTGATTGATTCTTTATTGATAAATATAAATTTACACGTCACTTTAAAGTACATACGTAGTTAATAGGAATTTATACATTTGTTATTAAAAAATTACAACTAACCTTAACCTAGCTTGCCACAGCCTATGGTTATATTAAAGTATTGACAATAATTGGAACACATTTTTGTTGTAAATAAATAAATAAGTCATACACTACCTATATTATAAATATAGATAATTTATTTTTACATAACATAACTAAACGCCCACCTTCCCTTCACAATCAAGCCCGGGGTAACGAGACATATTCATAAAAAATTCCTCGATCGAATAGCACGCCATGTCAGTCAGTAGGTGTTTTAGTTTTTTGCAAAATACACTATCACCGGCGACACCCCTAATAGCACTCGGAAGGATGTTGTATAATTAAGAAGAGAGGTCCGATACGCCGTGTGACGTCATGTATCGGCTCAGGCGTTTAGAAGTTATGGTAAAATAAAGAATCGTACAAACATACGTGAACCCTGAAAACATTACACTCCTTTTTTTTGGGCAGTCGTGTAAAAACCAACCAAGAGAGATTTTCTCTGTGTTGACAAAAAAATAATACGGCTAGACTCTGTGAACCTCATACTTGCCACGACCATGCCGCGAGCGGACCTGCTAGAGGGTGTGTTCTTTTTATAGTGGTGATTATTATTTATATCTTTAATATTTGAGTAGCTTAGTTTAATTTTAATTTAAATACGTTTAGTTTTAATTTTTAAGTGTATTAATGTTGAATTCTGTACTTAGTTGGATGTAAATAAATTCAGTCATACAATAGTTATGCGGCAAGTTATATCAAACAAAGCTGATAGTAACAACAGCAGGTACTTTAGTGATTCAACTAACATCTTAGTTGATGTATATAACGTCTTGTTAGGCTCGTATGGAATCAAGACGCTTATGCACAACAATCACAATCTTGTGAGAAGCGACTAATATATTTAACTTTCAGTGCAGCTAAAAAGTCTAGTAATAGTACATTATTGCCTAGGCATGGAAGTAGGCAAATGCGGGCCGAGTATTGGTTTAAACGGACGAGCTTGCGAGTCCGTTTAAAAATACGAAGCCCGCAATTGCTGTTCCTGCCGAGGCAAATATAGTGCTTTTCTCAAAAATCGGTAGAAAAAAAAGTGTTGGAGTAAAATCTTCATCGCTTGAACTCATTTTTTAAATTGCATACAAACAGAAACTTCATGTGAAAAAACCATCACTCTTTACCGCCTTTTTGTTTATGACAAGGAGAAACGCAAGCTTTGCTTTTTAAAAAACATAAGCAAGACACAGATAAAAAAGTTATGTTTCGAATAAAATTTGCATGTATAAGACTTGTGCCATCATTTTATTAAGGGCTTTTTCACTTTTTTAAAAGTTACAAACTAGATAGTAATGGAATTTGTATGCAACATTGCGGGCTTGTGTAGCGAGCACGCAATGTTTTTTTTATTTTTATTTGATAACTGTCATTAAACTATGTACTTCGCGTCTCATTATGTAGATAGTAATGTCAACATTTCCGAACATTTTTGAGAAAAAATAATAATTGGAAATCAACTCATTTTTCTATTTGTCATATATTTGAAAAGCTGTTCGCATAACGTGTCAGTATCATACAGTCTTTTCCAATTTTAATTGGTAACGAAAAACCCTTGAAAATTCAGTGAAAATAATAGCAATATCGTTAAAAATTCAAATAGCTAGGCACCGCGAAACACCCCCAGGCAAAACAACGTTAAAAAAATGTGAAACAATTTCGTGATAAAAAATATTTTTGGAGCGAAAACGAAATGATTTAGATGCTGTTTCCGTCACTAGATACGTTATGCGGTTTTTGCTGCGTTCATAAACCCTTTTCTAGGGTTCCATTTGAAGCGTGGGGGCGTATTAATAAACCTAGTCTTGGGTAGTCGTCTCCTCTCGAGACTGGCCCTCTAGGTCAGTAGGTATATAAACACGGACCTAAGTGTCATATAGTACAAAAATCTCTACTTTTATATAACACCAGAAAATAAGTATATTGATTTCAATAAAAACAAAACAGAACAACATTAATAAATACTTAATATTTAATCAAAATAACTAAATTCGTACTAAAAAACTACTTTAAAAAAATCACGACTTTACCTACCCGATTATTCTGCCCTCCTTATGCAAAGTGCAATAACTAGGTTCCAGCTACTTTCGAGAAAAACGCGGTAAAAGATTTTAAATTTGTTTTGGTTGTATCTCCGTTATTACGCATGCTATCGACTTGAAACTTTTACTAGAATATAGGTAACCTTGTGTAGTTTATTACAACGTACCTAATTTTAGTTTATTTATTTATTAATGCTATAAAAAACAAGCTAATCTACTTATGCTTAGGATTATTTAATACTAAATGAGATATTTACTAGACATAACCGCAATAAGTAGTCTACTTATTGCATTTATCGTAAGTAAAACAAGTTATTGCAATTATGTGTAGCAAGTATAGTATGTAAGCTGAACCGCATGTTCTAACCATAAGTGCAATAAGTAGTCTACTTATTGCGTTTATCGTAAGTAAAACAAGTTTTTGCAATTAAGTGTAACAAGTATAGTATGTAAGCTGAACCGCATGTTTGAACCATAAGTGCAATAACTACCTTACTTATTGCAGTTTTAATTAGTAAAGTTGTTATTGTTATTATGTCTATACTAATTATAAAAGCAATAACTATACCTATTACAGTTATTAGAAGTAAATGAAGATGAACTAAAAATTAACCGTACTTATTAGAACCGCAATATCTATGCTTATTACTGTCATTGTTAGTAATTTTACTTAATAGCATAAGTAACCTATACATACCTAGAGTTATGGCGTTTTTAATTAGTAAACCATAGGTCGCTCTCTTAGTTATTGCAGTTATGCTTAACGAAAAAGCCGTTTACGCTGTCGATACGTGAAAACTGTCTAAGAAGAAAATATAGAACTCGTTTTGCTGATTACGAATATGTATATAACTCATTTTGACCCAAAACACGAGTTATTGCACTTTGCGTAAGGAGGGCAGTATTGTAAAGCCAATTTTGATGAACAGTAGAATAGCCGCGGTAAAAAAAAAACTAAAATTATTAATTGAGCGCCGGGGCATACATGAATAGGGAATATGCATGGTTTTTTTAAATAGCACATTTCTCAACAAAATATGAAAAAACCGTAAAAGAGATCACCAAAAGTGAAATTAAAATTGAAACCGGTCAAGTAATACGGATGTTACAAGCATTTTAAAATGCTAATTAGACAGAGAGATCCGCAGTGCACCGGTGACGTCATCGTGCGGTACGGCCATATAAACTCCACGTAAAAATCTGTTTTGCTAGAAAGAGAAAGGAACAAATCTTTGTTAGCTTATATATTGGTTATTTTTATAGCTATTTTTTTTTCTCACCTGTTTGTTACATGAATTAGCTTTTATTGAAGCTGTAAAAAAACATGCATATTCCCTATTGCGAGGAGAAGGCAACGGTGACTATAAGCTTTATCGTACGGTCACGGACGTTAATTTTCTTCCCATTTCAAAGAAAATGTGCTTGAAGATGTCATTGTCATTAGAGATGCCAAGTATTTGTAATTGTAGAATGTCAGATTGACTTTGGAACTTAGGTGGGTCACAAATTAAATTCCTTGACTGTACCTCACCCCCGCACCTCATGCCTACCCCGGCTCTCAATTAAGTTGTACAGTCAACAACATAAATAAGTGATAATTTATGTACCTTGTCGCTTTCAATCGTTCGTCGTACAATTTTGTATGACATTTCAAACACGACGAAGTGACAAGGTACATAAATGATCACTTATTTATGCTGTTGACTGTACGCCTATAGTAAAAAAACTGTAGATATATCCAGTCCAAGATAAAAACTAAAAATCGCTAATTCCTACGGAACTCTATAAAACCTCAGTCCGTTTATCCCTCAGCCTATAAATAATGCCACAATAAAACGATATGTTATATAAACTGCGTGGCCGTTCGTCTGTCCGAATCTCACGCTTTACTGAGCTTTGTAAAACTGTTTGGGCTCTGGTGTGATGTGTGACACAGAGCTGGTATTGCCTTCCCAGGGATACTAAGGACCAAACGTATTAATTAATAATCAGGAGGCCCTGCCAAGATGCATTACGCTAACAAGCGTTTCTGTTCGTTCCTTTTTTTAAACAAACGCGTCACTGGTAGATCACGTGACTTTTCGTATCACGTTATCTACCACTGACGCGATTGGTTTAAAAACGAAATGAATAGAAACGCTAGTTAGCGTAATGCATCTTGGCAGGGCCACCTGGGGTCGCACTTTTGGTGACAATGATGTTAATTTGCATATAGGTTTATTAAAAACTAGTGGACGCCCGCGACTTCGTACGCGTAGAATTAGTTTCCCGCTACTCCCCCTATTTCTTCCCATTGGGGGTTGATTTTCGGAGGTACCCAAGGAATAATGCCTCCAAATTCAAGTCCCTAGACCCAGCGGTTTGGGCTGTACGTTGATATGTCAGTTAGTTTTTTCTTTTATATATTTAGATAAAGTTCTTAATTAAATTGAGTTGATCGAAAAGACTTGCTAATTGCAAACATCATTAACTTCCCGAACACTATCCTTAGATAAGTACGCACTGAAAAAGTTTCGCAATAAGCGCTCAGTCTACGCTTAATTAACTTAATTACTATTCACGACAGGTTAAAAGCGCTTTTGCAGAACTTTCTGCGGATAGTTAGACTTTCGAGAGTCAGTCTTGTAGGCTGAGCGCTCGCCATAGTTTGGGAGAGGCTGAGGCGGCATTTCGGATTGTAAATGAAGCGAGAGCTAAAAATTTCCATACAAAATGTGACGTTTCTCTCCCCTTAAACCTAGCCCGATTTTTACGATTCTTGAATATGTACAGTCACCAGCAATAATATATCATCCAACATTAGGCGCAAAAATATCTGATACGTTTTTATTACTTACTATAGTAGGTAAGAGAATGTCAGATATTTTTGCGCCCAATATTTTATAATATATCATTGCTGGTGACTGTACAGTATGAAAATTTATGTCTGTACGTACTGTACGTAAACCTAGTTTTTCATAATAACTACAACATATTCAAATATCGTGGAAATAGGATTTGATTGGTATGGAGAAAAATTTACAGCTACGCGAAATAGCGTCGCCTCACAATACTCTCAACCCACACACTACACAAAAAAATTCCAACTCTTACTCTGTGATTTCAGATTTATAACTGAAACTAGCTTCTGCCCGCGACTTCGTCCCCGTGGAATAGTTACCGCTAACGCTAACTTTAACCCGCGACTTTGTTAACGTAGAAGGTTGAAACATTCTTCATTGGTGCTCCGCTCCTATTGGTCTTAGCGTGATGATATATAGCCTATAGCCTTCCTCGATAAATGGGCCATAGGTAGGTAGTGTTAGATAGGTCTAACAGTGAAATAATTTTTCAAATCGGACTTGTGGGCTCAGGCAAGATGCACTACGCTAACTAACGTTTCTATTCGATTCGTTTTTAAACCAATCGCGTCACTGGAAGATGACGTGATACGAAAAGTCACGTGGTCTACCAGTGACGCGATTGGTTTAAAAACGAATCGAATAGAAACGTTAGTTAGCGTAGTGCATGTTGTCTGAGCCCTCAGTAGTTCCTGAGATTAGCGCCTTCAAGCAAACAAACTCTTTAGCTTTATAATATTAGTACCTATAGATAAGACCTCTTTGAAATCATAAATCTACGTTTATTTTCCTGGAAATTTAACAATTCATACGTTCTATTTCTCTCGTTCCCTAGAGGTCCTTTTAAATGTGCTCTTAGCTATGTGCCGTGTTTGTAAAATATACATGAGCCTTGTGCAAACTGCTGCACTTCTGTCCTGTAAAATGCAGTTAGACATATCTCGGAATTCTTAAAGGTTTCGAGTATCAGGTGTCTTCTGAATTTTTTCTTAAACTATATGTGATAAACCCGTTGTTTTTTTTTTATCTCAGCACCACAAAAAACAGGTTTTCCTGTTTAAAGACAGTGAGCAAAATTCGAATTAGCTGTGAGCCTGAGATTAAGAAACTTTTTAATTAAAAAAAAAAGTCTTATGAATTGGTATATTTGTAAAACTGCAATAATTGTAGTAAGTAGGTACTTTTAACTTTTGATTTTTCGATAGTTTGTTTCGCTCATTCACGAAATACCAGAGGGTCCTCCATGCATTACGCTAACTAGCGTTTCTATTCGATTCGTTTCTAAACCAATCGAGTCACTGGTAAATGACGTGATACGAAAAGTCACGTGATCTACCAGTGACGCGATTGGTTTTAAAACGAATCGAATAGAAACGTTAGTTAGTGCGATGCATCTTGGCAGGGCCCAGGTTTCTCAATATATCGGAATCCCAAAACGAATTATTCTTATTAGGGTATTGTTTATTATCTTCACCCAATATTTAGAATCTGAGGGCCCTGCCAAGATGCACTACGCTAACTAACGTTTCTATTCGATTCGTTTTTAAACCAATCGCGTCACTGGTAGACCACATGACTTTTCGTACCACATCATCTACCAGTGACGCGATTGGTTTAAAAACGAATCGAATAGAAACGTTAGTTAGCGTAGTGCATCTTGGCAGAGCCCTCGGTTTTTTTTAGAACCTGGTAAAAAGAGTAATTTGGTATTTTAAAATACTGGTATTTCGGGAATGAGCGTTTTTTACCATGTCCTATTTTTTTACCTTTTTTTTTAACTTTTTCGCTCAATACATTAAATGTAAAAAGTACAAATGGCGGACTTAATGCCTAAAGGCATTCTCTACCAGTCAACCACATAGTTAACAGAGAATACCTGGTGCAAGTGGAGATCTAAACAGTGTTGAAAACCTACTTGATACTTACATATATTAAAATAATTAAACCTTACCTTTAGGTATTATGTTCTCGCTGCTGAGGTGAAAAGTTGTATGTGTAACACGAGACCAAAGTTATTTGAATCTCGTGTCTTTCAATCCCGCAGCACTCAGGATTCTAACCTAGAATCACCCGCTACGCTCGTAATTCAATTAAATCAACACTCGCAGCAAAAACTAAATTTGATTTCTTGTTGCACAAATAACTATTGCACTGGCTTTAAACACAATTCAAGTGGAAATAGGATGATAATAAAAAAAAGCTCTTCACAAAATAAAGCATTCTCATGAAGCATTAAAAAAATCTTTCCAATTTCAATGCTTTCGTACTAAAATATTTTATTGAATAGGTTGTCGTTACACCCTGTATGTCTGTATAGGGTTACTACCGATACAAAAATCTTTAAAATAATAATATAGTTATATATAATTAAATAGTTAAGAAATAATAAATGTTTATATTTATACTTACGCTCAGGTTTGTTATTTAAACCTCACGTATTGATTAATTCATTATCCTACTACAGTGCTCGCAGCTTCATAATTAGCTTTCGGTTAGCTATCGCTATCCCACTTGTATTCGCAACAGTCGCAACTGACAATATATTTATCACTAGTGTTTCATAGAAAAACGAAGATTGCCGATCGCTATTAAAAAACTTGTGGTACTTAAATTATGGACGAAAACTCACAAGTATGATTTGATATAGTGACTTCATTGCACGCGTGCCGCACAACGGATATTGAGGAATTTCTGAAGGTTACTAACAGGGAGGATGCAGCTGCGTTTCGGTTCCGAGAACATTCACCGCGTCTCTAGCACAGTATTTTCTAAAAAGTGTTAGAGCAATAATTATTTAATTTTTCCTGTTAAAATTATTAAGAATATTCCCTAGTCTATGTAATTTCTTGAGATTGTGATCTTCAATAGTTTCTGAAATAAAGGGGACACACACAGGGTGTTTTCCTCTACGTTCCACATCATTAATGTTAAATAGGGGGCATAACCATGCCATAAAAATACCCTACCTGTACCCATAAAAGTACCTATTTCGTAGCAGACTTAATACATATACAAGAACTCGAGCCAAGCGTATGACCATTAGTCAGATTGCCAATGGTTACAACTCACTGACTCTGGCGCAGCTTTGGGCCGATACGGATTTAGCGGTGGGCCATTTGTACCACTTACCTGTT
This sequence comes from Acleris literana, assembly GCA_946894065.1. Taxonomy (NCBI): domain Eukaryota; kingdom Metazoa; phylum Arthropoda; class Insecta; order Lepidoptera; family Tortricidae; genus Acleris; species Acleris literana. The sequence continues at coordinate 16,714,888 of OX335682.1, read as the reverse complement.
TCAAGGAAAATTTAAGAATTTATTTTACTGGTCAGATATACAGGGTGTCCCAGAACTTCGCTGCCACTTTTTGCTTTTCAGGTACACTAATTCCGAATTGATCAAAATCTCGAATTTCCATAATTTAGAATGCAATGTTTTTATAGAAGACTTCATTTGTTTATCTTTTAGGTATAAATCACACCTAACCTAACCTACATAAAGCAATTATGCATTTAATTTTAAATAGCTCGAACATAACATAGCTTTCGGAAAGATGGAAATTCGGACAAATGAATAATCGGAATAAATAATTCGGAATTTTAATGTGTTCCCTCGCTTTTCTTATTTTCCTCAACCACCCAAAGGTATAAGTTCGCCTTTGTACATTCCTATTTTGTAAATATTGTATTTGGATTTCTGTATTTTGTATAATAAAGTGTTTACATACATTCATACTCTCGCTCATTTGGAAGGAAAGCTATAACTTTACTTTTTCCCAGTGAAGTAGTATTTGTTAGATGCCTTGTTTATTTATGTCTTTCCGAGTAAATGCTTCTCTCTTTCTCGTATTATATTTTCGTGTCCCGTCTAGGTAATACGTCTACGATATATAAATTATACCATATTTTGTAACATTGCTGGGGCTTCATTCTACTTTGTCTCTACACGGGGCTTATTATCGTATTGCTTTTATCTTTGACTTATTTAATGACAAGTTAATAAGAGCTGTCATAAAGTTGACAATACGATAACAATAGAGAGAACTACAATCACAGAATATGAACATAAAGCATAGAAACCGGACTATAAGACGTACTTTGCGTCAGCTATCTATCTCTACTTTTTAGATTACGTATTACATGAGAAAAAATGAAACAAAAAGTAGGCTGTTTTTTCTTCTTTAACTGTCATTGTCACAAGGTTATACACAGGGACTTCTTTGTCCTTCCTATAGGAAGGATTTGTCTTTCCTTGTCTATAGGTCCAAATACTATAGGTGCTTATAGGTCCAAATCACGCCTTACTTGTGAAGATGTACCAAATAACGAAAGAACGGCTATAGATTCATCTCTTTCCAACTCACTATGAAAACCATAAGTAAAAAGAAGTGAATCATAATGTATTTTCTGCTTATTTAGTACGGTTTCTATGCATTTAGTCAGTATTCTGTGGGTAGAATAAAGCCCCAGCACTGTCGTCTAGCCTTATTGGTTATTAAACTAAACAGAGGCAAAGGCGCTTTAAAATACAGCCAAGCGCGTTTTTAATTTCCTTGCCCCATTGAAAGGCAAAGGCTCGAGAAAACAGCCAGCTTATTGACAGTCTGCGATCATAAACAAGCAAGGAATTAAAAAATATCGTTTAAACGGGTTTTCTCACTTATTTTGCTTGACGTTCTTAAAGAAGGTCGTGGCAAAATGGGTAAAGTGAAAAGCGATCAATTTGTGTTATGGTTTTTGGTTTGCAAGCTTTTAATAGAAATAGGTCGCGCTAGAGCTGCCCCGAAACCCAAAAAAGCGATGTAACCCACCGGCAGTCATGGTTGCCGGTACGTCATGATTCGATTTTCTGTCCTTAGTCTTTCACATTAATACATAAATTCCCATGAATTGTGTGTCAATTGATTCAGTGTGAAATTAGCTACAAACGGACATCAACCAATCATAACACTTAAACGGAAAAAATCAAAATATGATCAGGCAGGTGAAATCATGATGAACTTTATCCAATCTTTGCGTGAATAAATGTGCAGTGAATTTTTTTTTAATTTATGTGATCTACCGTATTTTTTCCACACATTTAGAATTAGAATATAATATAGAGAAATAGAAAAATATATATACGTTTGTGTAGTATTTTTTTGTTTGTGAGTATATTTTTGGGAAACTGCCTCAGTTTAAATTTTTCTCTGAAATCAATTGGCTGCATACACTAAATTATGCATTATTCCGTAAAAAAATTGACATAATAGGGTAGATTGTATTTTCACCTTTCTAAAAATGTACATTTCTATGTATAAAAAGTGTACTAGGTCGTGGAAAGCAAATCAAGTCGTTTGCGCGGTGGGTGTCTTTAAAACCCATGGGTTAATCGGCTTTTTGAACGCGCGTAGCTCGGGACACCTGAGGGTCCTGCCAAGATTTGTTGATTTGTTTCGTTTTTAAACCAATCAATCGCTTCACCGGTAGATGACGGGATGCGAAAAGTCACGTGATCTATCAGTGACGCGATTGGTTTAAAAATTAAACGAATAGAAACGTTAGTTAGCGCAATGCATCTTGGCAGGGCCCTCAGGGGTTAAGGAAGTCTCAGTCAGCGAGTTCTATACAGAGTTAAAAGGTTGTAGTTGGATGGATAGTGAATAAGAAGAATAAATAAATAAATATCAGATGACAATGTCACACCAATTGACCTAGTCCCAAACTAAGCTCTAGGCTTGTACTATGGGTACTCGACAACGATATAAATACGTATATAGAGAAATATATACTTAAATACATAGGAACACATGAAATACATAGAGCGCGCGATTCACTGGTCCCTCTTCAAATTGACACCTGCCCCCCTCATTAAATTATAGCAGATGTATAGGCTAAGTTGCAATGGAAGAGGTCACAAAAGAGGGCAGCGCTAGGAGACACGCGCAAAAAATAGTATCTCCAGGCAAAAGAAAGGAAGCCCGTAGTCTGTAAGCATGCATGCGTCAGGATTTCCACTCCGCGACTCACATACCTATAAGTCTCCCCCCCATCCCAACCCCCATTCCTATCCCCCCTTTTTGGAAAAACCCCGCGGATAAGTAAACGGGGGAAGGACTTTCTCCTCCGGCCTTTCAGCACTGGCTGGGGTAGTATCCGCGGGAGTCTAAATTCTAGTTGGTAATAGGGGCATTGGTGTTTTTAGCCGGTGCGAGCCCGGCAGTACCTGGGCCCTCCATTCCCAGGTCTCCGGAAGGGATTTTCACCTCTGCCCCTTTTTCTTAAAGTAATAAAAGCAAAAAGTAAACAAAAGCAAGGACCCTCAGGTCTTTGGCCCTTCAGGCGATTACCAAAAAAAAAATACATAGAAAACATCCATGACTCAGAAACAAATATTCGTGCTCATCACATAAATATCTGCCCTTACCGGGATTTGAACCCAGGATCGCTAGCTTCGTAGGCAGGGTCACTTCCAACTAGGCCAACGCGTCGTCAAAAGAAGAAGAAATACATTTATTCACCAACCATAAGACACACCAGAAATGATTCAAGAAATCAGTGAAGGTAACAGGGAAAGCACGCAATGTGTGTCCTCGCGGTGGTGAAACGGACACTGGTTCAGCAAAATGCTGAGGTGTCAGACACCTACAGCGCTGATTTTCAGCCTGTACTCAACAGCATAAATAAGTGGTCGCTTTCAATCGTTTCACAATTTTGTATGACATTTAAAACACGACGTTAAAGTGACAAGGTACATAAATTATCACTTATTTATGCTGTTGACTGTACCGGCAGTGAGTCACTGTCACGTTTTCTGGCCTAGTAGTATGGCTGCGTCTATATCGCGTGTCAAATGTGAATAAAGCATCTGTCACTGTCGTTCTTATTTACGTGTCAGAAGGTGACGGATGCCTTATCTAAACTTTGTCACGCGATAAACGCACTCATGCTACTAGGAGGGTTTATTTCTTTAACAGCCTGTTTCACAATTGACAAGTAAAGCATATTTGACAGATAAATTCAGCCCTTTCTCTTTCTTACACTTGGAATTAGACAAGGAGAGAGTCAACTTTAAATGGTAGATAAATTTACTCGTAGATTGTGAAAGAGGCCCTAAGTCAAACTAGTGTTTAACTAACCTTTCAAGTTGTAATAATAACTGGATATTTATGTATTTATTTATATGTAAGGTTTATATTTATATATCTGTTGGAAATCTGTTTTGACATCTGATCGTGAAAACGGAGGAAATAAGCTAACAAACAAACACTTCTTCCAGATGGATGGATGTTCGTCCTGATCGCTGCCACCCTCTTACCCTTTGACCTGCCGCCAAACAGCAGTGTTCGCATTGTTGTGTTCCGGTAAGACAACCGGTGGAATGACTAGAGGCAATCCCAATAAGTGTACAGGGTTAGCAACGTAGTCTTGGTATTGTAGTCTTGGGATTGTAGTCTTGGGATTGTAGTCTTGGGATTGTAGTCTTAGGATTGAAGTCTTGGGATTGTAGTCTTGGGATTGTAGTCTTGGGAATGTAAATGTCTACTCTGGGTCTTGGACCCCACTTCCACACCACCATCCATCCGGACACCATCAGCTTGTCTTTGTACTAGTTTGCCTTCTGGCCAAAAATAATCAATAAATAATAATATATAAAACCACTTAAGTATTTTAAAATCTCTCAGTACCCCAGAATAAGCCAGAGATTAAAGATAAACCTGAAACAACTTTCTCTTAGGCTTTGTATCCCTTCAGTGTTGCAAGTTAAAAAATACTCCGCAACTTGGCCGTATCAAAACTTTTAGTAGATTTATAGGCCACTTTATTTTTTGCATGTTTGCCTTTGAAAGTTGGGCGATAAATTATTTTGGCTTTTAAAGGTCTGAAAAAGCCGGTCAAGTGCTAGTCGGAGTCGCGCACCGAGTGTTCCGTATCACCGCACAGTCGGTATTATTTATTACATTGCGATTTGAATTCGATTTCCAATCGAATCAGCACGAGCCCACACTTGTTTTTGTTTACCGGGGTGAATATTTCAGAGCGCCAAAATGTATGTCTCGCTATAATACTCGTAAATGCTGAGCGATTTCAAAGCCAATTTTTTTTATTCCACTACCTAAATAATTAAGGAAGATGCTATCGGAGCCACTTTGAGCTTCAATCACGCATAATTAAGTTACAGCGGAATTACTGTGAAAATCGACAATATTTAGCGTGTCGCCCGGGCATAGTTTCCAACATTTCCTGAAATAAAAAATTACTGTAATGAATGTATTAAATCGTGGGGATAAATATTGAAGTTAGGTAAATGGAGAACGTTTTTCATTATAATAATGTAAAAAAAATTGATTAGAAGTTACTCTTAAATCTAATCAAAAAATAATGGTCATTAGTGGCAACAGTGTTAAATGTATTTTTTTTGTCGTATAACGAAAATCGAAGTGTCAAGTGAGGTTTAAGCGATTCTTCACCCCGAGCCTCAGCTGGCCGGCACGTTTTGGAGGTAACAGACGTACCACGATTCGAGCAGTAAGGATTTGAAATTGATTCTCCAAAATGTGTCACATCAATTGTAATTGTTATTTTTGACTGTATCTCAATTATTTATTCTCAGTTAAGTGTTTTTACGTAACATCGTTGAAGAGTGCGTGAAACTAAATACTAATAGTGCACTTTATCTCGCTTGATATATCTAATTCTTCTGTAAATGGCGATCTTTCTAGAATTTGTCATTTGCAGCAACGTCATTTGCAGCAACGTAGCAGAAGACGACAAATACATGTGTTGCTGACAATGATAATATACAATGACGATTGTTACCAATAATGATTTTAGCATACGAATTATTACATAAGTTATTCGTCTACACCTGACTTTCCATAGGGATTTTCGAGGTCTTGAGTTATGAAGACACACGGCAGAGTGTTCGGCCAAGTTCGAAGAAAAAACCGAGCAATACCTGCAGTGTGTATATTTACACGAACCAATTCAGCCTTTTTTCCAACTCTCGTAACTTTTTTCCTAGTACAGCCAGGAACCTGATTTTTTACAGATTACTAAATCAATGTAGCTCTGCCTAGTATAAAAATGAATATTCTATCATTACCCTTTAAAGGGTTATTAATTTCTAAAAACGGCTCATTTTGTACTGACTGACTAAATGACTCATCAAAACCTTCGGGTACTTACCCGGTGACGTAGAGGTTTAAAGAAAAATGGTCTTATAGCACAAATAAAGAAAAACTCCGAAAACTATAAATAATTTTATACTTGATCAGAAAATAGCAAAATGAATATCCCTTATTAAACTGTATGAAAAATGTATTAAGTAACTGCTAGTTAGTATTGTGACATGTCGTGTTTAGAAGGTTCATATAAACATATATCGACTACCTACCAAAAAGTACTGATATCTCACCAAAAAGTTCTCATGGGCCACCAAAAGAAGTGTAGGTAGCGATGAATAAAAAAGAGCCAAGTTTGGCACAAGATGTTTAACACACTAATTGCATTTTGAGCCGTAACATGGCAGTTTTCTATACAGTATAGTATAGTAGTAGTGCCCGTCTCCTAGAGGTCGGAGTGTGAGAATCGGGTTTGTAGCTGCAGAAGCTTCCATCGCCGAACACAGGAACTTTATTAGATTCTTCAACATTTTGAATTGCAACTTCACTCCGCTTGGGTCCTCACCGGTACCTGTGTGGCGCTAGCGTCGAGCGGCTTGGTCACCACGGTTTATGCTGAATACGAAGTGCTGGTATATTTTCCCGTAGCTCTTACTTGGCTTTTACTTGCGCCAATTGTGTGGCTATTTTGGAACCAAATTTCTACCAAATTACCAAGTTTCTATCATAAAATCATGACAAACAAATATCTAAAATAATATTATGTTACTACTTATTATATAATTATTCATTGTCGGCAACATTGTGTCATTATTTTCTGCAATAACGTCATTATTCTCACAAAACGACATTGTCAGCAACACCATTTTTTAATAATTTTTAAAAATATCCGAAATTAATGTACTGATTTTGGTGCTTTCATCACGACTTAACATATATTTGATATATACGTAAAACTGGCCTTAAATAAGACCTCTGCTGCGAGGTTTACAAAATCTTGAATTTTTGGTCAAGAATATTGTTTTGAGAAGATTCGCCCACCGCCGCATTTCACCGATAATAATAATAAGATTTACTCCGAGATTAGTCTATACAAATTCGGCGTTTAGTCTAGGTATAAGACCTTATTCTCGTTTGGTCGAATCCGCCCTTAGTAATTGGTTATTTCCCGCAAGGTTTGTACTTTATAATCATAACAAATTTACCGCTTCTGTTTTACCGTTTTTATGATACAACAGAAATAAAAATACGTGCAAAAAAACATTTCTTGTTCCTTTATTATTTCACTTTGTTCATTTATTTTTATTTGTTACTAAATCCGCCGTAATAACAAGTATTCTGAAAAAAAATATCGGATACGGAACCCTAAAAACATGTTATATGTTGCAGGAATATGTAATACTAATTAAGCTTAAATGGATGAAGATGTATGATTATGCTTGCTTGAACTAACTGGCCAACAATTTTATAACTAAAAAAACCAGGCGCGGATCCAGCTTTCAGATTAGGGGTTGGTATTAACTGCTGAACGCAGAAGTTCGGTCAAGTGCGAGACCATGCCACACGACTATTTACTTTCTGACCCGTATCTACGAGTGCCGAAGGGGGTGGTCATGACGTACTTGACCACCCCCGTGGATCCGCCACTGAAAAAAACAAGAACATTTCAAGCATACCCATAGAAAATGGACTCAAAGCCTAGTTCTTACCTAGAACGTGTTAACTCGACCCAAGCAACGTACAACGCATTAATATTCCCGAGCTCTGTACCCGGGAGATAGCTGTATCCTTCTCACATGAAAGGTTACATGTATCATGTTATTAATATTGCAATAGCGACCTTATTTGGTTGTAAATGAGACTTAATCTGCTTTGAATAGCCCAGTGGATGAACGTCGTTTGGAGTGCACAGAGGTGCACTTGCGATTCGTTTGCATAGTTCAAGTTATGACGTCAATGCAGGATAAAAATGTACAGTGCAGTGCAGGGTGTCCTGCAATATAAAGATTTAGAATTGCAGTACCCACCCTTGGAACCCTTATAAATGCATACATACATACATAAACTCACGCCTTAATTCCCAGAGTGGGTTAGGCTTAGGCAGCGAGCGCTACAACTCTAATACTTGTTGGTCGAATGACATGTAACCACATTTTGCACAATTAGGCTAAGATGTTTACCAGTGTATTAGAGACAGGTTGCAAGCCCATCGCCTAACAGTACTACAAGCATTTATTCCCTTAGTCACCTCTTACGACATCCACGGGAAGGCATGGAGATAAGATAAATATGTATGTAGACTCTTTATTGCACAATCCGAAAAAAAAACACCGTAAAAAAGAAACAAAACTAAAAAAGGTTTGTACTTGGTTTGAACTACAAAGGCGAGACAGTAACTTTTGAGCGATTGAGAAATAAATAACGTCGTAATTTGGTTCGTAATCACCTGTCGCTGTCAGAATGATGAAATTTGGGAGGTCCTGTGAGATCATTTGCCTTCTCATTGATTAAAAAAATGTGTAATAGTAGTTTACGTGACGGCTGCGTAATGCCAATTACGCAGAGTCGCGTACAATACTTTATCTACACACATATTATAAGTACTCTAAGATGGGTTCAGAAGCCGAAAGGTTAATGACCAGCATTACCCGTGGTAGTAGGTGACAGCGATGACAGCTTTAACGTAATTTTGAAATTACGTTAACGAATATTGCAAGGTAATGAGATCAAAATTTAGAACAGCTTCCAAAGTTAACAGCTGTCATCGCAGTCACCTACTACCACAAGTAATGCTGGTCATTGCTTACGGGTTTTGAACGCATAATAGAGGACTTTATGATATGTGTGTAGATAAAATACATCACACACACATTTATGCAAAAAGTATGAAGCGATTTTACTACGTCTACACTATACACTGTTATTAAGATAAGAACTTCTGTACCTGTCAGTGGGTTTATAAAAGCATTGTGCTCCATTACTTTGACAGTTCCCAACGACAACGCTCGTCCGTGTAACACTTTTCGCTATCAGGAACTGTCATGTCTCATGTGCGGTTATTAAAGGCTTTTTTCCTTAATGGATTTCACTCCTTGTTTTAACAAGATGTATTTCGCCAATGTCGAATTTTAGACAATCACTATGGACTTAATAGAGAAACAAGTCCATGGATATCACACGTGAGGACAAATTGTTCGATTATAGAGTATTTACTCTGGTAAACAGAAGCAAATGGGCTTAGCTCCATACGCTTCTGACAAATCATTACTAAGACTTTATTTACTTATAATAAATTCTGGTTTATGTACAGGTGTTACATATAAACCGAAGCGAAGCTAGGGTACCCGCTAGTATACATATATCTGTGACCCTAGTGAAAAACGGTACCAGTCTCCCTAGGTTTAGGTGACAAACGGTACAAGTGTCCCGAGGTTTAGGGAGACAAACAGTACAAGTATCCCGAGGTTTAGGTGACAAACGGTACAAGTCTCCCGAGGTTTAGGTGAAAAACGGTACAAGTCTCCCGAGGTTTAGGTGAAAAACGGTACAAGTCTCCCGAGGTTTAGGTGAAAAACGGTACAAGTCTAGTATACTCTGTGCGATGGCACGTCGCGGCCACAGAGTAGCAATTCCTAATGCCGGGGACTTGTTCAGACGGTTCGATGTTTTTGGTTTGGTTTTTGCTTTTTTTATTATGATTTTTTGTGCAAGTTTTATATTTTTAATTTGATAGTTTTATTTAATTAAATTTTGGATTTTCGTTGTTTGTTTCTGCTGGCTGTGTGACCTGCCGTGGTGTCACCAAATGGTTCCTGCGGAAGACCAGCTCCGGCCTAAACACCAGTAACATGCTGAGCAGGAACATTTTGCTCCGTCTGGCACTGGTTCAGATGTTTTGTATGTTTGTTTTTGTTTGTTAATTTATTTTTCTGTACATGTGTTAGATGTAGATTTTTCTTTCTTTCCTTCTGTACAGTCACCACCAATAACGCAAAAACATCTGACACGCTCTTATACCTCTAATAATAAAGACGCGTCAGATATTTTTGTTTACCTTTCCTTATTAAAAGCTAAATCGTTTGGTATTATAGAGTAGATATATATTTTGTGGGAGCGCCAAAGTTCAACTAAAATTGAATTCCTATCGGAACTCCGAAAATGTCATTTTTATACCGCTGGAACCGTAAACTTTTCAGAAGTTCTGGAATATTCAATGTGTAGATAAGACTAGGTTAGGTTAGGTTTGATTTATAAAAATCCTGAAAAAGTAACAATTGCTGAAAAAAATACGTTAGGAGTTGCGATTATTAGGACTTACAAATCGTTATGAGTAAAAATAATTAGGTGAACCAATATGGACCCATATTTTTTAGATCAAAATTACTTGACAGTAATGGCAGCCGAGTTAATAACAGTCCGATAACATACTCGTATTTCTGCTAATTAGTGTAAATATTAGTTAACATTTTTAATTAACACTGCAACTGGTTCCTGTTAAAATGGCCACGCTGTTCAACCGTCCAAATTGAATTCCCCTACACCCGGCACGGCTGCTGCTAAAGTTGTAGCACTTTTAATTTATTGCGTTAATTGCTTCATACTTATTAAACGAGTTGTTATAAAATAATAGATTAGAATAAAAACTACTGGGTTTACAACCGAGGGAGTAAAAGTGCGTTACTCAAAGAAGGGTTCCTATTATTCCATCGAAATACGTTTCAATAAAAATATCATTAGCATTACGTAGAATTTTTATTTCATCGAAAGGCATTTTTCGCCCCATGAGTTAACTTTTTTTGTAAGTCACAAGTCTAACTTAACCTCATCTACGTAATTAATGTATAAGATTACAAAAAAGAGCAAGAGAAGAACAAGAAAACAAACAAAAGATTTCAGCAGAAGATATCATTCGATAAAAAATATGCCTTCCTACGGAGAAAAGGCACAAGTGCAATTAATTCATAGAAGCATATTAAACTCTCAAGGGTTCTAATAAGGTTGGAAGTGCAATACAATTCATATAGTAGATGTGCCTTTTTTCCGTAGGAGGCTGCCCCTAGGGTTACCCTCAAAGTGCTTTTCTTCGCACTAATATTATAAATATAAAAGTAAATTTGCTTGTTTGTTTGTTAAATCACTGAATGGATTGTAATGAAAGGGTTTGGGTAAAAGTGTTGTCATTTGTAAAAGTCATACATTTTCAAGGTGAGCGGCGATTTGTAAAAGTGGTATATTAAGATAGAATTATTAAAAATAAACATATTTTGTTACGTAATGTAATACTCTCAAGTGCATCGGAGCCGAGGTATTAAAATATTCATACTTGGACGTACTTTTGTACCAAAAACTGAATACTTAAATCTTTAATATCTCCGCTCCGATATTATTTAACGCCAAAAATTATATACAACGTGTCCCAAAACTCAACGATAAGCCGGCACCAGAGGATGGAGCTGCTTATGATTAGTCGAGAAAAAATAAAAAAGATAAAAAAGATAAAAGAAATTTATTTAGTAAGTAGGCCGCTCGGGCACTTTTACACGTCAAGATACTACCAATACCAATACCAATAAGGAAAAGATATATTTTTTTCCTTATTTTTTCTCGACTAATCATAAGCAGCTCCATCCTCTGGTGCCGGCTTATCGTTGAGTTTTGGGACACGTGGTATATCTATGTGTATTTAGAGGTCCTCTAAATAATCATGTAAAAATAATCCGTAGCCGCTGAAAAAAAAATTACCATTTTCTTCATACAAACTTACCCAATGCCCTTTGGTACGGATGTGGTTTGAGCTCAAACGGGAAGGAAATATTCCTAGTGAAAAAGGGTATGTCTTCTGAAGAACAAGTGAAAAAGGGTTTAAGTCTAGTATACTCCGTTCATGTATATACCCTTTTTTTTTCGAGTTATGTCGACTTGTACCCTTTTTGCACTAGGACCCCAAATATGTTTTTTTTTATGCCAAGGAGAAGGCACGCGGGCACTCAGGCCACCTGATGGTAAGTGGGATCCGACACCTATAGACATTTGAAATCTCAAGACTACAATCTCAAAACTGCATGCGTAAGACTTCAAATGCGTTGTCAACCCGGAGGACTAAGATGGAATGCCTCTATGCTAGTAATTTCACCGGTTGTCTTATCGCCACACCGGAACACAGCAATGCAAACACTACTGCTTGGCGGTGGGTTAATGGTTTATTCTAAAAGTTGGACAGTTTCCGAAATAATTATGATAAACGACGAAACCGGACGACGGAGTCGCGTACAACATTTGTTTTCTTAAAAACGAGCGAGCTCACTCGATGGTTAAGCTGCCCAAGTGTGAATGCACTTCCTAAAATTTTGTTTATAAGCTCTGACGGAACAATTTAAACTCGTCGGATAATAATTCGTCCGTTGACGGACAAGTGACAAGTGAGTTCCTTAACAGATAAAATGGCTGATCATTGATTTTCGGAGCAAACTTATAGGAAATTATAAATCTTAAGAAACTCAATGTAAGTAGGTACTTCAAAGCTCTAATAAAATACCGGAAAATGTTGTAATAAATTAGAATACTCGTAAAAATATTCAGATCATTTTATTTATTGCATCTGCTGTTTCGGGACCTAGTTCCTTGACAGTTACTTGAAATGTATCTTGGCAGCCATGGATGTATTAAATCAAAAGAATGTGCATTCGTCTTCAAGATATGCGAATGTAGCGAATTTGTACGTGTTCTGGGTTATAGCCAAAAATGGCCGACGGTCCGAGAAGTCCGTTAACATTTGTTCGGAATCCGTTTGATGTGTATAGTTCCCGTAAGAAGCTTATATATAATATATTTATATCACCTATGGAGAGTGCACAGCTAACAATCAATCAAAGAACTTTACCCCGGTGGCGAGTGGTTCGATAATAGAATGGTACTGTAGGCAGTAAGTAAGCTAACCAATTCCTCAGAGAACTCCTCGTAGAGACCTCTAGAACATGCAAAGAGATCCAAGATGGATTAAATTGAACAAGGTTCGTTTTCCCTATTCGGTGACTTGCTCAAGGGAATTTTGAAGTTCAAACACAAGTTCTGACCAAAGGCGGTCGACTTACGACACTCCGAAAGATATTCTGATGGCCGCCATATTGAGCGTCCCCTGTACTTTCATCTGCATGCATGCAAGTTGGCGATAGAAACCATGTCATTAATTTGCAAAATGAAGAGCGTCAGGGACAGCACCGAGCCTTGCGGAATTCCAGCGTTGATCGTCTCTGTTTCGGAGTTACAGCCGTCAACAACGACTTTAACGCTCCTACAATCTAAGAACCTGGCTATTCACCTGCAGAATCCCTCGGGAAGTCCACAAGATGTCAACTTCGATCAAGAGTTCTATGCCAAACCCTATCGAACGCCTTTGCGATATCGAGACTCACTGCAAGAACCTCGCCCTTAATCTCAACGGCGTCTGCGCAACTCTGTGTGAGATACACGAGAAGATCATCGGCTGAACGACCGTGAAGGAAACCGTACTACCAGTCACTAATTAGCTGGTGCTCCGCAGGGTACGCTAAGAGACGAGTATTAATTATCCGCTCCATCACCTTACAGACGTCATCTTTATTGGCCTGTAATTCGATCGGTCACCCTTTCTGGGAACCGGGTGGACAAGATAGACCCTTGTTGGTTTGATAGGAAAGATGGTATAAATGCGTTAGTAGGAGGATCAGCTCGGGAGCGCAAATCTTTAGTACCCCTTAGGGGATGCCATGCATGCGGGGTCCGTTCAGTTGACCAAAAAACGTTTCACCAAATGATTCATTTCACAAACATATCATTTGACAAACCTTTATTTTTTCCAAAACTGTAAATATTTCAGGATTTATTTCAGGACCATCGTGTAGAACCCTATAGGTTAGGTTAGGTTTGTTTTTTAAAAATCCTGAAATATTTACCGTTTCGGAAAAAATAAAGGTTTGTCAAATGATATGTTTGTGAAATGAATCATTTGGTGAAACGTTTTTTGGTCAAACAATAGTGAACCCATGCATGCATTATCACAATCAACAATGACATTACATCGGTGATACCTACTGCAATACCACGTTACCACGCAACTAACAAACTCAATAAGTTGCAAAATATACCTTCTAGCTTACTTCCTAAGGTGTATTTTGCATTTTATTTAATTTGTACGTTACAAGGTATTGCAGTATTACCGACGATTAACACATTTTGATTAAGATGAAACAATTTACTTCACTGCATTCATAGCAAAGGAAGCTATCCAAAATAGTGAAAAATGGCAGCCATTTTGTCTCGTAACTTTTACCAAGCAGCGGCATTTCCAGCATTCAGCCAATACTGGTCGGATAGGAAACCTCGACCCAGGTACAGTGCGATATCTAGCTATTAGAGGTTGCTTCGGGTTTGTACTTGTCTCTCATCTCATAGGCTCTAATTAAGAGCCAATCTAATAAAGAGTAGATCGCCAAGAGTGGAAGAAAGAGGCCTATAACCAAGATTGGATCACCTGCCACCGGCCACCATGATGTTGATGTTGAAGATGATGAGAGAGAAGTCCAAACCCGAAGCAACTTCTAAGAATATAAGTGTTCAAAGAGTGTATATAGGTACATATTAATACGCTTAAAGCGCCAAAGAACGCTAAGCAACGCAAAAAATCATTCCCCCGCCGCTACGGCAATTTCCTGTTAAATATTACGCTTTTTATTTCATTCACGTAAAAGTTGTTAAGACACTTTTATGCCGAAATTCTGTAAACAGCATTATTAATTCAAAACATTGGAGTGTTTTAATGAAAGAAACGCCATGTCACGGTAATTGAAAGTGTGGCGGGGTTTAAATCATATCCAGTGCCGGCCTCCTCAGTTTTTAAGCTTTATGGGCCCTATATGGGGTCATTGGCAATGTTTGTGTTAATTAGAAATGCTGCCTTAATGTTACGCAGTTGGTTTTTTGATTGGAAATGCCGCGTGTTGTTTGAACAATGGGAATTTATCATATTTAGGTATTTGTAGGTCCTATCTTTATTTCGTAATGGAAATCAAGACAACTTTATAATTACGAATCAAAACGTAAGAACGTAATTTAAAATTGCTAAAGTGTTATTTATACTCTGAAAGCACACTATTTAGCTCACTTTGAAAAACGTTGATTTTTAAATAATATTTTTAAATTTTACTTTTCCCGCGATATAGCGTAGAACCTCGTATTTCCTTGAGGAGGTTGTGAATAGGCTAGTGTCCTAAAAAAAACGAATTAGTCCGTCATTTACATTTCACATATTTTTTCTTTTCTCAAATTAAACATAAAATTACGAAGATAAAGTGCGTTGAAGTTTCGCGTGACGTCACGCCGTGGCACATTATACCACGTTGTGACGTCACGAGCCCCACTCCCGAACTTTGATGCGTTATATTAGTCAATTTAGATTGGTTTGATTAAGCAAAAAATACGTGTTCAATATTTTTTGATTATCTTACTGACGGACTATTTAGATTTTTTTCTTACTCAGGACATTCCCCTACATTTTATTTAAGAATAATTGATTATCTAACTGACCATTTAACATTGACGAGTAGCTTTAGCACGCACTACGGTTGGTTACCCGCAAGCGTTTTCAACTTTGCTGAAACCGCATGACAAAACAGCATACGAGACCGCACTGCGGTTTGCATTTTTGAGTTTTTGACGGTCAGTATTAAAATGGATTTCCGTAGAGCAGCAAGTATGTCCTTGTTGATAATCCTACCGGTGAATTTTTTCCTCGCATACCGCTCCAATACCTCGCACAGCTCAGCGGGTCTAGTTATGGTTGCATTTATCGCGTGACAAAATGTGGATAAAGCTTCCGTCACTCTCGTACTTATATACGTGTCAGAGTGACCGATGTTTCATCGTTTGTCATGAGATAAATGCAGCTAATTTAGGCCCCCTGGTTGATAACTACTCACCTTTCAGTTTATTTTACAGCTAGGATGTATGTAACTCCTGTACATTGTACTACATCAGCTACCATACGCAACAATGTAAAAAGTAATATAAATAGTCACTTTTTACAGAAATAAGGTACAGTACAACGGCGAATTTATCACTTTAAGGAATCTACTCTAGCTTGTTAAACAATTCAGATAGATTTTACTAAGATGTTAATATTTATATAAAAATATAAAAGTTTTATGACGATTAGTTCTACTTTAAAACTATGTACTAATACTTATTTGAACAAATCAATGAAGGTTGTCACAACTAACTAAATAAACCTCAGCCAAAACTATATTTAAAAAAATGGAGTAATGAGAAGCATTAATATCTCTAGCGCAAAGGCTCGAAAAGTCAAAAGGATTTGTACATTAATCTACACTGTCGAGCAAACACACCGGGTCACTTTGTAAACAATGTCAGTACTAATACCCGTTTTTTCTGCTCGTCAGTTTATCACTGTTTACTTAAACTTTTTGTAATTGCATAACCCCAACTGCGGAACCCTCTCTGAATACCTCAGTTTACTGCCTGACCTCAAATTTGTTCCAGTTGGGAGGATTCTGAACTTTCCGACCACAATTCTGTTCTGTTTCATGTAAGTATTCATTTAATTTACAAATCGAAAATAAGTTAAATTCACAGAAAACAAACAGATTTTTTTGTTACGCACCCCTAATTACCTTTGTTTTCCTAGTAGGTAAGTACTTTAGATAAACATGCAAACGCTTTGGTTGGATACAGTGTGGCTTAGTATATTTAAAAAAACACAAACAGCTATCTAGCCTGTACATAAACACAGCCGCCATGTTTACACTAAAATAAAAATAAGAGTTTATTGTTTTTTTTAATACGCATAGTGGCAGAATGTCATGATGCCTGTACCACAAATTTATGTGGAATGGAAATTAAAAAAGAGGACTTTGCCGGCCTATACCTGCACGATTTGTATGAAATTCCATAAACGACCTCTTGTCCTAGCCGCATCTGAAACGTCATACTTGGCGGCCTATTATAAGGAACATAACATCAATATTTCATGGCATGTTTGAGAAAAAACAATAACATAACAGGTCAAATACGATATGGTTTTTCCCGCCTAGAAAAGAGGCCTACGTGATTTGAAAACGTGACGTATGATTGAAATGCTCATGTTAGAGCTACAGATTATGATTGGTTGAATCAGAATTAAGGTCTCCCCACACCTATCGACGCGGAATCGGCTTTCGCCGAGTGTTTTACGCCACACTATTCGCATTTAGCCGATCGGCCATCTCAGCGGTTGTAAACCTACGTTCAGCTGTCTCATCCTCGGTACGGCCGCAGAGACGCCCGACCGCCTGCGATTTGCTATCGCAGCAGCTGCCTACGGTCGGCTCTCGCGTGCCCCGTACTGCCGTCGAGACGTCAGATACCTAGCCCTCTATGTAAAAGTAAGGGTCTCCCCACACCTATCGACGATGAACGGCTGTCGCCAGCTCTAATCGGCTCTCATCGTAGCTACTCGACCGTGGTCGGAATTGTTCAGCCATCGCCGGCGCCGATCGGTGGTACGGTACTCGGCAATGTAAGAATGCGAACGCGTGAACAGCGTCGTACGGATGCGAATAGACATAAATAGTTTTTTGATCAGCTAACGCCGATTCTGCGTCGATAGGGTGTGGGGAGACCCTTACGCGCCATTTACTCGGTAGCATTTCAACATAGTGAATCCACCTTTAGCACATTTGGGTAGGTACACATTGAAATGTCAGGGAGGAGTGTACTCATACGCTCGTAACCGTTACAATAATGCGGTTTGAGCGCTGCCAACAGTACCGAGCCAATTGGAATCTGAGAAGGTTATGGGGTTACTGGCATCTAACCTTACATTAGCTTTGTATGCGGCTACATTTGTTGTCTGCTGCAAAAATATATACATACAGGGTAGAAAAAACGAACGCCACATGGAAGGCAACTTACATATTGAAAATAGCGAATTCACAAAGGAGACTTACAATTATTTTTGAAAACATTTTTTACTGAATTTATGGATTTTTGAAAATTCGTCACCCTTAACCGGGAATTGAACTGGTCAAATATAACAAAACAACACAGGTAAATCTGCCCCCGGCCCAAAAAAATACCGTTTTAAATCTCTTTAAAAGTACTTTATTATCTCAGCATGTATAATACCTACGTTTCATTCCTACTCTATAGGGACTAAACTCACTGCTTTTGCACGTTTTAATTATTCATCAAAGTCAAACATATAACAGAATGTTTTACAACCTACATTCGACAAAACCACCAGAGAGATCTCTTCCAGTTAACGTTTGGGCAATTTAGAGGGTTCCGTTTGATGACTAGTCGTAAATGGAGATAGTGTTAAGTGCCCTCTGTATTTAATATTTCAACATTAAAAATAAACTGAGCTCTTTGAGGTCTTATTATGAATAAATATTTTATTACTATAAAATCATGATCACTACTATAACTCGAAAACAAATAATGGTATAAATATGTAAAAAAAAACATAGCTAACTCTAAAACATACTTTTAATTTGTTTCAGTTTTTTTGTACAATTTATTAGACACTATTCGATTTTTCAGAATCGTGCGGTGGAAAAGAAGTGGTACCTATGTTCCTACCCCTCTGGGAAACAGGCGTGATCTAATGTATATATATATTAGACACTTTAACATAATAGTAGACTTATAAGTGTGTTAAGGGTAGATATCTTTTAGATAACTCTAAAATATGATGTTAAAAAAACATAGTATACGTTAGAGAAAGTGGCAGGATTTTTATAAAACTTTGCCGTAAAACTTAACCAAAAAAAAACAAACGTAGAGACTTACACACATATTGAATTACAACGAGTTTTTGAAAATTATTTTATTAGGTACTAAAAATATCTAATATCAATATGACAAAGCCACACTTCTAAAAACACAGAATTTAGCCAAAACACAAAACATATCACAAAAATATTACCGAATAAGACCAACCGACCTCAACAGTGGCCTACAGGGAACAATTTGAGAACCCCTGGACCTTTGCTCGGCGATACAACTTGTGTCCAAGTTTAATGTTTTTTTTATGACATTCAAACTTTGGGGTCGCCACGCACGCGTGAAATATTTGACCAACGCTTCAGAGGTTAACGTAGATGAAACACTTAAGTATAGAAGCGGGATTTAATAAAAATAAAACAAAATATAGTATTTTTATTAGCTGTCCAACCATAAGTCAGACAACGTAAAAAAAAACGTTTTCTTTACAGTACGGCATGTACAGTCAACGGCATAAATAAGTGATCGTTTATGTACCTTGTCGCTTTCAATCGTTTCACAATTTTGTATGACATTTGAAACACGACGTTAAAGTGACAAGGTACATAAATGATCACTTATTTATGCTGTTGACTGTACCTATTGTTTTTAATTATTTCATCATCATCACGTGACCTTATTTCGTTGTATAAACATCTATGAGTATAAAATTTCAACTTTTTCTCAGACAGACCGAGAGACGGAACACGGACAGATAAGCGAAACGAATAGGGTCCTATCCTAGTCCTAGATTTACTTCAGAAAAGTTAAACGTTAAATAAAAGGTCTGCTAAGCATCAAACGTGTTGTCTGTAGATTTAC
Organism: Acleris literana; assembly: GCA_946894065.1. Lineage (NCBI taxonomy): Eukaryota > Metazoa > Arthropoda > Insecta > Lepidoptera > Tortricidae > Acleris > Acleris literana. The sequence goes on along the minus strand of OX335682.1, from coordinate 16,695,465 downwards.
ATACAATATATCTATTATATCTATATTTTAATAATGACTTGGAAAAAAACACGATGATGTCTCTTACTTACTACTCGATGACGATAAAACGTCAAAATCAATATCTATGTGCTAGGAAATCCACAAAATATGAAAATACCGTAAAAGAGATCACCAAAAATTCAAATCGGACGAGAAATACAGATGATACAAGCATTTTAAACTGCTAATTAGACAATGATTAGACAGAGAGATCCTATATGCGCTGTGACGTCATGTAACAGTCGTCGGCTATATGAACTCCATGTTCAATTCTGTATTGCTAGAAAGAGATAGGAGCCAATCTTTGTTGTAGAGATGGGCCGACTACGGATTTTGCCGACTGGCCAGTCGGCCGAATAATCGGTTTTCAATTTGCCGATTAATCGGCCGACTAGTCGGCAATGCCGATCGTAGGATTTTGCAAAGTTCGGGTGAACTCGGAAACGTTCGGTTCGCTTCGTCCGTCGCGCTTTGTTACCTACACGACGACAAAAAAAACAATTCGAGCCCTAATTATAGTATTAAAACGAACTACCTAGTGCTTTTTATAACTATGTCGAAAAGAAAATCGCATGTGTGGTCATTTTTTGACGATATTTCCTATAGGCAATAAAGTGCCGAATATTCGGCATTTTTTCCCGACTAGTCGCCGACTAATCACCGACTAGAAATGATGCCGAATAGTCGGCTTTCCCGACTAATCGTCGCCTAGTCGGCCCATTTCTACTTTGTTGGCTTTTGTATGTATGTATGTATGTAAACTCTTTATTGCACAAACAGAAAATAACAAAACAAAAAAGAAACCAAGGCACAAAAAGTGTGTACAAAGGCGAACTTATCCCTTTAAGGGATCTCTTCCAGTTAACCTTTGAGCGATTGAGAGATGAATAAAACAACGGAAGGCTAAACGTACAACAATTAAAGATACAGAGGATACATATAATAAAAGCAAATAAATACGTAGGTTTATAAGGTCCGTTCATCCTTACTTGTCTTATATAGTAAACAACTTTCTAACCTCAAAATGAACCTTTTTTGGCTAAAACAGCTATTTTATACAAAATAAAGCAATCAAAGATTGGCCAAGTGATGTCCAAAATGTTAACTCGGTTTACTTTATTTACGATAAAAAAGCTGTTTTAGCCAAAAAAGGTTCATTTTGAGGTTAGAAAGTTGTTTACTATATAAGACAATTAAGGATGAACAGACCTTATATATTAAATAGGATAAATAAACGAATATATACTTATATAATTATAATTAAATAAATAAATATAATATTAATATGAAAAGGACATTCAGTCTTAGATCAGGAACAAGAGTCAAGCCAGTATTTATTAGCCTAGATTTAAGTGAAGCAACAGACTGTGATTGCCTGATATCGGTTGGAAGACTATCGGGTCGGGTCGGGTGTCTTATCTCTTGGTTTTTTTTTCTTGGTTTAAATTTAATGTTTGTTTAGTCACGTGTTGTCTTATTCTATTGATATAGCAATTAAAGTGACAGCAGCAACTTTAATCAACCATTAAATTTAAGTGACGTCTCTGAGTGCGGCAGTAAGCTTTTATTGAAGCTGTAAAATAGGAATGAATGTTCCCTATTTTTGTAATAATTAATTACGGGGCGCTGATAAAAATAGCCATACAATTTTTCTTGACGACATTACGTTGGCGTTACTTACTCGTGAGTCCTAATATGGCTGAGTTTATCACGTGACAAAGTGTGGATAAGGCATCCGTCACCTTCTGACACGTAAATAAGTACGAGAGTGACGGATGCTTAAGGCCTTTTGTCCACGTAAAACGCACGTCATGCGCACGCTTTCGTCAATTGACGATTGCAAGACGAACGCTTGCATCTTGCGCGGAAATCTTCAAAAATGTGTCCACGTAGCGTCAGCCGCTCGTCATGCGTTCGTCATGTCATGTTGCCGCTCCATGGACACAATTTTGAAGGTTTCTACGCAAGATGCAAGCGTTCGTCTTGCAATCGTCAATTAACGAAAGCGTGCGCATGACGTGCAGTTTACGTGGACAATAGGCCGTATCCACATTTGACATGCGATATAAACGGAGCCATACTAGGCCAGCTGGTGAAAGTTCGTCCTCGAGAAACTGTAACTTATCTACAGTATGCTCCTTGTTCGGCCAACTGTAAATCAGGGTCGTCTCGTGCGGAGGTTTGTCCGCAAACTTTTCATATTCCGAGTGAATTTTAATAACTATTCCCACGTGCGGTATCGGATATGTTTGAACTATGGAAACTTTCGAGCTAGAATAGTTAAATTGAAAATGTGACTACCTAGTATTATAAAATTGCGTTTTGCGTTTGGCGTTTTACATACAAACATTATGATTACAATAATCAATCTAATGAAATCATTATTTACGCGCGCAATTTTTTGACATAATTTAAAGTTTATTTTAGGCAAGTATGTATGTATGTATGTAAACACTTTATTTTACAAAAAACAGCAAATCAAATACAATATTTACAGAATTGGAATGTACAAAGGCGAACTTATCCCTTTAAGGGATAACCTTTGGGTGATTGAGGAAAATAAGAAAAGTAGAATGTGGTAGACATTAGTACAAAACAAAGATTACAGAAACTGCGTGAACTAAAATTTAGATCTTATGAATAAATACTAACAGAGACATAAAAGTAATAAAAATAAATATCAAAATAATTCAATACACAAACTTACATAAATATACACATATACATCATATACGTACATACAATATACATAAATATATTATATAATAAAAACAAAGGACAGCATATAATTATAAGGAGTCAAGCCAGTATGTCCTCAATTTTCCTTGTAGAGATGCGATCGATTGCGATTTCCTAATATCAGATGGCAGCCGGTTCCACAGTCTGACAGAGTGCACCGAGAAGGATTTGGAGTAAGTTTTGGACGTATGGGCCGGGAAGGCAAGAGAGAGGTTAGCACTCGACCGCAAGCGATTCTGGGAACCGCTCGCCATGAAGCTAAACCTCTCGGAAAGGTAAGAGGGAGAGTGAGGCAAAAACAGAGTGTTGAAAAGAAACGACAGGATATGGACATTTCTGCGTAAACGGATCGGTAGCCATTTTAACTGGGCGCGAAAGTGGGACACGTGGTCATATTTCCGCAGGCCGTAAATAAAGCGAATACATACATTTTGCAGCCGTTCCAACTTATCCAGCAGTTCTTCTGATACGTCGAGATAAGCGACGTCGCCGTAGTCGAGGAGGGGAAGAAGAAGGGATTGAGCTAGAGTAATTTTGGTGTGAAGGGGTAGAAAATTCTGCAGGCGCCTGAGAGAGTGCAGGGAAGCAAGTAACTAAAATAGAGGCGCAGGGCCGGTATTCTAGGCGGTAAACACGATATCGTAGTTTTCCTGTTATGGTATTGTTATGACGTCAGTCGCCATTACTGTCAAGAAAATAAGAGCTATCAAAACGTTGATTTTGGTTCGCAAATCCAGGGCAACTTTGTGAAGTAACCTCCAACACTGACGAAGAATATGCATCAAATATAATAACAGTGAAAAGCTGATTCTGAATGGGCAAGCGGTCAAGAACAATCCAAGCCAATCAAGCCATTGAAGTGGATGCCCACCATCTTCAATGGTGTGCCGACCGGGACTGGAAGACGCCGACGACAACGACGATTCACCGTACAATTGCTTATATATACTTGACATTGGCAAAATTACATAACCTGTAGACGCCATTAAAACAAATAAATAATAATAATAACGTTGACAATTCGATAACAGATCAAATACGATATTGTTTTTACCGTCTTGAATAGAGCCGCAGATAGATCAAATTTGGCCTAATTTTGACACCCCCTCCCCTTCGTGATATTTGGTGATTATAACGGGGGGGGCCCCCATTCAAAATCATGTGTAGTTTTAGGGCTAAGTACGAATTAAGTTAGTAATTAAAAAAACAGCAATAACATAATAAAAATGGTTTTAATTTAAGCAATGTCACGCTACATCATATCCTCGGTCCACGGGTTTTCACATATGTTTTGTATGGTGATGATGGGACAGACTTTTGACTTTCCTTCTGTGTAAAAAAATTACACGTGATGTCTTCTCGGACCTCCCTCCCCCATCGTGATCATTTGTTTTATTTTTCTGACCCCCACCCCCCATAAACGATCACATGATTTCTGGACGAGCACTAATAAGTGCATGCACTGTGAGTGGCCCTGTTTCGCACGCATATATGTGATAGCAGGTAGCACGCACTGGTTGTATATATATATACTTTAGTCTTCAGCGACTGGTGTATCTTGGACTGGATCACATTCGTCAGCTTGCCAAACCAGCCCATCCTAGTTGTATACTCTGAATCTCCGACATCAGTGAGTCGCGTCCGAGTCTAATCTTCTGCCCCAGGTACAGTCGCGGTATGAAAAGGTTCGTCACTCTTCGACACTATTTCAATGCTGTTAAGGTCCAAAAGTGACGAACTCAACCGCTTGCTCTGTCCACTGGAGCGGAGCGAGGCAGCAGAGCGGTGAGACAGAAAAAGATCCACCAATTGGAATACTTTATTTTCCTAGCCTCGCTTAGCGCAGCTCTCCCATTGGTGAAATTTTTCCTCGCTCACCCCTCCGCTCCAGTGGACAGGCAGCCTAAACATGGGGTATTCAGCGCGACACTCTACGGAACCCTAAAACTACAACTGTTGCTTGATTGCAACATGAACAGACATCGGAGCGACGATTAAAACGGACACGATTAATCAAGGCGTGATTAATTAATCGTCCTGACGAGATTCGGACTTATTAATAATTCCGGGTTTCGTATTGTCTCTGATTAGTTCTCGCATATATTAGACAGAGCCTTGTTCTCGGCGTCAACGGATAGTTAATAGATGAGCGCTTTGAGGTAGAGTGGCCTTGTAACGCTAAAAGTACCTAAAGTCCGTTCCACCTTACTTGTCTTAATTAGTAAACACTTTTATAACTTCAAAATGCATCGTTTTTGGCTAAACCGTGTTCTGGTGAATAAAGCGACTAGGGCCCATATATTTTTTTATTTCGAAATTGTTATTTTAGGCGAAAAAGGAATATTTCGAGGTAACAAATCATTTTTTTTTATTGTATTCGACTGCAGGCCGATTTTGTCACCCACTAGAAATAGCGGTATTATCATAGTAATTAACGAATCCTGTTGAACTGGATGAATATAAATAAATCCGACTAATATTACAAATGCGAAAGTTTGTGTGTTTATTTTTTACTCCTTCACCCTGCAACGTCTGGACGGATTCGGATTCAATTTGAAATGAAGATAGCTTAACCACTGGATTAACACATGGGTTACTTTTCATTCCGGAAAATTTAAAAGTTCCCGAGGTAATAACGGTAATCAAAATCTACGCGAACGAAGTCGCGGGCAAAAGCAAGTAAATAAATAAATATTAGGGGAAAATCTTAGACAAATTGACCTAATCCCAAACTAAGCCCTAGACTAGACTAAATAGGCTAACGCGTCGTCGACTACTAGGCGAATGCGGCCGACGCCTGTATCCGACCTTATGAAAACGCGCCATTAAGGCTGCCTCCACTGAGGCGGAATATTAACCAATATAAGGCGCATGCGGTCAGGTCGAACGTGCCTTGCGCACGTTAGTTTAGCTTCTATTGGTTAATATTGGCACAGTTCCGCTGGTCTCCGCCTCAGTGGAAAGGCAGCCTAAGACGCCACACATGATGAAGTCGCTAGTATCTGGATATCAATAATCATAACGCCTAGATGTATCTGTTCTTTAAACATATTAATCTTGATCATATTTCCCTGAGACTGTTAAACGTGAAAACACGATTAGAAACGATTGTTTTTTTTTCAAACATGAGACCATTTTCGCAGGTTTTTGGTTGAATCTTCGAAACCCTACGATCTTTAACGATGATTTTTGATTCAATAGTTGAGTAGTCATGACTTCTTAATCCTGGTAAACTATTTTCTTTATGTGTGTTGTAGTTTTAAATTAAACAGCAATTATTTGAATTTGACGCTGCCATCACGGCACGTAAACTATCTCCATCTCACGTTTTTCGCGCGGAAGCACACAAAGCTATCCCTTTTCATTCTTGTGTGGGCATGGCAGCACATGTAGCCTCTTAAGTAGTAGAAAGCGATATTATAACGTCCATTTCCGACGACTAACGAATTTAATAGCGGCAATATACTAACTTCCAAGAAATAGCAGCTAAAAACGATAAAGTTCACTCCATTGCTGTTTAGGAGCTATTTAAGTGAACATCTAACAGTTTTTAATGAATGGAATTTTCGCCTTTGACTGTCTTCTTTGTGAAGTACAAAGAGACTGCTCCGGAACGGTTTATTTGGGTAATTATCTGAGACATCGGAGGGACCATCGATTTTATTATCTTATCTCTCTTTTTAAGTTAAAAATCGAGCAAGAAAATGTCCGACCATGCTCAAAGTAGGGTTCCGACACCGTTACTACGATTTAGTAGGTATAAATACTTCAGTCACCTGTATCTTAAATGTGATTGAAATGTGGTTTTAGAGAAGCGAGTGCTCGAAAATAGAAAATAAATCGCATGCGAATGAACGTTACAACCAAATTCTAACTTTAAAGAATATTTTTTTACCGTTAACGTTCATTTTCAAATGATCATGTGTTCGATTCTTAAAAGTCCACCCGCATCACTGCAGAGGCTCTAGCTAAGATGCAAACGCTATTAACGTTTTTCTTTTCTAATTATCACTCAAAATGTATGGGATGACATCGTGCGCTGCAATAAACCACGTGGTCAGTCATTCCAACGTTAGTAGCGTTTGTTTGGTTACGGCTCCAGTTCCTTTACTTAGGGTCAGAGATTCCCATAGTCCCGCGGTTGGCAAAGACAAGCGAACTGCCCCGTTGCCAACTATTAATTGGGCATATTTTTAAAAGTTTGTCGCTAGTTAAGGTCTAAAATTGAGAAACGTTAACTTTTCCGCTAAGTTACGAAAATTAGCTATACTGTTATAAGACAAATGGTGGTATCTCAGACAAAGCTGTAGCAAGTGCAAGCATATTACTAACGGGTGAGGATTGAATCTGCTTCATTATTGAATTTGAGATACTGCTAATTGGCGTTGAGAGGTAGTATAAGTATAAAATATGTACGACTAATTTTCGTAACTCAGCGGAAAAGTTAGCGTTTCGTAATTTTATTCCTTAATTAGGTACAAACTTTTAAAAATACGCCCTAATAAGAACAAGCAAGCATTAAAAACCCGACTGTTGCTAACCTATTCAACAATACCCCACTTGTCATAATTCGTCAACATTCTTTTTTATAACATGGCGTCCGGTTGACGCCATATTGATTTTTTTATTACTGTCATGTCTTTAGTGACACTCACAAGATTAAGACAAATCGATTGACATAAGAATCAAAATCGGTCCACGCGTTTTCTTTCTAAAGCGCCACAAAGGAACAAACATACATATATAGGCTGATAAACACATTACCCTCCTCCTTCGGCAGTCGGGTAAAAAAATTACCGACTTCATTAAAAAAAATACCTTTACCGGTAATTGTAACCGACCGGGTCCAATTTAACCTCCGCCCCGGGCACCAGAGACCCTAATGGATCGTTGAATTTTTAAAATAAAAACACATAATTTAACACTGTATTTCGAATGATATTACAAAAGGAAACTCCTTGCAGAATTACCAACTTATTTATGCGGGTAAAATCTTCGCTAACTTTTAAACGTTGTAGGAAAACTGTATGAATCAAGGTTAGTTTTAAATTTTCCCACCGACGGTGTTAAGTTGGCGGTGCTTTATCAATTAATTTCTCTGACGACGTAGGTTTTCTTCTCCTTCGCTGTTGTAATAATTCCCTTAGGAAATAAAGTAGAACGGGAAAAGTCGTTTATCTGGTCCATTTTCTAAAATGGAGTTTATATCCTTTCCGATGTAGGTACTATGAAAGAATAAACTCGTTCGTGCATGCAGTAAGCAACAATAGAACGCAAAGTAACTTTTTCTATTATGATAAACTCACATTTTCTAACTCGGTAAATGATTGTGAATTGTTGCGTATGCAATTATTTTTTTCATTTTATTTAATCCTTCAATACCAATACCGTAAAATGGGGTTAGTTTGATTAATTATAAAAATAAATCTTCTGTAACTCTCGCATTTAATCGTAAAATAAATTATTAAAAATATTGTATTGGCGACTACTCATTTGTAGTAACTTAAAGTAACTAGAGGCAGACTACGGCAGACGGCTTAGCAGGAAAAAATAATTACGCAGCTTAAAATCTCGATTCTTAAAATGGGGTTACTTTGATTATCCGTGTGTTTACATCAAAATATCAAAGTCACCCCTGAAGCATGTCAAAAAATAGTGGTGTTTTGTTTTTTGAAGGTTTTAACTCCAAAATTTAATAAAAGTTTGATATTTTGTGCTCGCATATGAAACATATGAAAGTAATGTCGCGAAAGAGAGCGTCGGTGGCCTAGTGGCTTAGAGGGTCGACTCGTGATCGTAAGGTACCGAGTTCGAACCCCCGCGGTCACCATGTACCAATGAGTTTTTCTAACTTAAGTGCATTACCCGATGCTCTTACGGTGAAGGAAAAACATCGTGAGGAAACCTGCACATTCGAACAGCTGAGTGTGTAAGAGGGTAATTGCACAAAAGATCCTAAAGGGTCGAAGTGTATCCGAAAGGGCCCATCTGTAAGATAAGATAAGATAATGTCGCGAAAGAGCTAAATAAAAACTAAGACATTGCACACAATCGATGATTCAAAAAATTATCAAAGTCACCTCGCGTTTCCAAAGTCACCCCATTTTACGGTATCATTCATCTTAATAATCAAAATCTGCTCTTCAAGCAATATAAAAACGTTTATCCCCACTAAAATAATTTGTTGAGCTTAAACGAGTCAAAAATAGCAAGTCACTAGCTTTCTAAACTTCCACTCAGCTGCTCATAATTTTGCCACTATTTCTGTATACCAGAGGGCCCTGCCAAGATGCATTGCGCTAACTAACGTTTCTATTCGATTCGTTTTTAAGCCAATCGCGTCACTGGTAGATGCCGTGATACGAAAAGTCACGTGATCTACCAGTGACGCGATTGGTTTAAAAACGAAACTAATAGAAACGATAGTTAGCGCAATGCATCTTGACAGGGCCCTCAGAATAAATCTGCGGTATCAAATCGAAGTTTTTAATTACATAAGCAACGCCTTCAAAAACCTCCTCTTCAGCGGTCTGGTTTCGGCAGCTACTTGAATAAATGGTACGTTGGTGTTTGTATGTAGGTATGTTATGTAAACTTTTTATTGCACAATAATATAAATATTACAATATTATTTTTAAACTAATGTTGAACTTATCCCTAAATGGGATGACTTCCAGCTAACCCTGAAGAGAAAGGAAGGACAATGCATGGGGTTGGACACATACAAGTTTTGCTCAAAAAGTAACAAAAAGAGATTAATACTTATAAATAAATAAATATTAAACAAGAAAACCTCCTTTTCCTGAGTCTTAGATGTTTTCTATGTATTTATGTAGGTAAGTATGTTTTTCTAGACTTAAGTATGTTTCTCGTTGTCTAGTACCCATAGTGCAAACCTGGGCCTTAGGGACTTCTAGGTCATTTTGTGTGAGATTAACCCCTGTTTTTTTTAAATTAATATCAGAAAGTTATGAAATCTAGGTGAAAAACTTAAGTAAATGACCTCTTGCAGCCATGTAGTTGTAACTCATTTTTTGGTGGTCACAGGTTTAACCTAACCTAATCTACGTAACCCATGCCTAAGATAATCTGAAAACATAAGGTGACAGCAGAAATTAGCTTATTATGAAATGAAAATTCTGCGAAGTGTTATGGTCTATGAAATAAGTGTCTATAAAAGAAGGGGACCCCTATTTTGACCAGGTATTTTACTTTACGTTCATAATTCCGTACAAGTAACATGTATTTTCCTTACATTATTTGCCATCAATAGTAAAAATCTAGGCTAAGATAACGCGTAAAATAATAGCATTATTTACCATTGAATAACAACATATTTCAGGCTCGTCCTTCCCTGGGCAGTAAGTTGATATTTCCCGCTCAGTTAAAAGGGCATCATAAATTCGCGGGAATGTTCAATTCTCGCCTGTCACAAAAATTAATGCACCCATTTGCTGTTCTGTTTGGACTCGTTTATTTGGGGATGGCTTAAATTGGTACAAAATAAACAAAGGAAACGATTCTGTAACTGTCACCGTCTGTTAAGAATGCCTTATTGGGTTTAATTTATATATTTACTTTTGAGGGTTCCGTACTCGAAGGGTAGCCCAACGGGAGTTCCGTCGAGTCTATTAAACATGATTGAAAGATTTTATATTCTAAAAGCCTGTGTAGATAAATCGTTGATTGATATAAAATCTAACATAAAATTTACTGAAGTTGAGTGGTCAACCATTAAAGATCTCATCGACTGTTTGCAGCCATTTAAGTAGAAGTTATATGCAGAAGAGTTGCGACACTTTTTACAGCTGAGACGTCCTCGAAATTCATTTTAGAAAAGCTGGACAAACAAAATTCATCTTTAAGCAATAAATTTGCAGTAACATGGATAATAAAAAGTTGTATTTCTGGAACTTCAAATGATCTTTTCTTTACTGTATTTCCTTCGTACCCCATATTACCCTAAAAAACTTGAGAAAATAGAAAATTTAATGAATATTAACACCGCGACCAATCCGGTCAGAACCGGATTGAAAATCAGTCCGGTTTGCAATCTCTAAACGGGACCCTATTTATATGCTTGCGCGCTGTCCAGCCGTTTGTCTTAACAGAGGTATATCTTTTAAACCGTAAATAAGCGGGGTTGGTTTGTTTTCAGAATGTGTGGGGGTTATTCGTCATCGGCTTATACTAGTCCACTGCTACACGTAGGCCTCTCCCATTGCACGCCACCGAGCACGGTCTGCTGCCACTCTCATCCAGCTCTTGCCAGCCACCTTGTACAGTCAACAGCATAAGTAAGTGATCATTTATGTACCTTGTCACTTTAACGTCGTGTTTGAAATGTCATACAAAATTGTGAAACGATTGAAAGCGACAAGGTACATAAATGATCACTTATTTATGCTGTTGACTGTACCGTTATAATTTAATCAATAAATAACTAAGACAATTTTACAGCGTCTTATTTTAATGGCCATCTTAGCAAAGTTAAAAAGTTAAACATGCGTCTCTTTCATGCGTTCACACGTCTATCATACTATCTCTGTTTCACTATCATACGTCAGTCCGTTTCATGCATTCCTACAGACATTATAATTTAAAAAGAAATTATAATAATAATAATATATCGGGGGACAATCTCACACAAATTGACCTAGTCCCAAACTAAGCTCTAGGCTTGTACTATGGGTACTAGACAACGATATAAATACTTATATAGAGAAATAAATACTTAAATACATAGAAAACATCCAAGACTCAGAAACAAATACTCGTGCTCATCACACAAATATCTGCCCTTACCGGGATTTGAACCCAGGACCGCTAGCTTCATAGGCAGGGTCTCTACCAACTACGCTAACGCGTCGTCGTATTAAACAAGACATAACACATTTTAAGAGGATTGTGAAGCGCCGCTAAAATCGCGTGGCCGTCAAAAAAAATCCATATAAAATTAGCTCCGGGCGAAAACGTTTCTCACCCCCTAAATCAAGTCCGGTTTTCACAATTTTTGAATATGTTGTAGTTATTATAAATATCTAGGTCTGTACATTTCTGTTTGTTGTTTTTTAAATTTGTTTCGTTCTAAGAAATATTTTCTTGGAAAGGAAAACGTACAGACATAGTTATTCATGATATGTACAACATATTCAAAAACCGTAAAAATCGGACGAGGTTTAAGGGGAGAGAAACGTTTTCGCATTTTGTATGGAGATTTTTAGCTTCACAATCCTCTTAAGTCATTTAGGCGTTACTAGTCTAAATAAAGCATTAAAACATACGTCAATTTATGTCGACTCTGATTACGACGGTCTGTAGGGAATAATCTTCAAAGGTCAGCCGTGGGCGCTCTCCGGACAAATCGCTAGATCATTAATCAAGTTTTTGCTAGATGCTGCTTATCTCAATGGAATGATCGATCGAGTCTCAGACTTTACTTGTAGCTATAGATCCTTACGACGTAATAATACGTATAACGTTGTAGTTATAGGTTCGGGAGACGAGCTGTAGGTAGGCCTCCAACAAGATGGAGTGACGACCTTGTAAAGATCGTGGGAACGCGGTGGATGCGAAAAGCACAAGACCGGTCTGAGTGGAGAGCCTTGGGGGAGGCCTATGTCCAGCAGTGGACGTCTTTCGGCTGACATGATGATGATGATGATAGACCCTTATACTATACAGTTTAACGACGCAATAGCCTAGTTGGTAGTGACTCTGCCTACGAAGCTAGCGGTCCCGGCTTCGATTCCCGGTATGGGCAAATATGATATAGTATTTGTTTCTGAATCTTGGATGTTTTCTATGTATTTAAGTATTTATTTCTCTTTAAGAGATTTGTCAGGATCGTAGCAGGTGGAAAGAAGTGGTCCCTGCCTACCCCTCCGAGAAATAGGCGTGATTTAATGTATGTATGTATTTCTCTATATATGTATGTTTATCGTTGCCTAGTACCCATAGAGCTTAGTTTGGGGCTAGGTCAATTTATGTCAGATCGCCCCTTGATATTATTGTTTATATTAAATAAGTTAAACCTTAACACTAACGACTTAATCCGTTTTCGAACCGCGTTCAATTTGCATACAATCAAATCAAATTGATAATCTTGTGTGGTGATGACAGTTGGAAATATTGCGTCTCGTTACTTAATAAATGAATAGAATTTAGGCGTAGTTTTCTAAAAAAATATCGTGCTAAAATTATAAATGCGAAAGTTAGTGTGTGTATGTGTTAATTTGTTACTCCTTCGCACTGCAACGGCTGAACAAATTTGGATGAAATTTGGAAAGGAGATAGCTTCTACACTGGATTAATATAATTATAGGCTACTTTTTATTCCAGAAAATTTAAAAGTTCCCGAGGGAAAAACGGTAGTCCAAATCTACGCGGACGAAGTCGCGGGCAGAAGCTAATTGTTAAATAAATTTATTGAAATAAAGTACTTTTTCAGGTAAGGAATGAATTATCGAGTATTCTCGACTTTTTGGTATTTTTTTTGTTGTTTTATCGGCACGATACTCCATTATTAATGGATTCATTACTGGCTGTCAATGAAAATGAGAATCGCTTTAATATTTATTGTCACTGAATATACTTCTCTGACATTTTATCGCTCATTTATTCACAATATCAAATATTATGTCAGAGATAATTGTAAATTTATTTAATATGATTACTTACCTAACATATACAAGTTAAATAAATACTTAAATAAATAAATATCGGGACAATGTCACACCAATTGACCTAGTCCCAGACTAAGCTTTAGGCTTGTACTATGCGTACCTACTAGCCAACGATATAAATACTTATATAGAGAAATAAAAACTTATATACATAGAAAACATCAAAGACGCAGAAAAAAATACGAGTGCTCATCACACAAATATTTGCCCATACCGGAAAGCGAACCCGGGGCCGCTACATACACCGGGTCACTACCAACTAGGCCAACGCGTTATTTCTACTTAATTAAGATTCGAGGGGCTCAAGATTGCAATCGTAAAACTTCAAATGCACTGTCTACACTGAGGACTAAGATGGAATGCCTCTATGCTAGTAATTTCAACGGTTGTCTTATCCCCACACCGGAACACAACAATGCGAACACTGCTGGTTGTGGTAAATATTTTCTAAACTCCACACGTAAATTGGCTGCCTCAGGCCTTTTGTTCTGATATTTCCACCCTTTGAGCGGCGTCGCTGCCGACTTTAATACAAATTAATGCTTTTGCTCACAATCGCGGCAGTCTCTTATTTTTTTTTGTGCCTTTAGTGATATTGTAGATAACTGTAAATGATAAAGGCTGTAGCATTTTGGAAATGGGTCGAACCGAAACTTGGTCGGTTTTTTTTAATGTACAACTACCGCTCATAAGTATTTAGGCAATCATTATTTAGTCCATAATATTACCTAAAAAATGACTTCCAATATCATACTGTCGAATCAGAACCAACGGACTCTTTTAGCTGCTGGTAAAAAACAAATTGGTAATATACAGAGCCTCTCCAATTTTCTTATTACGACGATTTGAAAAACCATTATTTGCTATTTCATACAAAATTAAACAATTTTGTATTAGAAATAGCTTATTGGATTTTTTTAGGGCTGTCTGTCGATAAATGGGTTATTCACAAGGATATCTTGGATACTATTTTGAAACTTGACAAGTCAGCTAAAACAAAATTAAAAGTGCACGCAAAATTATCAAGTGATTCCGACTTGGGAGTATAATTCTGAAAGTAGTTTTTGTATTGTATGGAAATAATAACGAGTGCTTTAATACTTATGTAGTGTAAGTTGTATTTTAAAAACCCGGGCAAGAGCATGTCGAACCATACATTATATTGAGAAATAAATACTTAAATACATAGAAAGTATCCAAGACTCAGAAACAAATACTCGCGCTCATGACACAAAATTTGTCCATACCGGAAATTGTAGTCTTGAGAATTCAAATGGTGATCTTGGCTGACATACCTGCCTCAAGACCCGACAGACATGACAGTTGTCTGGCTTGAGATCACTTCGAGGCCGTTCAGGTCACTTTGTCCATATTTCCATCTCGTCCACATTCTGATCTCGGCCACATTTCCATGTCGTCCACATACCAATCTCAAATTGTCCACTTCCTGTCTCGTGACGAGACAGTTGGGACGAGACTCTCGTCCATATTCCCTACTCATCCGCATTCCCAATTAGTCCACATTCCCAACTCGTTCTCATTCCTAACTCATCTACAACCTACCTTTCATTCCATCACTCGGTTGTTCACTAGTTGTTGGGAATGTACACAACCTAAAATGAACCATATGTTACTCATTATAAGACTGAAATTATTTCCAATAGACGTAACGTTATTTTCCATTTAATAATTCGTCTTATTTGTAACAAGTTATGATTTGTTTTAGGTTGTGTAAACTCGCCCCTTTTACAATTGTTTGCGCTCTAGGAAGCCTAATTTTTAATGACTGTAATGTAAAATTATAGTGTGTAAGTACTCTCTTTACCCTGTGGTGTTCTGTTATGTACTCGTATCATATTAATCCAACTCAGATTTTGTGTTAACATTTGAAATACAATCCGCAATTTCACTCATTAGCTCATTTCAATGAAAACATCCATAAAACAATAACTCAAAACTATCAACATACGTGAATAGTTCCATTTATGCATTAACACGGCTAATCACTAAATATTCGAGTATCGTCATTACACTGCGCGACACGAATAACTGGCAATCATATCGAACACGTTTAGCTGTTAATTTGCCATCCAGTGTACCAACTTGATTGGTTGCAGACCTGGTTTTTTAAACGACCTAACTCACGCTATTGGCAGTTAAAATTCAACTTTATGTTACTTAGATAAGGGATTTTTTTGGAGTGTTTTTCGCTATGGAGTGGTATCGTTTTAAAAAGGTGGATTGGTTTGAACGATCGTTAGTGAGAATTCCTATTGATGGCGAGGGGATAATTCTAATAAGGTTGTTAAGTCCTATTGTATTAGTGGCTAATTAGTCCTTCTGTGTTCTAAACTAATTTAAACGAGGTTGCTACAGATACAGCTGCTCGTAAAATGAGGTTTGTTGTGCAACTGGATGAAATGAAGTATTTAGAAAGCGAGTCCATTTTTAAGAAATCCAGTGCTTGAAAATCCATCTAATATAATTGCGAAAGTTTATGTGTTTGTTTGTTATTTCTTCACGCTGCAACGGCTGAACGGATTTGGATGAAATTTGAAATGGAGATAGCTTATACCTAGGATTAACACATATAGGCTACTCTTCCAGATAACCGTAGACAGAATTAAGTACGTTACGTAAAGGGATTATTTTCTCGATTGCATCTTTTCAATTTATTTGATGACACCATCATCAATCAATTGCCCCTGTCTAATCCATCAACATCTATCCGCTGTACCATCGATCGTTCGGGGGCAACTTTTATTGAGTCATTTATTTATTTATATACCAATATTAATTTATTTACCTACTACAATTAAAAATATTATTAAATAATTACGATTTCGTGGCGCTTGCGGTGGAGACCATGGGACCTTGGTCAGCTCATATGAAAAGCTTTATTAAGGACCTGTCCTCTCGGCTCATAGAATCCTCCGGAGATCCTAGAGCTGGTGCTTACCTCTCCTAAAGGATTGGCTGCATTACCTCTCTGGATAGCTATCCAGAGAGGTAATGCAGCCAGTGTCATGGGGACCATGCCGCGAGTGGACCTGCTAGAGGGGGTGTTCTTTTTATAGTGGTGATTATTATTTATATCTTTAATATTTGAGAAGCTTAGTTTAATTTTAATTTAAATACGTTTAGTTTTAATTTTTAATTTTATTTATTATATTATTATTTCACAATATTTGAAGATTATGATTATTTTACACTGGTAAAAACATCTTAGCCTGTTTGTGCAAAATGTGGTTACAGAATTAACAACAAGTTTTTAGAGTTGTTGGTAATTCTGTAGCTCTGCCTACCCCACTCTGGGAATGAAGGCGTGAAGCTATGTATGTATATATGTATGCAGTAAGTACAAAAAGCGTTCATAATACCTTATGGAATTCTCAAATAGTTAATTACTAGTAGGGAATGCAAATTAACCTGTTATTAACCGTTTTTGTATGAAAATAACCGGTTAAAATCGGTTAAAACCGGTTATTTGCATGCCCTAATTACTAGGCCTATCAGAGGCTAGTTAAGGCTGGTGATGAATTTAATGATAGCGTTTAATTGAAAAATTACATACATAACTACTAATTAATGTTATCAATGTTAAAGTTACTTTGTCTGTTTGTTAAGCTTTTACGGGTAAACCACTGAATCCATTTTGATAAAATTTGGTATGGTTATTTTCGTTTTTGATCTTTCCCTCACATGGATGGCGGATTGTAGTGTTTTAAAATGATATGGCCTGCTTGACTTTAAGCTGAGCAAGTGAAAATGCAACTAAAGAGCTAGGTATTAAGGTAAGAAAGACGAGAAAAGGGCTGTGGTCTATGCCAAATTTCATCCAGATCCGTTCAGTCGTCTGGTGTGATGAAGCAACAAACATCCAAACCTTCGCATTTATGTTTGTATGTAATGTATGTATGTAAACTCTTTATTGCACAAAAATATTAATATACATTAATAATATTAAACTAATGTACAAAGGCGAACTGTGCATAATTAGTAAGTTAAGATTTATTCACAAAGCAACATGTGTCCACTTTCAATTAGTTCTTGCTTCGTATAATGAGCTTTTCTTTACACAGCTTCATATTCCAAAGCCTATTTAAACGTGTCAAGCTTTGCGCGAGCTTGAAAGCTTCTTAGTATTAAGTTGATTTGCGTCAAAGCTCAGCATGCGGAAGCAGAAGTGCTAAGTAGAGCACGAAGCTCGTAACTTCAGCACTAAGTTACGGGTTAGTTAGAAATTTGGATTGCGTAGTTATGTTAGCGCTTTTGTATACTGCTAAGTTATTATCTAAGAAACTTTGTAGCTCATTTCGATCGACAAATATAAGTTGACCTGTTTGCTCGAGTGATTATGATGCCGCGTTAGTTAGTTTTTGTGGTGGTATGACCTTGTGCAGGGTCCGTCCGAATCACTACTATTATAGGGTCATTGGAGCTTATGGCTAGCGTAAGGGATGCAGGACGACGCTGGTATTACACGCATCCCTTACTCTCGCCATAAGCCCCGCGGGTGCTAGCGAGAGGGTCCGATAAAAATGTTTTGCCTCGACGCTAAGTTGGTAATAGCCCTACAATCAATGATATTTTATATTTAGATACGTTATGCTCATACTAAACGTATTCGAAAACCATCGCCAATTACTGACAGTTGCTACGTTGCCATATTTCTACAGACAAAGACGGCAATTCGTAGCGAACACTATTGTTAGAAAGAGATAAATAGTTGTTTCAAATTGCGTACCCGAATGACGCGGCGTGCCCGCTCATGGCTGCCATATATATAGCTACCCGTCTTTATCGCACTCATGCGATATCTAATCGTATATCTTATGTTTCACAGGTGACAGTGACGCCACCGGTGCAAATTAAACAAAGTATGGCGATGTAAAACAAAATGTAAAAAATATTTACCGTACTTACGAATGAAATGAGACATCCTTTCTTCCTTTTATAGTTACAGTATAATTTTGGCAGCCTCGAAAAACATAAGACGGCATTTTTTATGACTTATATTTGTTGCATTTCGGTAATAAAACTTTACTGTTTTTGAAGCGTGCGTGTCAGCGGCCACGGCGCGACTGAACGATAGTAAGGCAACCTTCCTTTTCGAGGAACGCTTTTGCGCGCAGATGACGTATCTTAATATAAAATATCATTGCCTACAATAGCATCTTAGCTTTACCGCCAAGCAGCAACGGCCACCGACGCTGTCTTTACGGCTTAAGGTTGGTAGGTACCTATGATCTAGGCTCAGCTGTTTGACGATTAGCGATGAACCAAAATAAAAGACACGCAATGACACGTTAGTTATACATGTTAACGGATCTAGCTATGCTAGCAGTCGAGTTCGCTTATTACAAAGAGAATAACAAACAGGACTCGTATTGCAGCTTAATAGTTATTTACTGAGACATCTAAACTAACATGACGTTGTTTAAGGAAGTTAGTGCTCGAAACAACGCCATCTTAGCTTTGTTGTGTTGGTAAGACTTAGGGTTGCCAACAAACAATGCTTTACAAAATGGACGTATTCATATAAATCTGTTTGCAAAAGAACCGAAAGTCAGATTTACGTGACTACGGACGTAAAAAAAAATTGTTTTGAATTTGCTGGTGAGTGTAATAAATTTTGATCAATTGCGAGTCGAACGAGGGTTCCGTATTTAAGATAATAAGGTTTGAAAATGCAAAAGAAAATATTCATTTTGTTATGAACTTTATTATCTATGCGATAAGGTCCATTTTGAATAGCCTACATTTTAATACAGGTTTTTAACGATATTTGATAATTTTTTAAAAACTGCAAAATTTTCGCTTAAAATAATAATATAAGTAATTATCTTTAAATAGGGTTTTTTTTTTGATGCATTAACTTCGGAGATATGGAGGAGGGGGAACGGTCATTTTTCGAAAACTTTTGGCTATAAATCAAAAAGTAACTCACGGAAAAAAAAAAAATAGTTTTGAAATGTGCAGACTGAGTCCTGACTCCATATGACACTCCTGTTGCTGTAATCAAATAAATTTAATTTTTCAACCCCCCATTCTAGACCCCTTTTCAAGTATTTAGAAAAATAATTACATATCTTTTTACTCAAAACAAATGCGGGCAAGCAAGTTACACAACTACGCCAAATTTCAAGTTAATAGCTTCTATAGTTTCTGAGAAAAACTGCTGTGACATACGGACAGACACCGAAGTCTCACCATAAGGGTTCCTTTTTTACGGTACGGTAATGGTACGGAACCCTAAAAACATTACCAAACGTTGCTGTAGCTTGTGTAGAAACAGACATACTCTTATAATCTGTGGTCCGCGTTTAAAGTATGTGCAAATTAAAAAAACTTCCTAGTGAGATGGAAACTAAGGTTGTTTCTTTTTACACCAGAATTTACTCGAAACTATCATTATTTTCGTCAATTAAAGACAACATCATTGTTGGCGGTTAAAACGCCGCATTATTCGCCCATTCAGTCCCTTAATTAAAAATAACAAAGCAGGACATTTTTTCTCGGTATTACTGGTATTAATATTAGAAATACAATGCGACGAGTAACAGAAACAAAAATGTTACAGTTTGTCTAATTTGTCTCAATTTTTCCGTCGCTACAAAGAGAAATAAACGACTCGACTACTTCATTTTCTTTAACTCACTGGAATGAGCTAGAATTCTTTAATAAATAGAATTCATTTGTAGTACTAGTAACTAGTCGTGTTTTTCAAACAAATTTTATTTAAGTTCTACTAAATTAGGTCACGATATACATGATGAGAAATCTCAATGGGTCCGTAGTATGGGGAAATCCAAAATATAAAGCTGGGAGCAAAATACAATGCACGCGCTAAAATGTGTTTTGTTCGCTCGGACGGGACTACTTAAACTCGCCGCTTCGATTCGCTCGTCCATCCGACCGACCGCCGTTTTTTGAGACCCCAGGAATTAATAGAAAAATATAATGCTACAATACGTATAATAAATGAAACATTCGCTCTACTTCAAGTAAGTAATATATCAATGGTTCCTTTTAATGTTATTTACTTGACACTTAAAACAATCCTAAAGTTAGTGGGTAACTTGGTAAAACACGATAATACTTCAAAGTAAGTTAAATCACAAGGTTATAATTAATCATTATTATTAAATTAAATCATTAAGATCAAAAACATTAAATTTCAATTTCAAAAATAATGACTAGGAGAGCAACACGACGAGGGCTCAACGTCATTCAGTCGAATCAAAATTAAAATAAGTAAGAAAATTAATTTAAAATAAGCGGTTTTATGCGGTTCCATCCAACCAGAGGAGAGTCCCACCTCTCACACTTCAAGGATGCCTACTGTTGGCGTTGGCACGCTAACGTGTTTGTAATGAAGCGTAACGATTCCTGATTGTAACCGAGAAGCCATTAGCGCCTCAGCAAACATACTAGAGGCACCACAACGTCGCATCAAAGGTGTTTTCTTTTAGAACGAAGCAAGGAGTCATACAAGCTAGGTTAAAGCTATGTCCAGCGGGGCTATTACGTCAGTGGGGCAATAGGCTATTTGACAACATTGAAAATATACTACAAATTGTGGTCATCCTATCAAATAATAGCAAAAAACAACTATTTCACTTTATTTTAAACTAAATTATGATATTTTTTTTGGAAACTATACTAAAAAAAAATTCATACTTTTTGAAATTTTATCTGTGGCAGAAACGCGATGTAAGAAATAAGAAATAAGAAATAAGAAGTATTTATTGTCACCCAAAACCAGTAAAAATACATACAAAATTTTATAAAAAAAAAGGTGTGACAAAAGGCACAGACTCAGCATGTGCTGCGAGCGCGAGCGAGTGCTCGAGTCTTCGCAGCGCTGGTTTTCAGTCTGCCCCTTTCCGCACTCAGTCTAGTTTAACACAATTTAGCAGGTAGATCAGATAATACTTATGAAATTTATTTATACAGTCTAGATAAACAAAAAAGAATTACAAAAATTAAAAAAGAAAAGCGAAGTTATTTTAAAAAAAAAACATGTAGGAACATCAGTAAACTTTTTGATAAAAAACACCACTGAAACGAGCTTTTTTATGTAGCTTCTAAGTTTTTCTGCTTGCTTAACAGTAAAAAACGCAATTTGCATTTAAAAGTTGACTGGGACATTTTTTTTCGTAAAGGAGGCGGGAGATCATTCCAAATTTTTGATGCCGAAAACTTGAAACTACCTCTAAAACCAACTGTTGTATGATACGGAATAAGGACCTTATTGTCTACTTGGCTACGTGTATTCCAACTATGCACATCTTTCATCCAAGTTATCTTTCGGTAAAGGTAGTCCGGCTTTTCATTATACACGACATTATGCATTAAAGTAGCCATATGCAATTCTCTTCTCGCTGCCATCTTTAAAATGCTCTTTGCATTTAGGAAAGGTGTAATGTGTGCGCGCCTAGGTACTGTAAAGCAAAAGCGAGCGCAGGCATTCTGAACCCGTTGAATAGCCTGTGAAGTCTTAGCGTACAAGCGAGGTCCATAGACAGTGTCGCAGTAATTAAATAATGACAAGACCAGCGCCTCAACCAACATTAACCTCACCTTCTCGGTTAGATAGTCTCTAATGTCATATAACACCTTAAGTCTATAAAAAGCATTTCTTATTTTAGTGTTAATGTGATCAATGTAACGCATTTCTCCGTCTATCAGGAGTCCTAGATTTTTTGCAGTTTCTACCCTGTCAATATTTTTACCATTGATCGTCAATGTGGGATGACGGTCAATTGCCTTGTTACGCTGAAGTTTTGTTCCAAGTACTAAGAACTTTGATTTTGTTGGATTTAAAACCAAGTTGTTCGCCTTTGCCCATCTAAAAATGCGATAAAGGTCATCGTTAATTAACTTGACAGAGCGCTCCGTATCTCGAGGGTCGAACGACAAATAGACCTGTGTGTCGTCTGCGTATAGGTGGATGCTGCAATGTTGAAGCAGTTGCCTAAGGTCCGCTGTAAATAATATAAATATGAGCGGGCTGAGAATTGACCCTTGTGGTGTTCCTCTGTTAACCGATTTGACAGATGATCGCATTTCCTGCCCCTGGTCATTTTCCGTAAGCACATACTGCTTACGATCCGTCAGATATGACATAAACCACTGCCTTGCTGATGCTGAAACCCCATAGTAGGACATTTTCGCCAATAATAATTCTTTATTTATGCAATCAAAGGCTCTTGAGAAGTCAAGCAAAACAAGGATACTGCATTTCCCCCCATCTGAGGCTGATAATATATCGTCAGTGACGTTGGCTAGCGCCGTGGTCGTGCTGTGAGCGTTACGGAAACCTGATTGTACACTAGGTAAAATATGATTAGTTTCTAAGTACTTAGTTAACTGAGTACAAACTACTCTTTCAACCACCTTCGACATCACAGGCAGTATGCTTATTGGGCGCAAGTCCGTATATTCTGCGACAGTAGATCCTTTAGGCAGACATTTTACTCTTGCTAATTTCCAAGAGTCAGGAAAAACTTTAGACACTAGGGATTTGTTTACTATTGCTGTAATCACAGATAGAGTGTGAGGCAACGTCATCCGTATCATCTGAATAGATATTAAATCGTCCCCGGAGGCATTTGTTTGGATACTCGCTAATATTTTAGAAACTTCGTCCTCAGTACATTGCGATAAGCTAAATTCACTACTTCCAAATTTATTCCTTATAAAAAAGCTATATGTTTTTAAATCAATGTACCCATTACCCGGCGCGGTTAAGAACGAATCATTTATCTCGTCGGGATTGTTCAAGTGATGAGGTATTATATCTTTACTAGTATTTCCCAGTGCCGACGTATGCCTTAGGTGTTGCCACATTTTAGCAGGAGTTTTCAGATTGTTATTAACATAATAAGTGAAATAAGCAATTTTTTCCCGTTTTATCGACCCATTAACTAAGTTGCGTAATTCTCTGTAATAATCTTTGTGGGAGTCCGATTTAGTCGCGTGTACTCTTAGTAGTGCTTTATTGCGCAAGTTTATCATCAGCCTGACATTGTAAGTAAGCCAAGGACGTGGTTTCTCACTTACACGTACACGTCTCATAGGGGCATGCTTGTCAAAGAGTACAGTCATAAGTTTAGTAAAGCAGTCAGCCATATCGTTGACCTCATTTGACAATAAGACATCCGTCCACGGCATAGTATACAAATCACTCTGAAACTCTGTCTCGTTTATTTTTTGTAATGGTCGATAAGTAATAGTGCGTGGTACTTCTTTTGGTTTTAGAATACGAAATTGTGAGATTATCAATGCGTGATCACTTAAAGACGAATTATGGTAAACGTCCACCTGTTTACACAGTGAGGGAGAATCTGTTATAATTAAATCCAAAAGGGTTGCAGAATGATCCGTAATACGTGTCGGCACGCGTACCATTTGTTCTAGATGTTGTTGATTAAGAAATTCTATTAGCTCTGGCGCGTGATTTTTGTTAGGTTGTAGTAAATCAACGTTAAAATCAGTTAAGACGAACATATGCTTGCAGTGAGCAAAGGCACTAAGGGACTCGCTAAGAGCGTCTATGGCACTGTTTACTGGTAAAGTCTCGGGTCTATAGGCCGTGCAAACAGCAAGCCGTGCTCCACCCGGTACTGAAACTTCAAGCCACATTTGTTCAAGCGCCGAGTCAGGGTGAGGACGTACGCGCGCGCGCAATCCGCGCCGCACGTAAAATCCCACACCCCCACCCCGGCCGCCCCTGGCACGCGGCGAACTCTTAAAGACATACCCCGGCACGACCGGAGCGCATTTCTCGCCGTCCTTCTTTAACCACGTTTCGTTTAATGCTAAGATGTCAGGTTTGTAGCTTTCCATAGAAATCAGCAATTCATCCTTACCGGTATTAACAGAGCGGATATTTAAAAGTCCCATAATCAAATTACAATAACGTTTATTACGCAAATTGAAGACATAAACAAAGGGGTCTCATCGCGTGTTTTATTAATTTTATATCTCGTTCAATGGTATTAAAAAATAAAAGTTTCAATAAAAGACTGTCGCTAAAAGCATAGTTAAAACATAATACAAACAACATAATATCATGCATAGAACTGCACAAAAGACACATAACAAACGTCAAATTTGATGTAAACATAAACAACAAACAAGCACTCAAAAGTCATACAGTATTTAATTGTCCGTTATTATTATTTGTTTCTTGTTCATCGTTGTGAAAGAGGCGAGCACAATCCTCGTCCGTGCGTAGCCGATGCAATGTAGTTCCTTCAGCTTGGCGGGCAAATATTACTCCATTTTTAGTCCATACAAATCTCCATCTGAGTCGTTTAGCTTCTTCCCTGGCCCTATTGAAAACCCTACGGTTTTCTCGCGAAAGCCTTTCATTTAGGTATACAGCTCTTGTATCTCCATTAGGCACTATATCGGCCGAGGTGATATTACGACGCACGCGCGCCGCCTGCAGCAGCCGTTCCTTGACGACGCGGCGCGTCACGCGCACCACGACAGGGCGCGCGCGCGCCGCCGGCGCCCCGCTTACCACCAAGCGACGCGGCCCGGCGCGGAACACCTCAACCATATCCGTCTCTGCAATTGTTGTACCTATTTTCGTTGCAAGAGTTATAACAGTGTGATACAGATTTTCTCCATTTATTTCGGGTATGCCGACGATCTCGATGTCATTCGATAGCGCGTCTTGCTCCTTGCTATTCAACTCTTGTCTCAGCTGATTGATCGTCGATTGTAGCTCACTCGGTTCGGACTTTTCTAGTTCTACTTTCTTAAGTCGTTCATCGACATTACTTACTTGCTGTACGACACGGTCCATTTTTGTCTGGCATGACGTAATATCATCCTTCAGGACAAGCAATTCGTCTCGGAACCTTGCCATTTCCTCCCTATTTCTTCGCAAATCTTCCCGGAATAGTCTTATTTCTGTTATTAACTCGGCCATGGTCTCTTCCGTACAAGCTGGTTTATTCGTAGATCTGGAAGACTGATTTTGGGTTTCATCATCCAATATTGGACCTGTGCTGTCTTCAGGTCCTCTAACTGGAGTATTGGTGTTGTCTTGGCGATGGGTACTGGCATCGGCCACACAGCAGGGGCCGACCCAGCCCCTGGGTAACGAAGCGGACGCGCTGTGCATAACGCATACTTTGTGGTATTTGGTTTTACATTTTGTACACGTCGCAACTACGGCAGCTACTCCCGTCGCTGGCAGAAACTGTCCACACGCACGGCACTTGGTCATGTTACTCATGTTAAAATGCAAACGAAAAACGTAACGAAGATGTAATTTACCAGTACCTAACCGTTTATTTTTCACAATATATTCCCGTACCTGATCTGAAGAATCGTGAGTTAAATATCCGTAAACGTCACAAAGTCACAATCACGTCAAAACACCTCGAGTTTTAAAATGGTGTAAAACAATAATTCACGTGGTTGTAGTGCAAAGATAACACTTTCACATAGTTTTGGTCACTTACTGATTACTATTCAGTATAATTAACCTTTAATGCAGTTTGTAAACAATTAATAACGAATTTAACTTAGGAGCTACAAGTCACTTGTCCGACCTACCCACTTTTTTTTTCTGTGTTGGTTTGCAGCTGTGGTTACTTACTGGTGACGTCAAATGCAAGTAACCACAGATCATAAGGGTATATCTCTTGAAATGATTGTTTATTGTTTACTTGCGTGTGACGTCACACCTGTCATATGGCCAGCGCCATGATAGAAACAGCGTTTTTAGTGCGGTTTTGAAAATTTAAACGTTAACATAGATTTTTATTGATAATACAGTAGTAATCTCAAGGAAATATCAATGAAGTGTGTTTGTTATGTAATAAATAATCATTTAAAAGGGTTTTCTAAAATTAGTCAAATAGTCTATTACGTCAAGTGGCTTTATCTCCCGTTTTAAAGCTCGTATCGAAAAGTTACATCAATTGACAAGTAGATTTTTTTTTTCTTCTTCACTCACTCACTTCAGTCTTCGATACGAGCTATGCGAACGGGAGTTAAAGCAACTTGACGTTATTGCCCCACTGACGTAATAGCCCCGCTTGAGCTTACCTAATTGAGAATGCAAGCCCTAAAATGGTGTTAATACACTATGACGGGACGATAAGAAGTCACCGGTTTTTTATTCGTTCAAAGAGTTGGAAAGCGAGTTGGTTAAGAGGCCGTATACGAAATTTTGCCGGTTTTGCTTATTTTTGTGATTTTACAGTTTAAATACTGCTTTTCTATAAGTTTTAATGCTCAACATTAAATGTCATTTTAGTTATGATCGAATAAATGAGCTACGAATAAATGTGTCACGTTTTTATTTTTTTCGAGTATTATAATGCGAGATTTAGGTTGTTTTAAAACATTATTTATTGCCAATTCTTTTGAATGAAAATGGATTGATTTTGAAATAAAGTTTATTTCTGTTGTTTTAATTTTATGAACGAGAGTTCTGAGCAGCCGAAATCAAAAATAATTTTTGCACGTTTTCTATAAAAAAATAACAAGTTTTTTTTTACTCGAGAAATTTATGTGAAAAAAGTAATTCATACACATTAGACGACTTTCACAGCAATACATTGAAAATTTTCTCACCGTTAAGACGTCAAAACGATTCATGAATGTGTGACATTCTAAACCTCTTCCAGCAAAATTCACATAACAGTCGCCGGTGTCAGGTCCATTAATGAAAATAAAATTATAAAAACAAAAAAGTAGCTCATACATTCGTTAAAATTAGAAATTATCTTTCGTGTTGTGCATTAAAACTTGTAGAAATACAGTATTTCAACTGTAAAATCACGTAAATCAGCTAAATCGCCAAAATATCGTAGACGGCCTTTTAAGAGAATCACTTACCTGCGCCGTAAAGGCACTATTGTTAATGGTAATTTGTGCAACTCGGTGAAAGTACAAAAGTTTAATTATTTAAAGACGTCCCTACAAGAAAGCCGGTGGCATTTCCCCTTTTACGTACGAAATAGCTAATTGCTGGACCCAAATTCCTAAAGTCCAACATTAGCTTATTATTAATGATAGGGTCGCTTAACTGAATTAAATGCGACATTACGCCTAATGAGGCACTGCACGAATATTTGAAACAATCCAGCCAAAGGGTTGGCTGGATAGGGACCGTGGTGATCATCATTTTTGAGAATTGTGTTGGTCAACATTAATTTAAGGAAAGAGATGATTACAAAAATGTTGCATAATCGCGCACGATTTAACCGAAATGATACGGGTGGTGAAAAGTACACCCTTTTAAGTTTCGTTTAAATAAAAAAACATTCGTGAAATGTTTTTTGTTATATACCTCGACAACCATGCTTTTGGTATGTTTCGCAATAAAAAAAAATGTGGTCGATGTTCTAGTAGAAAGTAAATACCTTTGCAACACACTTACTGTATAATTGTAAGAAAAACAAAATCAAAATGATTTGTGTGAGATTATCATTATTCTTCTTAGATAATGCTTTTTTAACTCTTCACTTAATTTAGACAAAATCAAAAGTGCCAGTTTTTTTGCAAGGGGTGTATAACTACGGACTTAGATCATGCTCTCTATATCACTGAAAAGCAGTACCTACGTTTAACCGAAAATAAACATTCACTGTACTATATGAACCTAAGGATCGAAACGGTAATTGTTACTGGTCCAAAAATATTTGACAGTAAATTGAAATATCTATATAGCATTGTAAATTAATTAAATAGTAATGTTAAATCAGTAAACGATATTTTTTTGTCTTTTAGGTACTGTTTTTCAAGCTCTTGATGATACTTTCGTAATCAGTTACTAAAGTGTTTTTTGCTCGATTGTTTGTGTAGGAAATTATTTTTTTCACATAGATGATTCAAGCTCGCGTCAACTTGGTCTCCAGTCCTGTCTCCCTTTATCAAATCCCAGCACACCCTTTACAGGACATGAAAATATGACATCATGTATCTAAAACCGTTTGTGTAGACGTCGCTTAACCTCGTAACAATCTCTTGTTTCTTCGGTAGTATAGTGGTAAGTATGCCCGCCTGTCACGCGGGAGATCGGGGTTCGATTCCCCGCCGAATTGGCGATGGTGATGTTGGGACGGGTTGTTGTGTAGTTGTGAATAAATAAATCTCTTATTCAATTTGATTGTATTTTTAATTATTTATGCTTATAATGCTAGGTTAACACACTAATAAATTAAATAATAAATTAATACTAAGTTGTTAGCATAAAACCCGAGATCTCTGTCTGTTTTTTCTGAAGGTTGCTAAGAGAATCAGAATGTCGATCGATATCTGAATCGTTGTCATTCGCGATCCATAATATCGTTTGACCTAATGATCATTTCGCATAAAATCATTTCGCATAACTACCTTTTATCCTTATCTATTTTTATTTCTTTCTTCTATTGTGTAGATTAGCTTAGGTTAGGTTAGTTTTTTATAATAATTAAAATAAAACCCTTTCCATTGTAAAAACCGTATTAGATCAAAAAAATAAATGCGAAAAAACCATTAGGGATTTCGATATAAACCCTATCTGAATCGATCATAATAATTTTGAATTTTGAAGGATTAACATCAATAAAAGAAACGTAAAAGTGGCCAGGAACGTAATAAAAAAAACAGCTTGTAAAACCCTTGATACAACCTAACTTAGTTAACCTCACCTAAATTAAGTAGAAAACGGGTAACAGGTAACATAACAAAAACTAGCGACAATAGGATACAAAAGATTCATAAAACAAAAACATACTAAAAAATCTTAACAGTTGAGAATTTGTGTGGCAACACCGGAACAACACAACCATTTCCTGTTAGATTGTTGCAAGTGGCGGCCAATTTAATATCAAGTGATCACGCATATTACCAGTTTCATATCCAAAACTGATAGTACACAACACATACCTACCCAGAAAAAAAGGAAAAAAAGGAAAAAAAAGGCTAAAATGTAAGTAAACTCATTAATCACTCGCACCTTCCTATTTATCCCGGTCATACCGCTCATGGCGATCTTAAAAGATAAATACGCTCGTTTTTCCACTTTCCCGTGGAATCAAGACGTCAGGAAATATGTTGGGGATCCCGCAAGATGGCCGACACTTAGCTAACCTGCGGGCCATCTGTTGGCCTCACAAGATGAGCCGAGGTGGCAAGTGGTATCTCTTTAATGATTAAGCTAAACCTTTTGCCTGTTTATTAGGCTAATGGCTGAAGCGTCAATATACATACACTAAAATATAATTTAATTCAATTCAAAATTAGATTATTCAATTGCATAATTTACATACGTCTTAAATCATAATCAGGGATCGGACAAATGGGCGTCATTACTCGCAATAATGTGGATATGACTCCAAAGATTTTCATTAAACAAATTAAATTACATTAATTGATTTCTTACCTGAACTTTAGTCTTGATCCTTTGCAGGACAGTAATAAATAAATAATACAAAGACGTGAGGAGTGACCATCAATATTAATCTACTTAAGTTTGCTCCATTAACATGCGTGGATTGCGAAAGGAGCTTTTCACCTCGTATAAGTTTATTTTAGCCATGAAAAAGAAAAAACTAACCACGAAAAAAATATAAAAATTACTGTTTATTTGCTTTAATAAATCTACACAATAACAAATCTTTGTATTATTTATTTATTACTGCCTTGCAAAGGATCAAAATTATTTTTAAGGTAAGTACTCATTTAATGTAATTTTATTTGTTGCCTCGTGTGGTTGCCGAGTTAGAATAGTGCCACTGCATGTCTTCCCGCGGATGTCGTAAGAGACGACTAAGGGAATAAAGGCTTGTAGTACTGTTATAGGCGATGGGCTTGCAACCTGTCACTAATACGCTGGTAAACATCTTAGCCTAATTGCGCAAATTGTGGTTATAGAATTATCAACAAGTTTTTAGAGTTGTTTGTAATTCTGTAGCTCAGCCTACCCCATTCTGGGAACGAAGGCGTGAAATTATGTATGTATTTGTTTAATTAAAATCTTTGGAGTCATGTCCACATTATTGCGAGTAATGACGCCCATTTGTCCGACCTCTGATCATAATAAATAGAAAAAAGTGTAACCTCCCGTCTTCATCATTATATCTAAACTGAAAAAATATTTGGTCGCTTCTCACAAGATTGTGATTGTTGTGCATAAGCGTTTTGCTTCCAAACGCGCCTAACAAGAGACGTTAGTTACATTAACTAAGATGTTGCTTGAATCACTAAAGACCTTGTTGTTGTTACTATCAGCTTTGGTTGATATAACTAATATCATAACTATTGTATTAATTTTTTGACAACTAAGAGAAAAACTCTCGCTCGCTCGCATTTTTTTGATTGTACGAGCTCGATGATATTATATTGCTGTATTGTCATCGCATATATATTGCATACATGACACAAAATATCAAGTCAATCCGACGAATACAAATGGGATAGAATTGTCTTCCATGATTTTATTACTTACATTGTTTGTTAGTTTATGTAAGTTACAAGTAAAGCTTGTACGAGTGTATTCAAAATAAGAGTAACCATCTTTTCAGCAATAATATTACGAGTTTTTTTGTATGGCAAGAGAAGGCACACGAGCACACACGCCACCTGATGGGTAGTGGGATTCGGACCCATTGACATTTGAATTCTCAAGACTATCTCAAGACTGTGATCTTAAGACTCCAAATGCGTTGTCAACCCTGAGAACTAAGATGGAATCTATGCTAGTAATTTCACCGATTGTCTTATCCCCACACTGGAACACAACAACATGAATACTGCTGCTTGTAGGTTAAAATATAAAATGGTGGTAGGGATCCCGACGGACCTGGCAAAAGGTCCTACCACCAAAAAAAAACACAGTAACATAACGTTTAAAATTCAGAAAAATCACAGCCGAATCAAAAGCCGGTTCCCGACTTTCAAAGTCTTTCCGGATCGTTTCCTTAAACTGTTCTTAAAGGCCGTATTTTTTCAGTTAATTATTGTAATTTTCCAGATTTTTCCATCAGGGCGTCACCGAGGCGGAATATTAAAAAGTAACGGCTCATTAGGCGGGTTGATTCGACGTGGAAATCCTTCGTAAGTTATTACCAGTGATCAGAATAGGCAGAGCTAATTTGCCTAAACTTGACGCATATTCATTCATGCGTGAGAGAGATGGGAATACGTTATTGAATGAACATGCATCAAGTTTAGGCAAATTAGCTCACCTATTTCCGATCACTGTGTTACGCATATTTGATACGGATTATACTTAATGGAAGTCGCCTTGGCAAAGTTTTAATGATATCATTTACGATGTTTCTACTTACAGTGAGCTAATTTGACAACTTGAAGTATCTAAGGTAAAAGAGTTTTACTACAGAATTGTAATAATAAAGAAATAAAATATATCTTTATTCAAAGCAAATTTTGACAATGTATATACATATGTGGCCTTATCTATGAAAAGGGACCTTATTTTCGATGGCGCTTACGCCGCACTGCGTCACGCGACGTTGTATTTATATCGGAGCATCTTTAATAATGGCGGAAGCGCCATCTACACTAAAATCTTGTACTAAAAAAAATCGAGAGACCTATTACCTATTAATTACATGCCTGAAATAAGAACTTCCTGTATCTCATGCGTACTAGGATTTAGACTAACTTAAAACAATTACATGCAAAATATGGTTAGTTTTTAGAACTTATGCTAATGTAATAGTACTTTACGTGACGGTTGCGTAATTACAGGCATTACATTACAACGTTGTAATGCTAATTAAGCAGAGTCGCGTACAATACTTTATCTACGCACATATTATAAGTACTCTAAGATAGGTTCAGAAGCCGAAAGGCAAACGAAAAGAATTACCTTATCTGTGCTAGTAGGTGACAGCGATGACAGCTGTAACGTAATTCTGAAATTACGTTATCGAATATTGTAAGGTAATGAGATCCAAATTTGGAACATCTTCCAAAATTAATAGCTGCCATCGCTGTCACCTACTAACACAGGTAATGCTGGTCATTGCCTACGGGTTTTGAACTTATAATAGAGGACTTATGATGTGTGTGTTGATAAATTAAATACAATAACATATATAATCATAGCAGAAATATGAGCAGGAAACTTAGGCACGTATTAACAAACTGAACTCAACTCTAATGCTCGTCTCAAGATGCGTTGAATGTCAGTGTTCTATCGCTTGACGTTTACTTTGACTTATCTCGTGACTAAGGTTACGTTCGGACTTTTAGACTCTAGTCCGGACTCTGTCCGGCTCTTTAGTTTGTCCGGATTTTTTTAATTAGATGTGATATGAGTAATAAAACTACACATGAGTAATGTTTCCATTTTGTGACTAAAAAGTCCGGAGTTTTATCGAAATCTCACGTTTTTTGTAAGGACTTTTCAAATTCTTAAATGGTAACCCTACCGTGACCGGCATCTCGTCCAAGATGAGTTTATTAATACCGCCCTTAAACGAGTATACTTACCTAAATCGTATTATGCAAGCTAACAAAGAAATTGCAAATAAAATAGTCGAATAAAATTCGGACTAAAGATATAAACCCGTCCTAGTTACTTTAGTCTCTATTATTTTCTACTTACATCATAATTGTGAAAGGGTGTTAAATTGGTTCGTTCCGTAGTTACGGTCGGACGCCGTAACCGATGCGAGTTTTTGTTACAGTGAAAGTCATAAATATATAATATACGTTCATATTCTTATTCATATTTGACGACGTGCTAGCCTAGTTGGTAGTAACCCTGCCTACGAAGCTAGCGGTCCTGGGTTCAAATCCCGGTAAGGGCAGATATTTGTGTGATGAGCACGAGTATTTGTTCCCGAGTCTTGGATGTTTTCTATGTATTTAAGTATATATTTCTCTATATAAGTATTTATATCGTTGTCTAGTACCCATAGTACAAGCCTAGAGCTTAGTTTGGGACTAGGTCAATTTGTGTAAGATCGTCCCGTGATATTTATTTATTTTATTTATATTATTTATTATGTTTTGTACATACACCGTCAAAGTTAATAAGTTAATGAGTTAAAATAATTAAAATAGAGCATTGCTTATATGATAATAAACAATACAATTATTAATAAAATGCCATTCTTTAAAAAAACTATTACATTATTTCAAGGCATCATAAATGTCAGTACGCCCTTATGCCACTTATAATAAGATCTATGATAATATATATTTGGCGCGATGGCCGTATTATAAATAAGTGCTTTTCAACTGTAGAGGATAGGTAAGTAATTTTTAAACAATTAAAAAACAAAAAACCGCCTTCAAAAACGCAAAAAAATAACTTCTTTAAAATTGTAGGCACCTAATAGGTTAGTCCAACTGATGTCGGCTTTTTGTTGAAAATATTGTGGTCGCCGCGTTTTTGAAGGCGGTTTTTTGTTTTTTAAAACGTTTATTTTATTTTATATTTTTTATTTAGTGATCATAATACGCTATTACGTAGTCCCACTTCTTAGTTGATATGAAACTTTAAGTTATTTCAAGCGCGCCGCAAGCAACGCCGCGGGAAAGTCATAGTCATATTTCAACAAGTAAATATTCTTCGTTGTAGTCGCTCAACTATCTTAATCGAGATATCTTCTCGCCACCCTTGAAATCGATACCGTTGAGGAGTTCCGGTGGCCATCTGTGGTCTTCATCATCAGTTCCAATTCACCATATGATACTTTCTGAATGCAAATGCTGCACTTGTTACTTAAAATACTAAAATCGCTATATGTTTGCCTACAATATTTGAGGAGTTCCCTAAATTCCTCACTGATCCCCTCATCAGATACCGATTTGGTGACAATGGGACCACCTAAGAAGTATACTTTATCAAACCAAAAAAGAATTTTTACAATCGGTTTACAATTGACGGAGTAATCGGTGAACATACGTAGAAAAAAAAAAGATACATACATTGGAACGTATAACCTCCTCCTTTTTTGAAGTCGGTTAAAAAATCACACATTTCGCGAAGACGTGATAATTAGATACTTCACACGGGCAAAGGCTACTAATATATTATTCTGCCGAATATTCCTAAAAATATCTCTCCATCCTTCAAATAAACTTCAAAGTCCGTTGCCTGATTACGGCCAAGGGCGAAGGAAAACATAATTTAACATATTACCTTTGCATTTTTAGATAGAACTCATTTTATATAATGAGAGCACTTTGAGACGGTCTTTTTTTTATCCCGTTAGCTGTTATATTGTTAAAATTTGCCTTTTTCTTGAATATTCTCGGTCATACAAAGAAAACAACTCAGGAAGTGATAAAAGGTGTTCTTTTCAAAGATTCTCAAAAAAGGAAAGTTATTTTGCTAATTTACGGTGTATCAATTCAATTTTTTTTGCCTTTATTTATGTGAAATAAGGAGCACGATCTAAATATAAAATATTATACGAGAAGAAATAAAATAAATGGTAGAGGCGATTGACTCGTAGAATTGGTTCTTGACCTCAGTTTTACTTTTCGGAAAATCTATATACAGGGTGGAAAAAACGAACGCGACATGGACGGCAACTAACTTAAATAATGGAAATAGCAAATTCTACGCAAGGGAGACTTACTTTTATTGTGAAAACAAATTTTACTTCATTTATGTATTTTTGAAAATTTGCCTGCCTTAACCGGGATTCGAACTGGTCGAATATGACAAAATAATAATGAAGGGTATTTTTACGGTCTTTAATTAATTTAAGTGTATGTGTTATAGACATAAATGATCACTATCAATGACCCTTTCGATCTGTATCATAAAACACGATTTTATTGTTTTGTCATATTCGACCAGTTCGATTCCCGGTTAAGAAAGAATTTTTCTTCAAAACCCAATAATGCAGTATTTTTTGTTTTCAAAAATAAAAGTAAGTTATCTTTACGTAGAACCTGATATTTCCAATATTTAAGGTAGTTGCCGTCCATGTCGCGTTCGTTTTTTCCACCCTAATTATTTTTCCCGTGTGGTTGCCGGGTTAGAATAGTGCCACTCCATGTCTTCCCGTGGATGTCGTAAGAGACGACTAAGGGCATAAAGGCTTATAGTACTGTTAGGCGATGGGCTTGCAACCTGTCACTAATGCGCTGGTAAACATCTTAGCCTGATTGTGCAAAATGTGGTTACAGAATTATCAACAAGTTTTTAGAGTTGTTGGTAATTCTGTAGCTCTGCCTACCCCACTCTGGGAACGAAGGCGTGAGTTTATGTATGTATGTATTTATTTTTCAATATATCACACGTACAAGATAAAATATATTTTGTCGAGGAAATTTGAATCATTTTAATTTAATGCATAGAAACTTCATATTTATAATTAAAATACATTCGCGTAGTTCGCGTTAGCACGTAGAAAAATAAACCTCTGCATTTAATTCCTTTGTGCCAAAACAGAATTAGGCAACATAATTTACCTCAAAATTAAACAATATACCTGTCCTTTTTACCCAAGTGTGTTTATCTCGCGTCTCGCTCTACAATTTCTCTCATTTAAATTCTATTCTGGTTATTTCATAACACAGTAAATATGCGGGCTCTGCATTTTGTATTTCACAAAGCTAAGTCCTGGGAAGGTGAATCTGGCTGCCAATGCTAGGGGATTTGGAGTTGACACATGGTTGAAATAATGGGCCAACGAGTGCATATATTGGGTCCCCTTTGGTTGGTAGTTCTTTGATCGGAATAATTCGCTGCTTAAATACAAAAGCGCCACAAATCAAAAATAAATACAGTTTGATTTGAAATTTAAAGTAAATAGCATTTCGAATTTAAATGCAACACAAATACATTTTGATTTGTGTCGCTTTTGTATTTCAGCAACGAATTGTACAAGGCATGATAACTTTTAGCACAAGTGTCAATAAGCAGATAAGAATATAGTATAGTATCGTTTCGAAGAAAACGTTACGCTTAAATTAAATTGGTCGAATAATCTTTCTGCATAAAATTGATGAGTCGAATTTTCGTAAGGACTAAACAATGAAACGCATAAACTTATTAAGCGGAATAATGTTTCAGCATTAACGTTTACAACGATAAATTGTTTAACACAAGGCAGCAAGATGGACTCGGCTTATAAAAAAGACCTAATAACCTAACCTATCCGAGTCGCTTCTGCCCCGACCCATGTTACTCGCTCGCTTCGCTCGCTCTCATTATTCTACACATCATTATGCAATATGACCGTTATACTAAATGAAATTTGATCTCATCAATAATATACTATTTTAGAAACCGACCAAAAAATTATTCGGACATTTACAAATTATACTAAATGAAGTCAACATTCGTCGAAACAATATTAAATTAAACATGTTATGCCAAATACGTTTCGGATAATAAAAAACTGCCAAATACAGAGGCTGTATAGGTTTCTGCTCCTGCACAGGTCCATTAATATAGTTCTGTTTTCAAATGATTTTTCATCCCTAGGGTTGACATGCTGGGGTGTTATTCTCTTAAAAAACGGCGGTCTGTCGGACGGACGAGCGAATCAAAGCGGCGAGTTTAAGTAGTCCCGTCCAAGCGAACAAAACACATTTTAGCGCGTGCATTTGACGTTGACGCACTGACGCATTGACGACGCGATAGCCTAGTTGGTAGTGACCCTGCCTACGAAGCTAGCGGTCCCGGGTTCAATTCCCGGTATGGGCAAATATTTGTGTGATGAGCACGAGTATTTGTTTCTGAGTCTTGGATGTTTTCTATGTATTTAAGTATTTATTTCTCCTAGAGCTTAGTTTGGGACTAGGTCAATTTGTGTGAGATCGTCCCGTGATATTATTATTATTATTATTATTGTCAATTAGGCAGCCGAAGTCGTGCTTCGAGAAGTCATGCTGCCAAATTGAATACACGCGCTAAAATGTGTTTCGTTCACTCTGATGGGACTACTTAAACTCGCCGCTTCTTGGACAATTCTTGGACAATCATTCGTTCATCCGCCCCTCCGTCGTTGTTGAAAGAATCACTCACTATCAACCCGATTCTAACATAAACAATGGCCTACTTTCAGAGCATGAGCCATGAAAAATAAATTACTGCCCTTTTTATTAGTCAATTAATCGTGATACTCATAAGCCCTAGTATTTAAATAACTGTGAAAATAAAATGCCTTCAATCTCTGCGTGTTGTTCTTTTTGGCTATGTGTATTGTGAACTAGTGATTAAACCTTTATTTTTATTGATACTCGTATACCTAGTATTTAAATAGTTTTAATAAATATTTTAAGCGTTTTATTTCTGCGTGTTGTCCTTTTCGGCTATGTGTATCGTACACTAGTGAAGAAGCCTTTAGTTTTATGCGGAACTGTGTGAACCCCTGTATGAAATTAACATTTGAATAGAAACGTTTGACGTTGTCTAAGTAAATAAAGAAAACAAAGAGGATTCACGTTTTTCGAGTAAATCTTCTGATTTGCAAGGATAATATAGATTAAAATATACTGTAGGATATAAAGTAATGTTACTAGAAAATTTAATAACTTTTTTAAATATATTGTACGAGATTGTTTTGACCCAAGTTGAGACCAAAGAGTCAACGATAGGAGTGAGCTTACTCAGAAGGTACAGTCGTCCAAAAATGTGGTCTACCATCCTACGGTTGAAGTTTATTTGCACGTCATGATACAACAAGTTCGATTTTCCCTTGCAATAATATTATGACAGTGACAAGTGTCAACCTTAGCGATAATTAGATCTTACAGAGGGGATTCTCTTTGGGTTTTCGACAAGATGGCGTCGCTTTCTTAGTTGTAATTTATTTTTTGCATATTTTGTTGTTTAATGGATAGTAATGATGTATTAATATGCAGTAAATTAACATTCAAATGTGCAGTATAATGAAGAATTCAAGTTTGAACACGTTTCGCCTTTGGAAGGATTGCTCCAAGAAAATCCCATCTGGTCTTCGTAAAGTTACATCGCTTCACGGAGGCTAGAGGATCACCGTACAACGTCGACTTATGTTTTTTTTTTGATATCATTTACACCGATCACGTGTAACTTCCAACCTTGACACTGGCAGAATTGTCCCACTGGACAGAAGCCATATATCAAAAAATTGAACTTGATCTTACAGAAACTTTTGTCAAAACTGGTAGACCGCTGTCTTGGCCGACCGTACCTGTTGGTCCTACTTTCGAAGGACCCCGGGTTGGAGAAGCAGCGGGGCTATCTTGTCCCTTTTACGTTTAGTTATTAAAATTTGATACTCCAAAGGTAAACTGGAAGAGATCCCTTAGAGACAAGTTCACCTTTTTACATACCTTTTGTGTTTCTGTCTATTTTGTCGTTTGTTATTTTCCTTTTTCCCTCGGGAACTGTAAAATTTTCCGGAATAAAAGGTATTTAATGTTCAGGGTGTATGCTATCTCCATACCAAATTTCATTCAAATCGGTTCAGCGGTTTAGCTTTAAAAGTGTAACAAACAAACAAACAGAGATGCATTTATAATATTAGTATTGAAGTTTAGATGGATTAGTTGAATTAGTAAGAAGCTAGTAGAGGGCTAGTACCAAATTCAGTCAGATTTTAATGATTACGTATTTATCCTATCCTTAGTACCTTGACAAATTATCCCAAAGCAGCTATCCATCATGCAGTTACAAATTTCAAAAACTTCATCAATAAACCAAACTTCTACAACAATAAGTGATAATGACCTTGCCTCGTTTACGTCTATTAATACTTCGCTTAGACATTTTAAAATTAATTTCCCTGAAAGCATGATTAATGATTACTTCATGATTAGCCTTTCATTTACGATGGCCAAAGCCAAAGTTGCCTTTGACTTCGACTTTGAAAGACACGAGCATCAACGGCCTTTATTACAAAGTAATTTCGAGAGGTCCAAGAGAAAACATTAAGGGAGCTACCACGGGGCAAATAGCGTCGTTATGGACCAAAGAATAGGTTGTCCAGAAAGTTAAGAATAATACATGAGGTAGTCATTTTTTTAAATGTTATTCGTTGACAAAACTTACCAAAAGGGTCGATTTTTATTAACTTTGAGAAGTTCTAATACAAAATACAAATCCCTTTATTGTCTGACAATGGGTTTCAATCGGTACAGGCTCTTAAGAATACGTAGTATAGTGTCTCTACCATTTCCATTCGTATTTTTGAATCTCTCTCTGAATTAAATACCAGTGCTCTTCACCCACTCGTAAACGAGCTCACTGTGTAACTTAATTTTCATCATTAATCACAATTATCAGTGGAAGAAGCGAAAGACATTTGTCAGGATCGTAGCAGGTGGAAAGAAGTGGTCTCTGACTACACCTCTGGGAAACAGGCGTGGTTTTAAGATGGCGTGAGATAAAAAGGTTTTTTTTTTACTTAGTATTCAGAAACTAATCGTCATGGATGTTTGTATTTCTGTATAAAAATATAAATACTAACATCCAAGACTCAGGATGAAAATACGTGCACTCATCAGCATTAGCTTGTTAGCTCTTAGCAGTCCCAATTATGAACGTTTTCTATAATTATAGAATTTTTTTTTGGTACACAGCGTAATCACAAAATTCCCAAGGGGAATAAAATCAATTTTAAATAGCTTTTTAGTGATATTTTGGCAGAGCGGTTTAAACTTAAAATGAATACTACACTACACAGTATAACACGTGGTGGTAAAAATAAATTAAAACAGTGACCTCTAATATTTGTTAATCTATGGTGGTTGTGAGTGCGGTCAATAGTGTCGTTAGTGTTCGTCGCCCGACGTCGCCGGATCACGCAAATGAGTGCCTTCAGCGTCCTGTGGACCGCTCCATTCCGTCGTTTAACGGGTGAAATGACGTTAAATTGTTCTCTGTACTTATCTTTCACTTGATAATTGAATTTAAAGGGGAACAAAACAAAACATGTTTGTAACTAGCCAATAGGATAATGGAGCATGATATACATACATAATCTCACGCCTTCGTTCCCAGAGGGGGGTACGCAGAGCTACAGAATTACAAACATCTCTAAAAACTTGTTGATAATTCTATAACAGTTTGCACAATTAGGCTATAAGATGTTTACCAGTGTATTAGTGACAGGTTGCAAGCCCATCGCCTAACAGTACTACAAGCCTTTATTCCCTTAGTCGTCTCTTACGACATCCACGGGAAGACATGGAGTGGCACTATTCTAACTCGGCAACCACACGAGGCTTAATTGTTGGCAACAACGACACTTGAATAAAGCATTGTTTTACAATCGAAAAAACAATGCATTACATTAAAAAGGTCAAATGTTTCAAAAGTTGGCACAGGCGATGAAGATTTTAAAATTGTGCAACTGTTACTACTTAATTTATGATACAAATAAAGTAAAACCCGCTTTTCTCCTCAGCGACTTAATTTGTGATAAACGGCTTTTTTATGCTGTATTATTTACGCACTGAGTTTTGTTGTTGAGTTTTTTGTTATTTAATTAATTTTAGTGTTTAAGTATTATTTATCGCTTTATTAACTTGTGATGCTACTTACTTTTAAGTATGATTGTATTTTATGGTTTACTAAATGACCTCCAACTCCAATTAGAGTTTCTTGCGGCGCTTCTTCTCCGCAATGATGCTCTTGTCCGAAGCGCAGGTACTATCGCGATCTTTAATTTGTGACTAAGGAATGCAAATAACCGGTTTTAACCGATTTTAACCGGTTATTCATACAAAAACGGTTAATAACCGGTTAATATGCATTCCCTATTTGTGAACCATTTCAAGAAAAATAGGCTTGAAGTAGTCAATGTCATTAGAGATGCCAAATCATTTGTAACTTATAGGAGACTCAACCTTATTATTGTAGAATGTCAGAATGACTTTGGACCTAAGGTGGGTCCCAAATTTAAGTTCGTGACTGTACATTCACTACATATTACCGACGACCGACGTGTAAGAGATCCCTAATTTATCCAATTTTCGGATTAAAGTATTTCATTTTATTTTATTTCAATTAAAAGTCACAACATTTTTATGTATGGCGGTTCCATTGTGATTTCACCAATGACGAGTGAGCAAGAGTATAATCAATAAATAAAATAAATCAAAAGTAAAACCCGGACCTATTTCAAGCGGCCATCTTCTCTCCCTGACAGTTTCCCTATCCAAAGTCATACAAACACAACACAAAAAACATAGTAAAACTTTTTACGAGTACAAACACTATTTAAAAACTGAAATATAATTTTACATGCGCACTAAATTTTCACTTAATAATGCTCCCCTAAGCATGAAAGTATATGTATCGTATTTTCCTTTAGAGTAATATTTTATCCAAAGAATAATCTCTAATGTATGTATTTTTCTCGTATTGTATGTCGGCTGCCATTTTCTTTTGGAAGACGTGCGATCTAAGGGTGTGTTCAATGATGAAATTTATTTTTACATTTTTTTTTGTCGCAGTGACAACTTTTATCAAAAGAGAAACCAAATTCAAATTCAAATTCATTTATTCTGTAAGTAGGCCCTGTAGGCACTTTTACATGTCTGAGTCTACCAGCGCTTCCAAGGGACTCT
This sequence comes from Acleris literana, assembly GCA_946894065.1. NCBI lineage: Eukaryota > Metazoa > Arthropoda > Insecta > Lepidoptera > Tortricidae > Acleris > Acleris literana. The sequence continues at coordinate 16,653,505 of OX335682.1, read as the reverse complement.
GTTGAGAAGAAACGCCGCAAGAAACTCAACAGGAAGTCTTTTTTTTATATGAGTAACTTATTACTATGATAAACTTAAGCTAATTAATTTAAATGTCAAAGGGATGTACAGGTCCCAGGAGCAATTATGAGACTCAAAGTATATTCAATTTAAATTGGAAATGTAAAGTCTCCAAGGTTCAAATAAAAATTAAAAATAGACATAGTTAAGGAGATGTAGAAAGTCTCCACGGTCAATAATACAATTATGGAGATGTAAAGAGTCTCCAAATGTCAACCGGCAGGCCTTTCGCGTAACTCACTCGCAATCGCGATCGGCTTCAAAACAAAACAATTGGTTTCATCTTGTATGCAGACAAGCCTTCGATTTTCAAAATGAATACGATTGTGTTGCGAGTGTTGTTACGCGAAAGGCCTGCCGGACCTTTAGTGCAAAAGTTAAAAAAAATATTTAAAACGTGTCTATGTGATATTTATTAAACAAGAAAACAGCAACAAAAATACCCATCTCTCTCCAAAAAATTATGACATCAAAATTTTCTATTTTCGCGATGAGAAATCTCCAAAACTAACAATCCTAGACTGAAAAAAATCGCTACACATCTTCAACTGTCAAGAAACATCCATCCAGTGTGCTCTATACCCTGGGGCACCGCCGTAATACAACAAAAGCGGTTTCGGTCACAAAAGAATAAAATATGTGCATTTCACGGGTGATTCATCGACTTCACTTTGTAAGAGACGTCCCGACGAGCACAGTGGCATAGTATAAACAGTAGTTCTTCAAACTGTGCTTGTATGTGTGCGCACCACGAGCCACCACAAGCAAACTCAACAGGACGCACCAAGCCGGTTTAGTCGGGGCCGCGCTGTCGCCGCGTGCGCTTTAACTGGCGGCGGAGTGAGGGTGGCCAAGTGCATCTTTTACTGCGAGCTTCAAGACGGCAAGTGAAAGCAAGGCGGACAGCTCTTGCGGTACAAGGATGTACTGAAAAGGCACATGAAGAGGTGTGAAATCAAGCCCTCTAAATGGGAGTCTCTCGCTAGAAATCGGTTAGAGTGGCGCATCTTGGTAAACAAAACATCTATGCTTTCGAAGATAAGCGAAGGCAGGAGGCAGACACCAAACGCGATGAATTGAAGGCCAGACCACCTGTGTCTATTACATGCAATTACGATGGTGTCCTCACCTGTCCCAAGTGCGAACGAAAATTCCTCGCAAAGATTAGCTACATCAGCCACTTGCGAGCGCGCGAAAGGACAGACCCGGGATAAAAATTACATACATAATAACTTTAAAAAAAAACTTCATCCTATTAAGAGAGTTCCATTTAAGTTCAGTCACAATAACCGGAATCGGTTAGGACTTATTATTATTAAGTATCAAGTGACGCGCATCGACGCAACCCTAGCGCTCGAGCGCAAATAGGTAACAAAAACTCCTAAAGCTCCCGTAAGTATCTGTCTCCTGTAAAGGCAAAAGCGTTTCCAAAGCTACTTTTCTGTTACTATGCAAGTTGTAAATAAATAAATAAAAAAATATCAGTAGGGGTGGAGTTGCAGAACATTCTCAGAAAATTGTGAATACTCTCAAAAAACGAGCGTTGTTTTTTTTGAAATCGGTACACTACATAATTCTGAAAAGTTGTGATTCTGAATTGATAAATTTTCTGAATTTTCATAATTACGAATGCAATGTTTTGATAGAAACCTATTTTTTTTATGTCGCTTATAAATCGAATCTAACTAACCTACGTATAGCAAATTAAATTAGGCATTTAATCTAAAACAGCTCCAGCATAACAAAGCTTTCGGAAAAATTATAATTCGGACCAATAAATATTTGGAAAAAATATTACAAAATTTCAAGGATCCTTTGAAAACATTAGAAACGCAAGAAATAAGAAAATGCTTAGAATATACAGAAAAAAACTCTTAAGGAACTTGTGGAATTTGGGAAGTTTCTCATCGGTACTATTTAAAGTTTCTTGTAGTAGTACAGTCGGCCAAACATGTGGTCTACCACCCTACGGTTGAAGTTCATTTGCACATCATGATACAACTAGTTCGATTTTCCCGTGCAATAATATTATGACAGTGACAAGTGTCAACCTTAGCGATAATTAGATCACAGCGAAACTTTGGTCAAAACTGGTAGACCACTATCTTGGCCGACCGTACCTAGTAGTAGTATCTGGTAGGCTACTGCCTATTAACTATCTTCTGTGTGCTTTGAATACAATGTGCGATCAATTCTATCTCAGTCGTTTAATGTTTCACTGCTGGACACGATTCCCTGAGGGATCAGTGTGGGTAAGAGGATTTTACTTTATCCTTGTTGCGGCTTTTTCCCTATTTTTTGCTTATTTTCTTCAGGTACTTTAGGAATACTGGTTAAGTTTTTGATAGTGGAAAGACTAGTGATTTATTTTGTGTAAAATCCTTAATAAATAGAGGAGTGAATTTCATCTGTGTTTGTTATAAATAATAATAAATAATCAAACTTAATCAGAAATAACAACAAAAAGCAAGCTTTAAAAACCCGACTGTTGTTGCTACCAACTTTAAATCGTTATTAATCCTAAATAAAATGACTAAAGACACCTAAATATGATTTTTAAATACCTATTCAATGATACCCCATTGTCATAGTTATCGATTTTTATTTCTTTTTTACAATAAAACGTCTAGCTGCCGCCATATTGAATTTGAATTACTGTAATATCTTTAGTGAAACTCACAAGATTAACACAAATAGATTGCCATGAGAATCATCAAAATCGGTTCATGCGTTTAGTTCCTAGAGTGCTTATAAACACATTACTCTTCTCCTTCGGCAGTCAGGTAAAATACTAGAGTACAAGCATCTTGTTTCTGATAACATCATCGGCTTAGGCTCTGTATCCACCCACAGACCAATAAATAGGGTGACGGAACCAGTACTGGACAAGGCACCAATAATGGGCACTTGATTCTTATCTTACAGAAGATAAGGGTTATTCATTTGTTTTACAACAATCACTTTAGGACCGTATGAAATTTTAATTAAGAGTGAAGTGTCCATCATTCGTGCCGTCACCCTAAGGGCTCTATTCTGCTCGGTAAAACCATATTGCTTTTGACATGTTATCGTATTGTCAAAGTAATGATAGCTCTTATGTACTTGACAGGAATGACGGCCAAGTTCAAAACAAAACCATAGAAGAAATATAGTTTTACTGATTGGAACAGAGCCCGTTTTAAATTTTTAAACAAATTATATCAATTTAGCTTTTGAATGCAATTTGAACCGGTGTTTGATTGAATAAATGTGATCGAACGTTTCGCTGATGTCAGCCAATAACCTCGTTAGGCCCTCGTCAAATTTCGTTAGTTCGAAAAAGAATCTTGTGTCGGTCAATTAAAGTCAAAAGTTACTTTGACAAATGTCCTAAAGTTAGGACGTTGGGCCTTACGGTCCGAATATTCAAACCGTGAATACCTTTGCTAACTTCAGGTTAATATTTGACACATATTTTAAGTGGAAAATGTCAAAATTAAAGTAACCAAATCTATCCGCGGTTTAAATATTAGGAAACGAGCATAATATAATCACAGTTAAAAAAACAAAAGCAAACATCCATCCACCCTGAAACTCTCTCTTTTACAACGTAATAATTGGAGCAAAAAGGACAGCCTAGACATTTGTTTACAAAGTTACGAAGACGCGTTACGTGCCCAGTCCCTTTAATTTCAAACAAAGTAACCTCCAAAATTGGGTTCAGGGGTTGTTTACCCCACGTCCTGGTACATAATCCTTATCGTCCCTATAAAACTGACGTAAGCCCGCCATCAAAGTGAGTGCCATAATAAATAAGTGGAGCAAACAAGAGGAAAAACTTTGAGGCTTGACTTTAGGTTAGTTACATCGCTACTGTCTTGTGTTTAAAAATAAATATCAGGGGACCATCTCACACAAACTCAAATTCCAGAGCCTGCCATTTGGCAAAAATATATTTGCCAAATGTATCGTTTCCCAACTTTTTATTTTGCCAACCAATTTTTTTTCCTGGAACTGTAAATATTTCAGGATTTATTTTAGTACCATCGTGTAGAACCCTTTAGGTTAGGCTTTAGGTTTTAGGTTAAAATGCTGAAATATTTACGGTTACAGAAAACGAAACGGGTTGGCAAATTAAACGGATGGGCAACGATACATTTGGCAAACATATTTCGCCAAAACAGACGTAACCCCTCAAATTCACTCAAACGTTTTATTTGACAAAAAAGCACTGCGGAAACATAATCAAGCATTTTGATAGAAAAACCGAAACAGTTAAATGATATAACATAGAAATAAATAGACCTAGACAAATTGACCTAGTCCCAAACTAAGCTCTAGGCTAGCACTATAGATACTATTTAGCGATAAACATACTTATATAGAGAAATACATACTTAAATACAAAGAAAACATCCAATACTCAGGAACAAAATACTCGCGCTCATCAAATCAAACTTTTTTTTCAATATTTTGTTTTAAAACTTTGTTGGCGTAGTATGTCAAATTCTAGCTCTACTATAGTGCTAAGAGTCTTTGAGTTAAACCACGGACAGACAGACATACGGACATGGCGAAGCTATAAAGGCTCCTTGTTAATTAGGGAACCGTAAAAAAGTTTTACTTTTGAAAAATCGATCGATACTAAAATTTGGATATGGCAAACATTTAAGATTGCTACTATATTATCTTGTCTTAAGAGCTCACGTTCTACGCAATTTAGATCACAATGCAATACTTTATCGTAGCTATTTCAATACTCCCGAATTTACCCCTTTCATGCTAAAATTTATCTCAGTGTTCGCTCCATTAAAGATCAGTGTTTCCCGACCTTAATTGATATGCTGCTGCAATACAACCATAGTCGTTGTAGAGCGACCGTTACTGCCTCAACGACAGTCGTAAATCTAACCGGGACCACAGAATAACAGGCTAACAGTCTAGCTGCAGTTCCGGGACTGTCAGGCTGCCTAAAGAAACCTGTGTTATAGTAGAATAGAAAAAAATAGTACATTGTTGCCTAGGCGCGGAAAGTAAGGGATTTCGAGCGAGCGAGCGAGGCCTGCTAAAATACGAGTAAGGAAATCCTTGTTTCCGCCGAGGCATACATAATGCTTTTCTCAAACAATGCGAGGAAATTATACAAATACATGATTATAAGTATTTTTATAAACCTTTGACGAATTCGGAGAGTATGTTTGTTTGCGTCATACGAGTAATAGTTAAGATAGTTTCACGCACAACGAGCCGCCGCCCGCCGCCGCCGCACCGCAGAGCCCCGCCGCGCCGCCGCCCCTCACTGCGCCCCCACAAGTTGGGTGTACGGGATTTTTTTCATGGTCCATTCGATTTTATACGCAATAGAGAGCACTTTTAAAAAACAATATTGACATGGACGGAAAGTAACTAAGAGTAAAAAGAAGCATTTTCCGTCCATGTGTTTCAATCGGAAAACCGTTATTCCCGAGCATATTTGAGAACTAATTTATTTCAGGCTTATTGCCAGTCACCGGATAATCGGATGCATATTTACCTAAAATTGGTTTTTAGCTATAAAATTATGGAAGCGACTTCTTAATCTAAAAAAAAAACCCGATATTGGATAACTTATCGGATCATATTTAGTTAATGTTAATATTTGATCCCTGATGCAAGGGCACAAGAGGGTATGTGTTTGAAAAAAAAAACAAATGAATTTGAAAAAATGCTTTGTTCAACTATGATATGTATGATGTTTCAATATGTACAGTTACTGTCATTTTAATCACTCCGGAATCGCGGGATTTATACATCGAGCAAACCTGCGGGCCAGCATATTACTTCTTACCGCTAACGCCCTCCGCTCCCTCTCAATTTCACTATCGTCCAACAGATCGCAAAATTGTCTACAACCTTAATTATTATTGATAATTAGGGAATGCAATTTAACCGGTTATTAACCGATTTTGTATGAAAATAACCGATTAAAACCGGTTAAAACCGGTTATTTGCATTCCTTATTGATAATACGCTGGGAATTGGAGTTTATTTCTAGTTGTTCAGTTATGAGGGTTTCATATAAAATGGATACCTAACCCAGAGCTCAAACTTTTAACGAGTAACTTTAACGAATCGTCGTCATCGAGAAAATGTATATGAAAATTGCTATCAGCGCCCTCTAGTCTGTATTTAGTACTAAAATTGAAGAAGACTTTCGAATCGTTCTCGATCAGTAAAAGTTAACTATGCGTAAAATACTGTATGAAAAGAAAATGTCTGTAACTGAAAACGTTTTGGAATGGTTTAGGCAATTTAAAACATATCATTATGGTTCAAATTTTCATGCCTGAAGTACGGGTCCTTATTATGCTTTCGTTGCTCATCTGTCCGTCTTAACTACCTTTCCAACACGCCATTGACGGATATTGCTACAGATCTAGTGAATAATCCTTTCACATCGTGAAAACTCGGAACTCACGTCGACTTCCGAATGATGCCGACGTGTCTATGAATTATTGAATTAAGTGACATGTTTTTATTAAATAAATAGAGTACTTAAGTTATCAGTGTCAAATGTCAAACCAAGAGTTTGAAGTATATCTTACCGAGGTGTTAAAACCACCACGATCAAATATATAGAAATTAGGTGTAGGTAAACAAGAAGAAATATAAATAAATGTTGATAATAATTTCACAGGCTTGTCGATCCAAACGTTTCCCAGGTATTAATGCGTTTCGGCATGACTATTAAAAATAACTGAAAACAATAAGTTTGTATCTTAATTAACAAAAAAATACTCTGGTATTAACCACTCTATATCGATTATCACTCTCGCAATGCGACGTTCCCCCACGTTGTCTTGATGGGTACTGAGCCAAACTGAAGTAGCATAACAAATACGAACATTTCCGAGAAAATACGATGTGAAAGGATATTTCACTACATCTGTACCACTAACGGCGGATATTTGCGTCATAGTTGACAATGCAAAATAGACCTGATTGTCTATGAGGCAAGTTTGACAACGTCTCGCCCTGGTTATAAGCTGTCATTGACTAAGTGTCGCCTTTTGTATTTAACTTGAAATAGCAGCGTTGAAAAGGCAGAGCTATATATATATATTTAACCGTAATAGATAGGCACAAATACATACACAATATGGTAAACATCTTAGCCTGATTGTGCAAAATGTGGTTACAGAATTATCAACAAGTTTTTAGAGTTGTTGGTTATTCTGTAGCTTTGCCTACCCCTCTCTGGGAAAATTAAGGCGTGAGTATAATTATGTAAGTAAAGTAAGGCCAACGAGACAAGATAAAGAATGAAAACAAGCTTTCAAAAATTGTGTCACTTCGAACGCAATCCAAACAGGAATGAACTTCACAAAATAGCCCCAATGTTGACAATTTCTGTACTGACAGCTTTCCTGTACCACGAATCACGCCACGTAAGCCGTCATCGACCAACTGAAGATATTATTGCGTAGGTACGAGAAATAACTCAGTAACGGTCAGTTTGTTTACAGTCTTTGTCTCGTCTCATTGGCCTCACTTTATGTATGTAATAGGGGAGCGCTTTGTTTCCCATAATTTTATTGGTCATAATGTAATTGTTGACATAATTTTTGATAGTCATAATTTTTTATATCGCTGAAACTGTAAACTTTTCAGAAGTTCTAAAATATCTAACGTGTAGACAAGGCTAGGTTAGGTTAGGTTTGATTTATAAAAATCCTGAAAAAGTAACAGTTTCTTTAAAAAAACACGTTATGACTTGCGATGATTATGACCTAGAGCACATTATGACTAAAAATAATTATGTCCCCATACCCATGTAATAGATATAGGCGGTTAAGTTTTTTTTTCAGAATATGTGTTGTAAGTTGTGACGGCGGATTTTCGCGTTCGGTCCACATTAATGTTTTGTATTTTAAGGTTCTTTTATTTTTGTTCTATTGTAAAAACTGAAATGCTTACTAGCATAGTTAAATTTCTGTCAAAAATTACAAACCGAAAAAGAAATACAAGCTCACATAACGCTCACGCCTACCTCTTTTCACCCAACAAAGAATTGAGTAGGTAGGTACTAGGTATGTTTCGAAGTAGTAGGTATGTTACGAAGTAGTATGACGCCCCAAGTGGAGCGCAGGTGTGGATCACGCGCGCTGTTGACTCGCGAGGGACTTATCAAGCGAGGATGGAAGAAAGCGATGAGGATGGATCTGCTAATTATAAGCAGTGATCGGAATAGGTTGAGTATGTTTACCTAAAGTTCGCAAAAGGACATAATATAGAGTGGTTACAACCGGGAGAACTATCAATTTATTTATATTGAACTCCGGATTTCCGGTATTTTTCTGATACTAGTAAATGTAGTCGCAAGGAAGTCTCCAGTATATGTTTCTTTTCTACGAAGTTTAGGTATATACACTCCACCTATCAATTAGATACTTAAAAGAAATGAGTTACAGGCCCTTTTTATCACAAACTAACATAAAATATCGTTAGTAAATATTACGTATATTAAGCATTAAAAATATCGGAAATCCGGAATTTAATAAAAATAAATTAATATTTCACCCGGTTGTAACCACTCTATATTATGTCCTTTTGCGAACTTTAGGTAAATATACTCTACCTATTCCGATCGCTTATTATAGGGTATCGGACCTTTTAACCGGAAAAAAATAAACATGTGTGGTAGTTTTTACTGCGGATTTAATAGTTTTTATGACATGGAGAAAGAAAACAAGCACACGGACCACCTGGTGGAAAGTGGAGTCTGAGAGTCAGCTCAGATATTTGCAAAAGACTGCAATCTGAATACTATTACATCACCAGCCCTGACTAAGATGGAATACCTTTACATTATATGTGTATTAAATTCTTCCGTGACTGACGGACTGACGCACTGACGGACTGACGGACTGACGGACTGACGGACTGACGGACTGACGGACTGACGGACTGCCGGACTGACGGACTGACGGGATTGACTGACGGACAAAGCATCGATTAAACTGCTGATCTTAGGGACTTGAAGTTGGGAGGGAATATTTCCTGAACACACTAGAGTGTACTAATAAAGGTTTTTTCGAAAATCGAATGAGAAGTTAGAATGACTTTGTATTCAGATATATTCGCACGATTAGAGTTAATTATAAAACTTAATAACATGAAATAATTGAAAAGATCTGCGTAGACTTTTGACTAAGCTGTCCGCAAGAATACTAGCACTCTAGCTTTATTCTCAGCGTAGGTAAGTTCAATCCATCTAGCAGCCTTGGTTCGCGTCGAGAACCCAAGAGCTCGCTTCACGTGGACATTGTAGTTTTAAATATAAACAAATACTAAGTTGCACTACTTTATACATAAACGTCCCGTATTGCCAATCGATATGAACCTGCATTCGAGAAATACGACATATGTGAAACTTTGCCTTGTGAGCACGAGTTTTAAGAGGATTGTGAAGGACCGCTAAAATCGCGTAGCTGTCAAAAAAAATCCATACAAATATAGCTCCGGGCGAAAACGTTTCTCACCCCCTAAATCAAGTCCGATTTGCACGATTTTTGATTATGTTGTAGTTATTATAAAGAACTAGGTCTGTACGTTTCTGCTTTTAGTTTTTTCAATTTGTTTCATTCTAAGAAATATTTTCGTGTAAAGGAAAACGTACAGACATAGTTTTTCATGATATCTACAACATATTCAAAAATCGTAAAAATCGGACTAGGTTTAAGGGGAGAAAAACGTTTTCGCATTTTGTATGGAAATTTTTGCTTCACAATCCTCTTAATCTTCTATAGTTAGCGTTAACGTCTTCGAGAAAATGTGTATCACGATCGGTATCAGTACCCCATGTCCTTACCTATATAAAACTAAAATAGCATGTAGAGTTGTGCCGCTCGGTCGTTAAAGGGAGCGCTCCGATCTCGGTCAATCAGTGAAAGGAACTAGTTCGGTCTTTTAGTTCCTTTAGGTCCTTTAGCTCCGGAGCAAATTTTGAGATCTGGGCAGGACACGCTTTGAAATAGGTACTACACTGAAAAAAAAATGTAGTCGCTTGTAACAAGATTGTGATTGTTGTGCATAAGCGTCTTGATCCCATACGGGCCTAACAAGACGATAGATACACCAACTAAGACGTTAGATACATCGACTAAGATGTTAGTTGAATCACTAACGAAATTGCTGTTGTTAGGTACTATCAGCTTTGGTTGATATAACTAAAATCTTAACTATTGTATTCATTTTATGTCAACTAAGTGAAAATCTCTCTTTGTTGACTCTCATTATTTTGAGTGTATTGGTGTCGTTCACATCATGTGCCATGCCGTTCGCTCTGTTTCGCTCATACGTTAAGATCGTTAACGAAGAACTGGTTCCTTTCGGTTCGTGACGGGAATTAATTCCTTTTAGTTCTTAGTGTCAGGAACTAAGAACTAAAAGGAATGAATTCCCACAATGACACTAGCCTAATAGCATGTTGACATTGACGTTGCGTTTCGTTAAGTCATCGAGTAGTACAGTAAGTATACGTAAGGATTCGTGCTACGTATAGGTTTAAAACACGTTTTCGAATAGTAGAAGCGAATGTGAAAATATTTTTGCTCGAGTATTTTAATATCTACTTTTAAAATTCCAATTTTTCAATTTCTATTTTGGTTGGTCTGTCAGTATGTTTTTTCAAATCTTTCAGGTCTAAACCAGTTTTCGTTATTGGAATGGGCTGAAATTTTAAACCAAAAAATAATGCCATGTGCGACCAAAAAGAGAAGAAACTAAATAAAATGGAACTAAAAAAAAACATACTAAATTGTTGCCATGTTAACGCATTTTTTGTCAAAAATGTGACAGTTACATAGAAAGTGGCGCCCTCATTTAATTTCTACTCTTTTTGGGCGCTCTGTAATAATATAATGTCTTTAAGGTGAGCTGATGATGGAATCGTGTTCATTAGCTTATCCTCCAGAGGCTCATTGTACTAAAAATGGTACATATTACGGCCATTGAAATAAAGATCTAATGCAAAGGAGGTAAAGTGGAATTTCTTTAGTTTTTATGAACCTCCTCCTCCTTTCTCACAGCGTTAACTGAACTGAATATAGGTAATAACCACTCTGATAAAATTAGAAAATTTACTTTATTTCATTCACAATAAATTCACATTCCATTGACATTATTAGTCGCATGTTAGGATGGGCCTTAGGAAGCTATCAAAACATTATAAAGTGCCGTATCCTCATAAGCATCGTTTCTTACATCACCGTCCCCACTTCTTGTAAAATGTGCTCCTTGAGATAGGACGCGCGAGTCGACTTTTAACTTCCAACTTTTACCAGGCCCTCGAATTAATAACGAAATTATACATGCTCAGACTTGGAGCTTCGGTTTAAGAAGAAAATTCATAAATTAGAGGGTTGCACGTCGTGGATGATGTAACCGTAGTTATAAGAGAACAGTTGCCCTAGACAAGATACATTGCAAGAACGTTGTAGCTATCGAAAATGTATACGACTGATGTAAGCTGCCAGACAATGGCGTAGAGCGCTTATGTTCACAAGTTTTGACAGTTTTCGAATATCGATTACGTTAGCGCTAAGCATCTTGTCTAGGACCACAGTTGCCCTAGACAAGATGCATTCGGTGAACGTTATCGAAAATGTATAGGTTTGACGTAAGCTGCCGGACAGTGGCGTAGAGCGCTTATGTCACTTTCAAGTTCACACATTTGGTCAGTTTTCGAAAATCGATTACTTTAGCGCTAAGCATCTTGTCTAGGACCACAGTTGCCTTAGACAAGATGAATTCGGTGAACGTTATCGAAAATGTACAGGATTGACGTAAGTTGCCGGACAGTGGCGTAGAGCGCTTATGTGAAGTTAATACATTTTGACAGATTTCAAAAATCGATTACGTTAGCATCTAGCCTAGGGCCACAGTTGCCTTAGACAAGGTGCATAACACTTACAAAAACGATTTTCGAAAAATCTCAAAATGTATGGAATCGTCATAATAAGCTGCCGAAGCTCCCGGAGCCGGTGTCGATTCCCTGTATGGACAGGTATTCGTGTGATGAACGATGATTATGGTCCTGAGTCTTGGACACTTGGCGGAACTACACTGGCCCGCAAAACTAACTACCGTAAAATGGGGTTAGTTTGATTCATTTTAAAAATAAATCATCTGTAACTCCCGCATTTAATCGTAAAATAAATTATTAAAAATATTGTATTGGCGACTACTCATTTGGAGTAACTTACAGCAGCTACAGGCAGACTACGGTAGACCGCTTAGTAGGAAAAAATAAAAACGTAGCTTAAAATCCCGATTCATAAAATGGGGCTACTTTGATTATCCCTGAGTTTACATCACAATATCAAAGTCACCCCTGAAGCATGTCTAGAAATAGTGGTTTTTTGTTTCGAAGGTTTTAAATCCAATTTGGCTGAAAATACTTGAATTACTAATATTTTGCGCTCGCTTATGAAACATATGAAAGTAATTTCGCGAAAGAGCTAAATAATAACTCAGACATTGCAAAAAAACGATGATTCAAAAAATTATCAAAGTCGCCTCGCGTTTCCAAAGTCGCCCCATTTTACGGTACTTAATACTTAGTTTTGCGGGCCAGTATAGGTCAAACTATGTGTGACATAGCCCCATAAAATGTAGGTATTTATATTTATTTGACGTTTGACGACGCGATGGCTTAGTTGGTAGTGACCCTGCCTACGAAGCTAGGGGTGTGATGAGTGCGAATATGTTTTTTCTATGTATTTAAGTATTTATTTGTCTATTATAAGTATTTATCTCGTTGTCTAGTACCCATAGTACAAGCCTAGAGCTAAGTTTGGGACGAGGTCAAATCGTGTGACATTGTCCCTCCTGATATATATATTTATTTATTCGCTAAGTAGGCCGTACGGGTATGATACCCACACCGCTTTAAAAAGCTACTAGCGCTTCCCAAGAGGAGACCACTGCTGGGAATAAGCGCCACAGAAATGACATACCCGAATCCGAAAGAGTTTTGAAAACGTAATCCACGATTTCCACGGTACTATCAGTTTTAACTAACTACCCACTTTAAAGCTAAAATATTTTACAGAAGCATTCGTAATTCAAAAATAACGTGAAATCTTATGCTTTTATGCAGGAAGCCAAGAGCCAGTGTTCAAAATTAACTGCCAAAACAGGCGATTTGTAACGGAATTTAAAAACGGACGGTTTTTATTTCGTTCGCGTCAGTTTTTATGTTTCTACGATAACGTTATGGGAGTTTGGATTTATGTTGTTAAAATAAATGTTTGTTTGTTTATTTGTATTGTTTGAATTACGTTTTTAAGGCCGTAGGGACGTTTTTACAGGCCAATTCAATAAACCTTTTATTTTATTTAGTAGTGGTAGGACCTTGTGCAGGGTCTGTCCGGATAGCTACCACCATCTTATCCATCAACCCACCGCCAAGCAGTAGTGTTCGCATTGCTGTGTTCCGGTGTGGGGATAACACAACCGGTGAAATTACTAGCATAGAGGCATTTCCATCTTAGTCCTCAGGGTTGGCAACGCAATTGAAGTCTTAGGATTGCAGTTTTGAGATTGTAGTCTTGTGGTTTCAAATGTCTATGGGTCTCAGATCCCACTTACCATCAGGTGGCCTGAGTGCTCGCGTGCCTTCTCCTTGCCATAAAAAAACAAATTCGCTTTTGTCATGATTTCTCATATCCATACTAATATTATAAATGTGAAAGTGTGTATGTTTGTCAGTCTTTCACGCTTGAACCACTGAACGGATCAAGATGATACTTGGCACACATGTTAGTTAGGTCTAGGAATAGGACATAGAATAGATTTCATCCTGGAAAATTGGGCAGTTCCCGAGGGAGCAGCGATAAACGACTTCTACGCGGACGGAGTCGCGGGCGAAAGCTATTAAATTGATAATTTAAAACTGATTAGACTAAAAAGATGGCAGCACCGGTTTCGTGTTTCCTGAACCTTTTAATGGTGGAAGGTGGGTATAAAAAAAAACCGGCCGAGTGCGAGTCGGACTCGCGCACGAAGGGTTCCGTACCATTATCTATAAACCGTTAGCAAAAAACGGCAAAATAATCAAGGAGCCCCCCTTTTATTCGGTTTTTAGTATTCGTTGTTATAGCGGCAACAGAGATACATCTTCTGTAAAAATTCCAACTGTCTAGCTATCACGGTTCTTGAGATACAGCCTGGTGACAGACAGACGGACTTACAGACGGACAGGGAAGTTTTAGTAACAGGGTCCCATTTTTACCCTTTGGGTACGGAATCCTAAAAAGGGACTAAACGGTAGAAAGAGGTCGATTCATGGGCAGTTTGTAGAAGAGTTAAGACCTAATAACTTTTATGTGCAAAGTTATACTTTAATAATAACTTGGTAGTGAAGCTGTATTTTCCTTTTGACATGTTGGGGTATTGTTTTTATCTCGGTTGACATTGTCATGTAAAGTAATGCCCTATCGTAATGTTGACAATACGATAACATGGCAAAAGCTATATGGTTTTATCAAGTATAATAGAGCCCCAGGTAGCGAAAGAGACATTGATATATAACTCATGTCGCTCATTCTTCTACGTTCACTTCACAGCAAAGGTTTCGTATCATGATTTTTTTTAACTACGAAAGCAAAATTGCTTTAAACAAATTGGAATTGAGGCCTTGAGCTATTATATAACTTTTAATAGTTCTTGTAAAGCTTACGAGTGAGCTTGACTCATTTATAGCACTATCATCATGTCAGCCGAAAGACGTCCACTGCTGGACATAGGCCTCCCCCAAGGCTCTCCACTCAGACCGATCTTGTGCTTTTCGCATCCACCGCGTTCCCGCGATCTTTACAAGGTCGTCACTCCATCTTGTTGGAGGCCTACCTACAGCTCGTCTCCCGGTCCGCGGACGCCACTCAAGAACCTTTTGACCCCATCGGCCATCAGTCCTGCGAGCAATGTGCCCCGCCCACTGCCACTTAAGTTTGGCTATTCTTCGGGCTATGTCGGTAACCTTAGTTCTACTGCGGATATCATCATTTCTGATTCTATCACGCAGAGAAACCCCGAGCATAGCCCTCTCCATAGCCCTCTGAGTGACTTTGAGCTTCCTTATAAGGCCCATTGTTAGCGCCCACGTCTCAGATCCGTAAGTCATCACTGGCAACACACACTGGTCAAAGACTTTTGACTTCAGACACTGCGGTAATTTGGACGAAAAGGTGCTACGAAGCTTCCCGAACGCTGCCCATCCGAGTCGGATTCGACGAGTGACCTCTTTCTCAAAGTTGGACCTACCTAACTGGACCGTTTGTCCCAGGTAAATATAGTCGTCAACAACTTCGAGCGCAGAGCCTCCGACTATCACGGGAGTTGGCGCGACATGGACGTTGGACATGACTTTCGTCTTGTCCATGTTCATCCTCAAGCCAACTCGGTCGGAAACCTTATAGCACTATCATAGCACTTGTAAAGCACTATTATAGTGCCTCAAAGAGCTTTCGATGGAATGTTTCCACTAACTTACTTCGGGGTGCATCTCTCAGTACATTTCACGTGGTTATGAGCTGTACGTCAAAATGAGGTGAGCTTTTTTTGTTATTCTCTTTTTTATGGAAATGAGAAGGCAAACGAGTACTGACGAAACTGATGATAAGAGGGATCTGAGACAATGCGCTGGCCTAGTTGGATTCGCATTTATATTCTCAAGACTACAACCTCACCTTACTTACACACCAGAACACAATAATGTGACGGCGGTGGTAGGGACCCGGACGGGATACTTAAAATTTGTCCGAAGCCTATGTTATGCTATTATAGATTAAATGCGTAATGTAATTTCTATACGTCTAGGTAAAATTTATATAAGTCTTCAACCAAAACAGGGCATTCGGAATTATGTTATGTACCTGACCCGCAGGCCTTTCGCGTAACTCACTCGCAATCGCGATCGGCTTCAAAACAAAACAATTGGTTTCATTTTGTATGCAGACAAGCCTTCGATTTTCAAAATGAAAACGATTGTGATTGCGAGTGTGTTAACGCGAAAGGCCTGCCGGACAAACATGCACAAGGGCCTAGGATTATTTATAGAAGTCGCACCTCAATTTAGCGTAGTAATCTTTGCGTCATATCCGCATACTCGGCACCACATTGGTACTAAATATTGCGGAATTCACCATTTAGTAAATGTTTGGTTTGCATTGCGCTGTTTGTACCGAGTGACTGAACACAAGAGTCATCCACATAAGGCAGTATTCAACATTAGGTACGTCGTAACTAGTGATTTACGTTGTTATAACCTGAGTTTATAGTACAATATCCATGGATTTTTTAAATCGCATTTCTCAACAAAATATTATAATACCGTAAAAGAGATCACCAAAAGAAATTAAAATTAAAATCGGCCAAGAAATACGGATGATACAAGCATTTTAAACTGCTCATTAGGCAGCGATTAGACAGAGAGATTCGATATGCACTGTGACGTCATGTCAGCCATATCCATGTTAAATTCTGTTTTGCTAGAAAGAGATAGGAACAAATCTTTCTTAGCTTATACCTTGGGTATTTTTATAGCTATTCAAAAAATGTTTTTTCTCAACTGTTTGTTACATGAATCAGCTTTTATAAAAGCTGTGAAAAAAGTCATGAATGGTCCCTATTAGTAGGTCAATACACAACACTTTAAAGTAAATAACCCCCTTACTAATAAACGTTGAGTAATGGTGGTATAGCTATACAATATTTTGTCCTTATCTGTCAAATTCAAATGTCACAATGACAGATAAGGACAAAACATTGTATAGCTATACCACCGTTACTCAACGTTTATTAGTAAGGGGGTAAATATACAGGGCGTCCCAAGACTATGGGACATGAAGGGAAAGTACCTTAAATGTCATAGATAGGATATTTTGCTGAAAGAAGACTTTATGTTATTTTTAAAAGTTAGTAATACTGCATTCAAAGATATTCTAAAAATTATTTGCTTCGTCTGGGAATCGAACCGACTTAAACGTGAAAAAAAATCACCCGTATTTTTATGATGTCAATCGAAAGAATGAACAAAAAATAATAATTTGATTAAAATGATTAATTTCACGTTGTTCCTTTCTTTTAAGATACTATGTTACTTAAGAAGAATTATTATTTTTTGTTCATTCTTTCGATTGGCATCATAAAAATACGGGTGATTTTTTTTTTCACATTTTGGTTGGTTCGATTCCCAGACGAAGCAAATAATTTTTAGTACATCTTTGAATGCAGTATTACTAACTTTTAAAAATAACATAATGTCTTCTTTCAGCAAAATATCCTATGTACGATATTTAAGGTACTTTCCCTTCATGTCCCATAGTCTTGGGTCCTGTATAGCTATTGCGGTTCATGAGATACAGATCGCTGACAAACGATGATGATGATGATATTTTAGATTTAGAAGATAATTAGGGATTTCATTTTTAGGAATATACGTGCCATATATAAAGAAATGTGTTTATTTTTTATTCTCCATTTTCTTCCTTCCATATAATATAAAATATTGATATCTTTTTTGTAGAATTTTATGTCGATTACTTATGTAATGGAACATTTTTTGCTATGGGGCACCGTTTACGAGTAACATACGTTTTTTTTTTTAAAATGGTACCTTTACACACCTCCCACCCCTTAGCTTCACCCGCATCAGTACTTTTAGTATGTGGTTTAAAACACCATTCACTACAACAATACCAAAATTTGGTTTTACAAGAGTTTTTTCCCCTGATAGCCTGATAGGCCAAAAATAACAATAATATAATAATATTTTAGTGGTGGTAGGACCTTGTGCAGGGTCCGTCCGGATAGCTACCACCATCTTATCCATTAACGCACCGCCAAGCAGTAGTGTTCGCATTGCTGTGTTCCGGTGTGGGGATAAGACAACCGGTGACATTACTAGCATAGAGGCATACCATCTTAGTCCTCAGGGTTGGCAACGCATTTGAAGTCTTAGGATTGCAGTTTTGAGATTGTAGTCTTGAGATTTCAAATGTCTATGTTCTCAGATTCCACGTACGAGTACCATCAGGTGGCCTACTTAAAAAAAAAAGATCTTCGTTGGGTGGGCTATTAATACATTTTCAGTTACTGAGATGTCCTTCTATTTTTATACTTGATTTCACGCGCCTATTTTTGTTAAAGACTCAATTCAAGAATATAAAAGAGCCTTTGACCCCCTCACCCTGTTCCCCCCTCTTATCGTGAACCGAACGTAATTCAACAAAGGATTAAAGGCACTTGTATGCTTTTCAATTCGCGAGAGATACTTCCTTTCAGTTCTAAGAGGGTAAAGCTTTGTTGTTTGCGAGAAAGTGTATTGTTAGATGAAAAAGTGTAGCTTTATTTGAAATAATTAATACAGATAATGTTAAAACAGGTGATGCTACCTAGTTTTCTTAAGTCATAAGCAGAGGGCGGAATTTTCATGGCAAAAATGAAACGTCAATTTTATCGACTATCGATAAGTTATATTTACGAAGCCTATCTTTATTTCGAACGACGACGCGCTGGCCTAGTTGACCCTGCCTACGAAGCTAGCGGTCCTGGGTTCAAATCCCGGTAAGGGCAGATATTTGTGTGCTGAGCGCGAATATTTGTTCCCGAGTCATGGATGTTTTCTTAGTATTTAAGTATATATTTCTCTATATAAGTATCTATATCGTGGTCTAGTACCCATAGTACAAGATTAGAGCTTAGTTTGGGACTAGGTCAATTGGTGTGACATTGTCCCCCTGACATTTACATTGTCCCCCCTGATATTATTTATGTATTTATTAACAAAAATAGATCTCAAATGATGATGAACAGAAACAACAAATATATTTTTCATGAAAACTACGGAATTGTGGATTGTTAATTATTTTCCATGGGATGTTGCAAGAAAGTAGAAATACATATAATCAGATCTAGATAAAAAACATTATCGTTCTTTACCGCTGCCGCCGTTTTGGATTAACCATTTTTCACATACGCGAATTAGTTGCAAAAAGACTAGTGGCAGAAACGCCAGTTAACTGCCATGCGATTTACTTTTAATGGCGATGCAAATCGCTAATCAAAGAGGTTAATGTTTAAAGTCAGTAACATAAAAGAAGATTTAACTTATCGGTAGCTGGAAAAGTCGATAAAATTTAACATTCCAACTCTATTGATGTTCGATTTTGGCCATGAAAATTCCGCCCTCTGGTCATAAGAAGTGTGTTAATTAGCAGAGTTTATAAGAAAAAGAGGTCTGTTTATTTCTGTCTCTATTTGACCATAGTTATGCAGAAAGAGACCAAGAATAAAAAACCGGTTTCGAGATAAAGCCGTTTTTAGGTAAAAAAAATTTTTTTATTGGTTTCTATTATGTTTTCTTAAAAAGAAATAACCGAAATTGGTAGAATGTAATTTAATGCAATTTATTAAGTGCATTTTATACAAATTAATCGGAGTATTCGTAGCTTTTTATGAAAAACAAAGTAGTTGGTCGTTTTCTGTAGACCTATCCTGCTTTCGATCATAATTCAATGAAAACGACCATTACTCTGGCTGACTTATGCTGAAAACAATATTGCATTCTTTTATTTTTATAAAAAAAGCTATATGCAGATCGTAATCATCTATTACCCTAGTCGACTTAGACTTACTGGATTCTAGTATTTGTATAGAAAGAGCTGATTGTAATAAGTAAAACACTCATTTAAATTATTTTTCTATTGCAGGTTATAAAAAAAAATTGTATGGGCACTGCGAAAACGACAAAACATGGGTAGAACGAAAAACAACAATAGCTGAAACCGACTATCTGCTTGGTCGTTTTAAGCAGATTGAATAATGTGCTCACTTGACACCTTTATTTATTGTATAATCCGACTAGTTGACCGATAGTATTTGGCTGTGTTCTGCAGACTAAAAATATAGTCTTTTAACGGGCAAAATAGACTAAATCAAGTACTTTGGCTGCTTTCGACATTGTACAACGAAAATTTTGATATTGGTCGTTTTATACATAATTGTATAATTCAATGGAATGACGTGCTAAAAATATGTCGCTTTCACCAGAATATAGTTTGAAAAATCTAGTTCACGATGGAATACCTAACTCATTTTGCGAAAAAATGGCTCTGGTCTCTTTCTGCATAACTATGGTCAATTTAATTCTAAGTATCGTAAGTATGTAGTACAAGCCCAGGGGGGTTATTATGACATAACTATGCAGTTCAGTTTACGCTGAGAGAAATGGACAGAGCTATATAACTGCTATAGCTCTGTCCTTTACGCTCGCCGTAAAACATAGCTTTGTCATAATTACCCCCCAGAGCTTAGTTTTGGACTAGGTTAATTGGTGTGAGGTTGTTCCCTGATATATATTTTTTTCGCCAAATGTACGTCAGTCAATTAATTGGCTTTATTGTGCGAGCGGGTATCTAAGCGATTTCTTCAAAAACTTATTCAGGTTGCTTAAGCAGAGAATATATGAAAGTAAAAGTCCTAGCGTCTAGGAGGTGAGCCAGAGGGGTGGGGGGCACAAACAAGGTCCCGGTTTTGGGACTAGAAAACTTTCCGCCGCAGTTAAAAAAACTTATACCAAAATACCAAAGGTCACAAATTGTTATACTATATTTTTTAAGAATTTCCATATGTTTTCGAGCTACACGCTCAGGAAAAGCGAAGAAAAGTGAAGCATTTTGGCCATTTGATGACTGGGCTAATATACATATACCTACATTTTACAAACTTTCATTTCGCAAAAATATATTTGTGCTCACAGTGTAACATATAACCAGAGGTCGGAATAGGTAGTGCTTATTAACCTAAACTTGACTCATGTTCATTCATGCGTGAGTGAGATGGGAATACGTTATTGAATGAAGATGCAACAAGTTTAGGTTAATAAGCACTACCTATTCCGACCTCTGCATATAACACAGGTGACGAAGGGAATCGTTACATTGGTAAAATTAAACAAATAGCTTAGACTTTCAAGTTTTAACCATTAAAAAAGGAACTATATTTTCGCGTATAATGAATAATGTATTATTAGTCCATTGGAAACCTGATCCACGATAGAACTGTGTCACAGTGACGTTATGATTCAAGTACGAAGTGCTAAACAAATTGTTTTATAATGTCACTGCGACACCGTTCTATAGTGGTTCCAATGGGCTGATAATACAACGATAGAGTTAGTCAAATAATAATTTAGTGGCGCTTTAGTAAACCGAATAAAGTACATTGTTGTAGAGGTTAGAAAGTTAGCAAAAGATGGACGAGTTGGTTCGAGGGCCTCCGATAAAGTACGAGTCCATCTATTGCACTTTCGACCGAGGCTTAACATAGTGCTTTTCACGACTACCGGGAGGAAATAAAAATCAATTACTACTCGTACTAAAAAAAATACGCTCTCCCGCCAATTTTTACTTTTATTTTTTAACAATAACGTTCTTACTGGCCAGTCATTCAAAGGCGTTTTTAAACTGACGACTCTGACCGTGCCAGAACTATATTTCAGATAATTAAAAACAGATATATATGGCTGTATGGAATCTGATTCCTTTGCCTATCCGTGAAGGGATGAATATTATTAAATAATAAAACGGCTTCTCATTGGCCAATTTAATTTCATATGCAGCACAAGTCGTGTTCTGATTGGTCGAATCAGTGATCAGCGGACCGATGTGATTGGTCGACTTGCTCAATGGAACAGACCGAAGGCCTGCTCATTCAATGTACAACTATTGATTGTTTTGGGGACTAAGAACAGACCATCTTTCGCCACATTTCCGACCAGTAGCGTGGAAAAATATAATTATGAAACAGTTTTAACTTAGCTTTTGTATTTTAACATTTATGAATAGCTTATTAGCTTAAAATAAATACCCGCCTAGTCTAGTTCCGAAGTATTTACCCTAATTGTGGGTTTGAAACAAGGATGAATTGCCGTTGCAACTAGTGAAGTAGACTCAACACGAGTCGGACTCGTAATTAAGCTGGAACTGAGTAAATGCTTTCGGTTAATCAAACTTGTAGGTCAGGTAATAGAGTTTAAGCACTACTTACTCTCCATGATTTTAACTAATAGATTTTGCTCGAGACTTTTTCCGCGTTTAAATTGTTATTAGCTCCTCTTTCAGGAACTGTCCTGTTTTCCGGAATCAAAAGTAGCCTATGTCCTTTCACAGGTTTAGAGCTATATTAATACCAAATTTCATCCAAATCCGTTCAGCTGTTGCAGCGTGAAGAAACAAACAAATACACAGACTTTTTTATTATTATTATTTTAGTAGGATATTGTTAGGAATTAGTAACTAATTAAATATTTTATATTAAATAAATATCTTTTTATTCCGGGAAATTCGATAGTTCCCCAGGAAAAAGCAATAAACGATTTCTACGCGGACGAAGACTTAAGCATGTCGCTACATTTACATATTTTTTCCGGTAATACGGACATCTCTGTATCCCTTGGAGTATTACTCGATCAGTCATCGCCATCGCCACCAGTTGCGTGCCAAATTAAGGGATTTCGGAAGGGTTTGACGCGGGTTCGGTTCCAAGGGGACGTATTAGCTGTTGTCCAAATATCTTTTAATATTGGTGCTCAACTTGAAACCCTAAAGCGGGCTTTTGGCTGCGGCTCCACTGAGGCGGAGACAAGAGGAGCGGAGAGGAGACGTGTAGGGATCGACCAATCATATACTAATATGATTGTTCGATCCCTACACGTCTCCTCTCAACTATGAAATCCACATCTCGTCTCCACTCAGCTTCAATGGAAACAATCAAGCGGAGATGAGGGGAGCCGAGAGGAGACGTGTAGGAATCGACCAATTATATTAGTTGAAGTCCACATCTCGTCTCCGCTCCGCTTCAGTGGAAACAGTCAAGCGGAGTCTTGGGACGCCCTGTATGCTGCTTAAAGGCTGCGGCTCCACTCAGCTCCGCTCGTCTCCGCCTCAGTGGAATCACTTAATTCTTTTTACAGCTCTGCTCCACTCAGCTCCTCTCGGCTCCGCCTCAGTGGAGCCGCAGCCTTACACGAGTAGTCACTCGTGTAAGGCTGTAAGTAGCCGTGCGGATAGTCGTTAGTCGCATCAGTTGTAAAAAATCGAATCGCCAGCTCATTTGAAGGAGTACCTATTACTTTATCGAAACACCTTTCATCGAACGTATCGTTACGCAGAATTTTCAATTTCATCGAAAGGTATTTCTCGCCACATAAGGTTTTTTTTTAGCATTCAGAAGTCTAACCTAACCTAACCTACGTAATTAATGTTTCGGATATCCCGAAAACATCATAATTTCAACAGAAAATAGCGCTCGTTGAAATGAAATTCGATGAAATGATAATCGATGAAGTGAAATTCGATAAAATGATGGGTTATATAGTTCATTTCAAATACCATGGCCCGATTCTGAGAGTCATAATGTTTAGCTATTGTTGATTAATTGCTTTACTACCTGAGCACTTTAACTTCTTTCGACAATCTTTTTGTTATCACCAAGGACCGGAATTCTTCATAGCAAAAATCAAACTGTCACAGGGTTTGACCAAAGTGTTTTATCGACTATCGATAAATAAATGTCACTTAATGAGTTATTAACATGACATCGGTAGATGTAGATCGATCATTTCCCACTCATAAATGGATCTTCAATAAATTAAGAAACCGATTTTTGCCGAAAAACCAGGAACAAGTGGCCATAGTCCATTCATTTTATAACATGGATACGCACTCAACTCAAGACAGTGACGAGGACCTCGAACATTTAATTCCAGTCACCAATAATTGAAGGGATTTTAAATATAATATATACGCACTCTTTTGAGTAGGTTGTGTAACTGGCAATTAAGAGCACAAATGTGAAAAAAAATATTGGGACCAAATATATTACGATTGGTTGACGTATCCAGAAGTCTCGTTTACATCTTAAAAATGGGTGGAAATTACTTATGACAATCAAGCGACGTAAATGACATATGTGACGTGGGCACGATTTATTTCAATAAGCAGATGCAGGTTGCTTATCAAAGAGGTCAAATGTTACAGAATAATCGTATAAGTCGGTATGCGATAATATTCCGTACCATCGATAAGTGGAATTGTCGATAAAACAATTTGGTCAAACCCTATGACAGTTTGATTTTAGCTACGAAGAATTCCGGTCCTTGATTATCACTAATCCTATTTTTCACGCTTAATGATCGTCTCAAGTGGAATCGGGCCTTGGTATATGAAATGAACTATACCGATTTGAAGACGCAGTTAGCCTTGTTGGTAGTGAGCCTACGAAGCTAGCGGTCCTGGGTTCGATTACCAGTCAGGGCAAATATTTGTCTAATGAGTACGAGTATTTTGTTTCTAAGTCTTGAATATTTTATATGTATGTTTTCGTTGTCTAGTACCCATAGTTAGTAAAAGGTAGAGCTTAGTTTGGGACTAGGTCAATTTGTATGAGATTGTCACTTAATTTTTTTTTTTTTCACAGGTCGATAAAAACGGTGGTGACTTGTCCATTTTGCAATACCCAAGACATTAGGAAGTACCATTTGTAGCCACTGTCCCCTTTTTGGCCAAAGGTTCAAATGAGTATCAAAAATATTGTAAAATTAAAAATAATATTCGTAAATAGTTAAGACTGAAGATTAATAAGATAAGATACAAAAATATATTTGTAATTTCATAATGCTTAGTTAAAATTTAGAGTGGCCGAAAACGGTGTAAAGATACTTCCCTACCGTACCCTACCCTACCCTACCTACCCTACCTACCCTACCTACCCTAAACAGACAGATGACGGTTTACAAAGAACATCGGATGGAAAGTGCAAAGTAAGCCCCATACACATCAATATCAAGACTGCATTGCAGTCCGTTGCCAACAAGCACTTTAGGCAAGCCGAGGTTAGTAAGTAATACTACACTCGTGGACAAATAATACGGGTCGGAGTGCGTTTTTCATACTGTTACGTACGTGGGGGTAGGTAACTGATAGAAATGCACGAATACACCGATAATCAAAAGTAGACTTTAATTACGCACTCACTTAAACCGTTACAAAACAATTATCGCACAATAAACTTCGAATACTCAGATGATCGCTCGGGTCGCTCTTATTCGCACTGTCCGCTTTCCAAGTAAAGACTGACTCGTCGCAACCGGTGTCCGCCGTTTTATAGTTCCCGAGTCCGATTATTCTAGAACGCCTTTCGGAATGTTCTATGTACCTCGCCCCGCCAAGGTCGATCGAGACTGTTCGTTGCTGGAATGTTCTACGCCTTGCTACCTTGTTGTTTTTACGATCGCAATGACCTTGACTCACGGGTCTGGATGAGTCTGGAATGTTCCGCGTGTTGCCGTCTCATTTCGTGTTATCTCTTTCACACGCTTCTGGAAGGTTCTCAGTATAGCTGTCTCTTTCTAATCATGCTATCTCTGTCACTCTTAGTGGAAAATTACCATATACTGAAATGTACTTCAAAGGCCCATAAGGGGTCCTGAAAATGCCTGAAAATGGGTTTTCAGGTTATGGCGTCATCTGATAGAGGGTGGCCTGAAACGGACTGAAAACATGTTTCAGGCGCCTGAAAACAACGGCAAGTTGGTCGAAATTGTGATAATCTGGTATGTGATAGAGCTACCTCTGAAACGGACTGAAACAATATTTCAGCCTGCTGAAAACGCTTCTAAAGCACCAAAATTAACGATAAAAGATGAGACGCCTTATGCCATCGGCGTAACACTACCCCCTCCTAAGACATGCTCGTCCCGAGCATGATTAGTCCCGTAATATCTCGCCAGTCGGTCAACGTGGACAACCTTGCAGGGACTTCGCTGGCTCCGCTGTATCCGATACGTAACGTCGTTGATCTTTGTGACTACTTTGTATGGCCCTTCCCAATTAGGTGATAGTTTCGGGATTTCCCTTTTCTTCGCATAGGGTTATGCAGCCATACTAATGAACCTTCCTCGAACCCTACTTGGTTAGATTTTCGGTCATAACGAGTTTTCATCTTCTCACTGGCTTGAAGTCCGTGTTCACGAACGTGACTGTGAACATCGTTTTTTCGGTTTCGCAAATCACTGGCATACTCGGTGATCGATTTCGGCGAATCTGGAGGACGTCCGGTTAAAAGGTCTGCGGGTAAGCGAAGTTCTCTTCCGAAGTTCACGTAAGCTGGAGTGACAGCCGTACTTTCGTGAGTTGCCGACCTGTATGACATCAGGAAGAGAGGAATATGCCTATCCCAATCCTTTTGGTGACTTTCAACCACCTTGGCCAAATGTCTTTCCAGCGTCTGGTTGAATCTCTCGACCATTCCGTCCGATTGTGGGTGATATGGCGTTGTCCTGGTCTTATGAATACCCATAATTCGGCAAGTCTCCTGGAACACCTGGGACTCAAAGTTCCTGCCTTGATCACTGTGAATTTCGAGAGGCACCCCAAATCGACAACACACTTCCATCACTAATTTCTCCGCGACTGTGACTGCTTCTTGGTTAGGGATTGCAAATGCTTCAGGCCATTTGGTGAAATAATCCATTACAACGAGGATGTACTTGTTCCCGGAGTCGGATGTTGGAAACGGGCCTGCGACGTCCAAAGCAATCCTTTCCCAAGGTGCTCCAACGTTGTACAACTTGAGCGCACCTCTACTGCGTGTTTGCGGCCCCTTAACTGATGAGCAGTTTGTACACTTTCTGCACCAGTCTTCCACATCTTCACGGCAGTGAATCCAGTAGAAGCGTTGCCGAACTTTCATTAAGGACCCTTCACTCCAAGGTGCCCACCGGAAATTCCGTCATGGATGGATCTCAACACATCACTTACCCTTTTTCTTGGAACAACTACCTGCAGGTGAGCATCCTTTCCATTTTCCGTCTCCCATTTTCTGCACAGTACGCCATTATGCATGACCAGACTTTCCCATTGGGCCCAGTAGCTTTTTCTTACAGTACTCATTGGGGCTACTTCACACCATTTCGGTTTGGGAACGCCTGCTTTGATCCAATCGAAAATGGGTTTAATGTCCTGATCTTCTTGCTGAGCTTGTTGCATGACTTCATTACTCCATTCTTCACTTACAGTATCAGTCCGCAAGATTCTCACACAATCTTTGCCCTCTTGCCTTACACAATGTTTACAGTCATCCGGACAAGGTCTTCGGGAAAGCGCGTCCGCGTTGCCGTGTGATTTTCCACTGCGATGTTCAATGATAAAGTCATATTCCTGTAGTTGTTCAATCCATCGTGCTACTTGACCCTCAGGATTTTTAAACTCCAATAACCATTTCAAAGCAGCATGGTCAGTTCTGATACGAAATTTGCGCCCAAGCAGATATTTACTGAAATGCTGTAATGTCTTGACAACTGCTAGCAATTCTCTCCGAGTGACGCAGTAATTCCTCTCTGGTTTGGATAGTGACTTACTAAAGTAGGCGATAACCACTTCCTGATCTCCTTTCTTTTGTGACAAAACTCCTCCGACACCAGTATTACTTGCGTCTGTGTCAACAATAAAATCATTCTCAGGGTCTGGGTATCCCAATATCGGAGTTTCACAAAGCCTTTGTTTGAGATCGGCAAAAGCTGCTGCACACTGATCATTCCAGTCAAATCTTCGTTTCTCTTCCGTAAGCTGGTGCAACGGCTTCGCTATATCTGAAAAGTTTTTCACGAAACGGCGATAATATGAGCAAAGTCCCAAAAAGGCACGAACTGCGGTCTTGTCCCTCGGTATAGGCCAATCCTTAACGGCACTTATCTTCTCAGGATCTGTCTGGATACCGTCTGTTGACACCACGTGTCCTAAATAATTCACCTTACGCTTGAAAAGTGAGCATTTTTTTCGGGCTGAGTTTCAGGTTCGCATCTCGCAGCTTAGCCAAAACTTGCTCCAATTTTCTAAGGTGATCGTCGAAGTCTCTACCAACAATTATAATGTCATCCAGATATACCAGGCAAGTATCTCCAAGTAGACCAGCAAGTATTTGTTCCATCAATCTCTCAAAGGTTGCTGGTGCATTACACAGTCCAAACGGCATAACATTGAACTGCCACAGTCCCTTTCCGGTCGAGAAGGCGGTTTTCTCCTTATCGTGGTCCTTGATTTCCACTTGCCAGTAGCCACTTTTTAAATCCAACGTGGAAAACCATTTCATTCTATTTAAAGTGTCTAATGTGTCGTCGATTCGTGGCAGTGGATAACAATCCTTTTAGGTTACATCGTTAAGTCGGCGATAGTCAACACAAAATCTCATAGTGCCGTCCTTCTTCTTTACCAAAACTACCGGTGAACACCAAGGACTTGTTGATGGCTCAATAACTCTGTTCTTCTTCATCTCTTCAATCATGTCTTCCACTTCCTTTTCGCGAGCTACTGGAACTCGCCGAGGACGTTGTCGGATAGGCATGGTTCCGCCAGTGTTGATCTCATGTTGTACAACTCCAGTTCTTCCAATATCACCGTCGTGCGCAGAGAAAACATTGCTGTAACGCAGCAGTAAATTACGCGCCTTCAGGAGTTCTTCCTTCGTGAGATTGTTTCGGCAACCATCCAATAATCCTGTAATGTCCACTCCTCTACTTGCAGGATGTCCGCTTCCATTCGATCCCTGGCAACTTCTTATCCAAGAAATTTCTTCGCAAGTCCCGATAAGGCTTCCTTTACTAAGGGCATGTTTAGAGTCGCTGAGGTTTAGGACCCTTATAAACGCTGCAGATGACGTTGTCACAACCGTGCGAGCTGTTATCCACGGTTGACTACCATCATTTTTTTCTACTAATACGCAGCGATGAGATCCTCGTTCCGTATAGTGCGGTAATTTCACAGGAACTAGGGCTTGCGATTTTGGTTGAAGAATGGTTCTTCTAGCACAGTAGACTTGTCCACTCACGCCACCTTCCATAGGGACTTCATCAACCCCGAATTTCAGGACTCCACCTTTCAAGTCGATTTTGCAGCCATGTTTTCTCATAAAATCCAATCCAATAATGCAATCGTCGATGATGTTAGCAACGATAACTTTGTGCCAGTAGTTCTTTTCCCCAATTTGCACTGCCACTCCTTTCTCCCCCAGGACGGAAATGTACTGGCCGGTAGCCGTTTGCAGCTGAAGATGCTTGGGTCAGACTAGATGATCTCTGGTTAAATGTTTCAGTAGCCTAGAACTGATCACAGTCCGAGAAGCTCCGGTGTCTATAGTAAGGTGACATGGTATTCCACCAATTTCTCCTTTGACGACCAGACTGTTCCCATCATTCGCCTGTGAGATCATAACTGGGACATTTTGACCACCAGCCAGCACTCATCTCTTAGTCCTGGCTTCTACTCGTTTCCCTGATGCGGCTCTAATGCATCTGAGCCTGCTGGCCTCTCCGTTGGGCCTGTTGTATCTCGTTGTGTTCTATTTCGTTTTGGGCAACTAGATTGTATGTGCCCGCGTTCCCCACACCAATAACACCTTGGCCCAAATTCACGGCGAGGAGCAGTTGGCTCCCTGGCCGAAACCTCTCGCACCCTAAAAGGCCTCGAGTCCTGGCGTACAGCTTCGACCTCCAAGGCGTGGGCAACTGCATCCTTCACGCTCCCATGATGTCCTAGTCGCACAGCAGCTCTGACTTCTAAATCACGGATTCCATCGATGAAGGCCTGTACTAGCATGTTGTCCACAAATGAAGCCGATGCACTTTGGTACGCTTTCCTGACCAACTTTTCTATTTCCAGGGCCCACTGTTGTAATGATTCATTACGTCCCTGGGCTCGATCCTTAA
Organism: Acleris literana; assembly: GCA_946894065.1. Taxonomy (NCBI): domain Eukaryota; kingdom Metazoa; phylum Arthropoda; class Insecta; order Lepidoptera; family Tortricidae; genus Acleris; species Acleris literana. The sequence continues at coordinate 16,623,660 of OX335682.1, read as the reverse complement.
GCTGAGCTCTAAAGACGTGCTCGAGATGGCTGTCACCATAACGTGCCTCCAAAGCTTCAAGGAGGCGGTCGTATGTCTTATTCTCTCCCAAAGCTTCCAGCACGGTGAGAGCTTCATCTCAAAGTGCCAAAGTTAGAGCCGTCTTCGCCTGGTCCTTGTTCCAGCCATTCGCCTGGGAAACTGACTCAAATTGGAGTTTATAGGCTGCCCATGACGAAGTCCCATCAAACGGTGGCGCCTTAAATCTTCCAGCAACCGGGATAGAGGTTTCACACCCAGGGGAACCATTGGCCACTTTGATTTCCAGCTTTTTCACTTCATTTCTTATCGTCTGGAGGCGATTTTCGTGGTCTTCAACTTTCTCTTTAACTCCATGAAGTCGGTTCTCGAATTTAATGTCCATGTCGGTGAGTTTTCCTTGGACCTCTGACATTTCCTTCTTCCATTCGAAAGTGGCCTCTCGTACCTCTAGGAGAATTCTCGATTGTTCCTCCTGGGATTTCTTTTGACTCCGTAGTTCATCACGGATAGCTCTCGATTGTTCTTCTTGGAACTTTTTCTGACCTTCTTGGATAATTCTGGATTGTTCCTCCTGAGCTCTGAAGCGTTCCTCTTGGGCTCTAGATTGTTCCTTCAAGAGGATCAGAATCGTGTTGAGGTCGATTTCCGGCTTAAGTGACACTGTTGTAGAAGCCGGTGCAGTAGCGGTGGACGTACCGGCGGCAGCCGCAGAATCCTCAGCTACAGTCTGGCTTCGGGTTTTGACACCCTCCTGCTCTTGATCTCGCGGAGTTACTGGCATTTTCTATCCCACTTCTGACACCAAATGTTACGTACGTGGGGGTAGGTAACTGATAGAAATGCACGAATACACCGATAATCAAAAGTAGACTTTAATTACGCACTCACTTAAACCGTTACAAAACAATTATCGCAAATAAACTTCGAATACTCAGATGATCGCTCGGGTCGCTCTTGTTCGCACTGTCCGCTTTCCAAGTAAAGACTGACTCGTCGCAACCGGTGTCCGCCGTTTTATAGTTCCCGAGTCCGATTATTCTAGAACGCCTTCCGGAATGTTCTATGTACCTCGCCCCGCCAAGGTCGATCGAGACTGTTCGTTGCTGGAATGTTCTACGCCTTGCTACCTTGTTGTTTTTACGATCGCAATGACCTTGACTCACGGGTCTGGATGAGTCTGGAATGTTCCGCGTGTTGCCGTCTCATTTCGTGTTATCTCTTTCACACGCTTCTGGAAGGTTCTCAGTATAGCTGTCTCTTTCTAATCATGCTATCTCTTTCACACGTTTCTGGAAGGTTCTCAGTATAGCTGTCTCTTTCTAATCATGCTATCTCTTTCACACGTTTCTGGAAGGTTCTCAGTATAGCTGTCTCTTTCTAATCATGCTATCTCTGTCACTCTTAGTGGAAAATTGCCATATACTGAAATGTACTTCAAAGGCCCATAAGGGGTCCTGAAAATGCCTGAAAATGGGTTTTCAGGTTATGGTGTCATCTGATAGAGGGTGGCCTGAAACGGACTGAAAACATGTTTCAGGCGCCTGAAAACAACGGCAAGTTGGTCGAAATTGTGATAATCTGGTATGTGATAGAGCTACCTCTGAAACGGACTGAAACGATATTTCAGCCTGCTGAAAACGCTTCTAAAGCACCAAAATTAACGATAAAAGATGAGACGCCTTATGCCATCGGCGTAACAATACTAAAGAGGCTACTTCGAAGCCTTGGTTCCTCGCCGGAGGATGCTTGTCGTGAAATCTGATGATGGATACCCCGAGCATCGATACAGGACTTCGAGAGTGCCTAGGATACCCAACTGATTGAATCTGTGGTTAACGCCGGAATCGTGCATGTTCAGGAAAACATCTAAAATTGCAATAAAATGTAAGGAAATCCAAACGCTGACCCAAACTCTCTCGCTGTGATGTTATCTGATTGTGCGATCAGTTAGGTATCTTAAGAACTTTTGACAACCTCTATTGAACCTCGGAGTATCCACCATTAAACCTCACTCAAAACAACACCTGCCGAGGAACCAAGGCTTCGAAATAGCCTCGTTTGTATGAAAAACGCACTCCGACCCGTATTATTTGACCGCGAGTGTAGTATAGGGTACTACAAAATTCCGAAGAGTCGTAATGTCGTAAAAAAACCGCGGAAAACCGCTTCAATTGAGCATTTAATAACAACTAACTCCAGCATAACGTAGCCTTTGAAAAAATATATATTTGGTTCTAGGATAACAACTCTGTCACAAAATATCTTTGTTTTAGAAATTGATAGAGCCATTCGACGAGCATCCGACCGACATGGTCGATGATCGATGCACGTCACAAAATTCTGCCGGATAATCAATCAAACTAATCCGACAATTGTCGGCGATTTCAGCGTTCGGGCCGTTGCGTCGTTTCTAACTACAAAAAATTGTGCGGTTTTTTCTAAAAAAGAAAACGTATTATTGGGGTATTTTTAGAAACTAATTTGACCCTAAATATGATTATATTTATGATTAGATTATAAATCAAACCTAACCTAACCTCTTCTTCTTAGTCGTTACATGCTTGACAGAGTGGTCGTGGTCGTCAATCAGGAACAGGTTGAGTGATGCGTTTAGTTAAACGGCGCCATTCTTGTCGGACCTAACCTAACCTAGCCTTGTCTATACGTTAGATATTTCAGAACTTTACAGCTTCAGCGATATAAAAAATCATGACTATCAAAAATTATGTCAACAATTACATTATGACCAATAAAATTATGGGAAACAAAGGGCTCCCCAAAATGGAATGTACTATCAACTTTCGTACAAAATATTTAATTATGAAAGTAAACAAATAATTACCAGGGCACAATCTCTCAAAAATGACCTAGCTCCATACTAAGCTCTAAGCTAGTACTATGGGTACTAGTGAGAATGGACATACTTGTACATGTATAGAAATACATAAAAAAACATTTAACAAAGACTCGAGACAAAATACTCGCGCTCATCACACAAATATTTGGTCATAGCGGGAATCGAACCAGGCACCGCTAGCTTCGTAGGTCGGGCCTCCAAATAGGGTAAACTCGTCGTTAAAAAAACATTTTAAAGTAATTTTATATTTTCGTTTCTTATTAGTTTTTTTGGATAACTTGCGAAATATGCTCAAAGATATCAGTTAATTGCTTGAACCCATCAATGTTTACAAATAAAGTGAACGGTTATAATTTTTTGTGAAAACGTCCGTGTCTACAAATTGAGTCTCGTTTCGGCGACATGAATATGCACTATTGCAATGTTACTGTATTTTTAGAATTTATAATAAAGTTGAATGTAGCTTTTTATTTTTTATTTATTTAGCTTTTATGTGGGATCGATACATATAAGTACATGGGCTCTTATCCTTCTCGGAGTCGATTTTTTAATTTCATCCGGTGACTAAAGCTCACTAAAATGGCTGATTGTAACTGATTTTTTTCACGTATTATTTGTGAACCTCATCGGCGAATTAACATTGGGTAAAATACGAATGCATCACCCACTCGATAGAAAAATTACAACGAGACCTAATTTTGAAAAGAGAGAGTATTTGTTTATTTAAGTTAGCAAATAGGTAATTTGATAAGACAATATCTAAAACACTAACAAATGAACATTAAAACTGCCCTACTAAGCTAATATCCCAAATTTAATACCCAAAGCAGTTTTAATTCTCCTCTGTTAGTAATAAGGTTGATATTGCAACAGGAGTTTTATCTGAGATACTGCGTTTTGGATTAGCAGGGCAGAAAAGCAAACGTAAAACTAAGCTAAAACTAAAAAGCTAAATTGTCCCGAAGATGCCGGCAGCATTTCCTCGCTGACTAGTTAAACAAATGCGTTAAGTGAGGAAACTGGCAGTTCTTCGGTCTTTTGTGACGTTAATGCCCCTCTTAGAAATGTATTTGAAGAGGTTAATAGCGCTAGGACCCCTCGGACTAAGGGTCCCGACGCCGAATGGAATAATAATTTATTATACCAGTATATTCATATCAACAACGTTACTGACCCAAAGACTCTCTGGAAAAACTTGAAGCGCACTGTTCTTCCAGACTCATAGACGCAGACTGACCTCCCGACATTTTTTGACGACCCTGACTTAATAAACCGCCATTTCCTCAACGTCCCCGGAAAACAGGACGTAACAATATCTGACCTTACTTTTTACGAATTCGGTAGGCACGGTAGCAAGACTTTTATTCTTTCACCCACAACGTTTAGAACCGTAACAAAAATTATGACTTCGATTAAAACGACCGCGAAGGGACTCGACTCGATTGATATTGATATGCTACTCATGACCCTTCCTACATTATTAACAAAAGTATTGAGACTATGACTTTCCCAACAGACTGGAAAATCGCTCAAGTGATCTCGTTACCAAGAAAACCGAACCCTGCGAATTTGTCCGAACTCCGCCCTATAAGTATCCTTTCTTGTACGTCTAAGATAATAGAAAGGGTGGTTTGCGAACAGATGTCGGAATACCTGGAGAAAAACAGTATCCTACCTGACCTGTAGTCGGGTTTTCGCAAGGGTCGGTCGACAGTTACTGCGTTACTCGATGTAGTCGACAATATCCTAGAGGCCCGGGATGCTGGTAAAAGTACCATTATGGTTCTTTTAGATTTCCCCAGGGCTTTCGACTGCATTAGCGTGCCCTTGCTATTATCTAAGATGTCCTATTACGGGTTTGATGTCACTACGATCAATTGGTTTAGCAGTTACTTCTTTTAAGTTATATAAACCTGTGATAGAAGAGTCCCCTCTTTACTGTGGTTTGTTGGTTATTTAAAGATAAATGAATAATCGTAAAGCAACATTAGGTTTTTAACTAACAATAAGACAATCAACATTTTCAACATAAGTATAGCAATAGAGGATCTGTGGTGTGTGTGTGTGTGTGTGTGTGTGTGTGTGTGTGTGTGTGTGTGTGTGTGTGTGTGTGTGTGTGTGTATGTTTGTATTGCGTATTTGGGAGTGCTAGTGTGTTCGATAGTGTTTGCGTGAGCTTATTTTAAAAGGCGACTTGCATAAGAGTGCGTTTTGTTGTTTTAATCAATTTCTGTTATAATGATAATTTACTAAAAGGTCTTCTGTTTGTTGATAGGTTTTAGTTTTTAGCCAGGTAGTTGTTTGTTTTTTACATTGCTTATATGACATAGTGCAAATATTTAATTCCCTATGGATTTTATTATATAGTTTAACTGATTGAGTACTGTGCTGTTTAGAGGCAAAGACTGTTTTAGTCGTCGCTGTAGTGATTATGGAATGTGGGCTGCGTTTTTTAAGTTTTTTAGGGTCGATATTTATACCTCTGTGAGTCTTGAGTATACATTGCAGTATGTATAATTGTCTCACCGTCAGGACATCAGCTTCATGATAAAGTTGGTCAGTGCTAAACCGTTTTTTCTTATGCAGCATAATTTTTAATATGGCTCTTTTGGCACGTTCTATACTTATAAATTTAGTTTTATGTGTACCTCCCCAAATTGGTAAGCAATATAAAAGTATAGATTGAATAAGTGTAATGTATATATATGTAATTAAGGATCTGTCTGTTATATCACGTAAATATTTAAATATCCAAATTAATTTTCTTGCACGATTAGCGACTAATTTTAGTTGGGGATACCAAGAAAGGTTTTTGTCTACCATAATGCCTAAATATTTAGTCGATTGAACTTTATTCAGGTTAGGGCAGTTGCACGTGTCCGGACCCTGATTGTCACATAGATGTGCTGTTATGGTTAAACCTACGTCTGGTTGCATGGAATTTCGAATAGAGAATGGTATGTAGCAGGTTTTTGAAGTGTTGTTTGTTGTCGTCCAAGTGCTGGAATGATCTTCGTCCTCCTATCCAAGGGGTGTCTAGCAGGTACACCTTTAAGCGCAAGCTTAAGGGCTATTTGTTGACACTCCAGAAATCCTAGCCCTCATCCAGCACTTGCCTACAGACATAATATTTCAACCTGATGCTTTTAAAATTACCCTTTAAATTATTTTTAGTTTTATCAAGGCTGTGTATAGGTATTTATGTATGCGTTTTATTTTTATTATTATTTTCCCATTCATTTTTCCGCTATATTAGTATTATGTAAGTAGTTTACACGTATAATATAGTTTGTACAGCATTCCGTGAGTCACTGCCGGTACTGGCTGAAAATCAGCGCTGTAGGTGTCTGACACCTCAGCATTTTGCTGAGCCAGTGCCCGTTTCACCGCCGCGAGGACACACATTGCGTGCCTTCTCTGTTACCTTCACTATTTTCTTTTAAAAAATCTATATGTGTGCCTTATGGTTGGTGAATAAATTTATTTCTTCTTCTTCTTCTTCTTCTATTTACTAACCATGATGCTTGAAAAAAAATTGTCGATAATCACAGTTCCAAAATCGGCTCCCTGATTCTGAAAATTATGTTTTTTATTACAAATCTACAATACATTCTGCGTCGGCTTTACGAGTATTACATCAAAAACGATCTTTTATCATGTGAGAGCAGATAAATACACTGACATATTAAGCTAAAAATCATTACCCTTTTAGTTTCGCCTTGGTTGGGTAAAATCAGCCTTAAGCTAAAACAATCGGCCATTTTGAATTGTTCAGCAAACATCTGCTTTTAATCGGCTTGTCGAAACCACAGCACGTAGTGGCTGCGCAACTTTCTGTTTCAAAACAAAGTAAATGAAATGTTATGTTAACTAGAAAATACAACGTCACACTCAAATAAATGAGAACCAACCCAGAGAGATTTTCTCTTAGCTGACAAAAAAATAAATACTGTAGTTTAATATTAAAATACTTAACCAACAACAACCACTTCTTCGTCGTCCGATACCGCTAGCGCAAGGCAGTCGCATATTTCGTTACTCCGTTGGTTTTATTTTCAAAAGTGTGAAATATTTAAAGAACTATAGTCAAGTGTTATATTGTTCTGTAGACAGTGAAAAAAGAAACACAGTGTTAAAATCAGTTTTAAAAAAATCTAATTGATTTAGAAGATATAGCAAAAATCATTTTAAATTTTACACTGCAACGTCTTTTTCGAACGCCCCCGCAACAGCGGGCGATGAGTCATCCGTAACCGGCGCGCGACGAGTGGCCGCCGGCCATAGTGCGCGCGGACCCTGACTTACGAGCGCAAGCGGACACACTGACACAAGAGCAAACGGACATAAGGTACATAATGGCAAATTGTCGTAAATGCAACAAACCTATTATGGATAGAATGTTTCTCACATGCTCTACATGTAGTAAATTATATCATCAAGAGTGTACAAAAATCTCGGAAAAATTATTTTTTCTAAGGAAAACCAAGGAAAGCAAAATATGGGTATGTGATAAATGTCCAAAAAAGTTAAATGAGAGCAGTACACCGACGACGTCGTCATACGCACCGACTGCTCATAACTCACTTACTGCGACTAATTATGTCACTGAAAGGGTTAAATACAAAGTCAATATTTCTACTGAAAATTCTTTCGAGTCGCTACCGTCGGAGGATAGCAGCAATGAAGACTCGTTAGATATATTAAATCGCAGTTGTCCAGGTACTGGCTATAATATGACTCAAAAATTGGAAGATACAAGAACTAAAATAACTGAATTAGAGACGAAACTTCAAATAGCAGAGAATGAAATAGAAAATTTAATTATGGAGAACTGTTCCCTTAAGAAGCAAATTATGAAGTTTCAAAAGAAAACTGAAAAACTAACCCACATATGCAAATCGACTCCGATAAAAAGTAGAAAAGGACGTAAGGACATAAATAGGACAAGACTTAATTTTACAGATATTGAACAAATGGAAAACGAAATTGAATCAACACATGACAACATTCTAATCTCAAAAGAAGACTCTAATTCACAAAATAATTGCAATGATATATGTTCCTTTCCACCAATTCACAGCTCAAATAAAAATAATGCAAATGGACTGGAAGCTGGAAGTAATACTGGACCAAATGAAAAGTCTTCGCACGTGGGTCGAAAACAGAAAGTGATAATTTTTGGCGATCATTCTGGTAAGGGAATGCGTGGAATTCTTCAAAAGCTGCTAGGTGATACATATCAAGTGACAGCAGTACTAAAACCTAATGCACCAATAGACCAGATCTTGTTAACGTGTGATAATGTATGTAAAAGCTTTACTATCTCAGACTTTGTAATAATCATGGGTGGATCTAATGATCAAAACCCCCTGAGTTTTAAATGTTTTCTTTACTCTTATCTATCATTACTAGCAAATACGAATGTAATAGTTAGTGAAATAAAATATAATAGACATTTGAATATAGAAAAACAAAATGATTTGCTACGTTTGGTTTGTGCTCAGTTCGATCATACCAGTTTTATACCATTTCAATTAAATAACCTAAATCAAAATGGCAAACTTCATTCAGGTGGACTGTTATTGAGGGAAATATTACGTATTGGATACAGAAATAATCAAATTAATAAGGTTAATAGAAATAATAAAGTATTAGACAAATGTCCGACAAACAATACACGACAAAGCCTCATCACGAATTTCTTTAGTAGGAAAAACCAACCAAAAAACACCTCTACATTAAATGACGTATCTAAAGATAATAAATTACAAGATCAGTCAAAATTTTTTCGTGACCTCAAATAAAAATATATGGAAAAAGGATCAAAATTACCTAACTATTATGCATCTTAACACTCGAAGCATCAAATCAAAATTAGACCAACTAGAAATATTATTGCATGAGAAAAGTATCGATGTATGTTGCTTTAGTGAAACCTTTTTGAAAGACGATGAGATAGAAATAATACAAATAGAAGGTTATAAAAATGTTGGTCGGTTTTGTCGGAAAATAAAAAAACGAGGTGGTGTGGCAATTTACGTAAAGCAAGAAATTGAATGTCGTGAACTTCAATGGATTGCAAAAATGTCTGTAGAATGTCACCTTGAATGTTGTGGTATTGAGATACAAGGACTAAATTACCTTATCATATGTGTCTATAGGACACCAAATAGTACCCTAGATATATTTCTCGTCAACATGGAACTAATGCTTAATAAACTACTGATAAGGTCAAGGAATAGTTACAAAAATATTTTCATTTTAGGCGATTACAATGTCAACATATTAGAAAAGTCAAACAAAAGTGAGCTGCTCTTAAATAGTTTCCGAGCATACAAGCTACATCCTTCTATAATGGTGCCAACCAGAATAGGAATACATTCTCAAACGTGTATTGACAATATATTCACCAATTTAAAACATTATACAGTGGAAGTATTAGACCTCGGTTTGTCTGATCACTCCGCTCAGGTAATCTCGGTACCAACGGACTTGAGCTTCAAAGAACAATATTGGTATGTGCACAATAGAAACCCAGATTTATATATCGAAATCTTCTTAAAATATTTATCACAGATAAGTTTCAGTTTTACGGATATTTACTCGATAACAGACTCAAATCAAGCTTACAAACACTTCATTGCTACTTTTAGTCTCATATATGACCTTTGCGTACCAAGTAAAAAAATTACATTAACGCATAAGAGAAAATCTAATTGGAAAACTAAAGGCATTGTTATAGCAAGTAAACGGAAAAGACAATTATACGCACAGGCTTTAAAATCAAATAATGTAATGATTAATGTGAACTACAAAAAATACTGTAAGATTCTTAAATCAGTTACAAAACAATCAAAACGCAACACAAATGCATACTTTATAAACATAAGCAAAAATAAAAGCAAAGCTACATGGCAGATGATAAAGCAAAACACATCAAAAGCTAATATAATAAAAGAAACTATAGATTATGTAGAAAGGGATAACATTAAAATTACTAAACCAATTAACATTGCCAATACAATAAATGATTATCTTATAAATTTAAATGATACCTCAAATGACATCGCCTTTAAACCAATAACCCAACCTAATGTAAGTAGTATATTCATGACCCCAGTTAGCACACAGGAGATAAAAAATATTGTTAGGGATTTAAAAAATAAACGTAGTACAGGATATGACCAAATACCGATAAAAATAATAAAATCTAGTATTGAGTACATAGTAGAACCAATAACGTATATAATCAATCTAACACTTGAAAGTGGAACTTTTCCAATTGATTTGAAAAAGGCGCTAATTAAACCTCTACATAAAAAAGGTCCCAAACATAATATGGATAACTATAGACCAATTGCCCTGTTACCAAATTTCTCTAAAATCTTTGAAAAAATTATAGCAAAACGATTAACATCTTTCTTAAATAAAAATAATATACTAAATTCTAACCAATTCGGATTTCAAAAAGGTAAAAATACGACTTCCGCAATATTCAAAATACTAAAGCAATTATGGTTAGATATAAACAATAAAAAAACAACTATTGGGCTTTTCATTGATTTATCTAAGGCTTTTGACTGTGTTTCACACGGAATATTATTGAATCAGCTAGAACACATCGGGATACGCGGAACAGTTTTAAAATTATTTCAGAGCTATCTTACGCATAGGTCTCAAGCCACTATATTGGAGTCGTATGACAACAACACAAAAACGATCATAAGAGTACAATCCGATTACAAAGAAATTCTACAAGGAGTACCGCAGGGAAGCATCCTGGGGCCCTTGTTGTTTCTGGTGTATATCAACGAGTTACCTTTGATGATTGACCACTTGTGTGTTATGTTTGCGGATGATGCTACAATATTTATATCTGAAAACAGACTAAACGGTGCAGACATAGCAAATGAGATATCCAAAACATTAAATATTGTAATGAACTGGTTATCTTCAATAAATTTGAAAGTTAATTTAGTAAAGACCAAAGTTGTACAATTTTTAAACTATAGACAAATACCACAATCCATTAATGTAATTATTAATAATGAACAAATCGAACAAGTAAAATTCACAAACTTCTTAGGTGTAACAATAGATTGCAACTTAAATTGGAAGCCTCATATTGATAAAATAAATAAGAGAATTTCTAAATCGTGTTACGCAATATCAATTTTGACAAAAGTAACATCCGTAGAGGTAGCAAAAAAGGCTTATTATGGAATTGTGTATCCTCAACTAACGTATGGGATAATATTCTGGGGTAATTCAGTAAATGTACAATCCACATTCATTCTGCAGAAGAAATGCCTGCGAATTATATATAAGCTTGGAAATATGGAATCGTTACGAACTGTTTTTAAAACGAACAAATTATTAACTCTGACTTCTATTTATATTCTAGAAATTTGTTTATTTGTAAAAGAAAATAATGACTGTTTTATAAAAAAAAGCGACCTTAAGAATAACCTAAGATCGCAATACAAAAATAATGTATTAACTAACTGTTCTTCTTCTAGTTATATACTTAAAAAAAGCACATATGTTACTGGAATTAGAATATTTAATCTATTGCCAGAATATATTAAGTCACTAAATGGTATGGAATTTAAAAGGAAAATTAAGGAATGGTTACTGAGCAAAAGTTTTTACGATCTAAATGAATATTTCTCTGTTACTTGGTAAATTTATTTAAAACTTAAACTATTAATATTGTACGTCCGAAATGGATAAACTGTTGGAACTATTGTAATGCATGACATCTTATTATAATATTATGTACACAGTTTTGACAATAAATGATTATCTTATCTTATCTTATCTTTAGTGATTCAACGAACATCTTAGTTGATGTATCTAACGTCTTGTTACGCTCGTATAGAATCAAGACGCTTATGCACAACAATCATACCTTTCAGAAGTTACGTTGTTTTTAGCGCAACTACTAATGGTTAATAATCCATTTAATTGAAATGCACTCTATTTAACCTTGTGATTTAGCAGCAGGATAGGCTAGAAATAAAAGGGGGCCCTGTATAGTCAACGGCAATAATATTATCATCCAACACTGCACTGACGTGTGTGACTTCTTTTGTTTATTTATTTTTCACAACACTGCTCGGAAATATGGCCATAGATGGTCTTGTTTGGGGGCACAAAACGTCACTTATAGGGACAGACCAAGAATATTTTTGTCGGCGTGTTTGCTGATTGGCCGAGAACATTGTTGTCCAACTTCAAGAACCAATGAAAATCAATCAATATTTTTTTGTGTAATAGCTCCTTAAAATGAAAAATTGAAATCGACCTTTCAGAACACACCATTTTGTGTCGTAATATATTAGGTGTATTTTTGCTAAAAGATACACAGACTAAAAACTATGTCACTGCTTTTTTTTAAATGTAATTCAAATTTGGTCCCTAATCTCGAACCACTAGAGATGAAATTACGTGGAAAATATGGCAAAACAAATACAATTTTATATGGAGTTGACATTTTCATCTCGCATGTTAGTTTATTAATCTCGAGTGCCACGAGAATAGGGGCCCAGATTTTAAAAAATGTGATCTATGGTAAAATTGGCGGTGATGTCACATTAACATGAATTAAAATGATTTTTTATTTCGCTCAGTAGTTGTGAAAAGCACTATGTCTGCCTCGGTAGAAAGTGCAATTTATGGACTCGTACACTAGAGGGCCTCAACTACGTTTCGGCCCTCTATATGACTCGTCCAAAAATTTCGTACTTTCTATCCTCTTCAACAATGTACTATTACTTTCTGTAAATTAGATTTTTAACGTTAAATATTTAAGACTACGCCGGATATAGGTACAGTGGCGCCCATTACTATGTAATAAACTAAGGTATTGTCTTGAAATCGAAGGATAGTTTTATATTCTACAAACTTAATAGTGCGTGTTACTTACTGTTACCATATTATACTTTGTATCTACACGTATTGTCTTTGTTTTTTTTTAACCGACTTCTAAAAACGGAGTAGGTTCTCAATTCGTCTACCTCTCGTTTCGTTTGTTACCTCAGAACTTTCGGCTGGATGAACCGATTTTGATGATTCTCTTTTTTATTTGAAAGCTGGTGCTTCCCGTTTAGTCCCATTCTTATAAAATTAAGTTCTGATGATGGAATCCATGAGGAATCGAAAAAACTCTTCAAAATTTATAGGCACACCTATATCGATTTTGGTATTTTTTCATTGTAACTCGTGTATTTTATCTTGGAAAGCAGTATTTGGTGAAGTGGAACTGATGATGAAGACCACAGATGGCCACCGGAACTCCTAAACGGTATATTTCGAGGGTGGCGACAAGATATTTCTATTAAGATATTGAGCGACTATGACGAAGCCTATTTAGGTTTAAATATATGACTATGAATTACCCACGGTATTGCTTGCGGCGAGATTGAAATGTTCTATAGTTTCTTATTAAATGAGAAGTCGGAGAATAACGGCATAATAATGATCACTAAACAGCATAAAATAAAAAAAAAGTAAAAAATAAACCCGCCTTCAATAAGCAAAAAATAACTTCTTTAAAATGGTAGGTAATAGGTCAGACCAACTAAAGTCGGAGTCCTACAATATTTTAACCAAAAGCAGACTTCAGTTGGTCTGACCTATTACCTACCATTTTAAAGAAGTTATGTTTCGCTTTATTAAGGCGGGTTTTTGTTTTTTTAAACTTTTTTAACGGCCGCCATTACTGCCAAGTAAATAAGAGCTATAACGTTGAAAATACGATAGCAATAGGTGTAAAGTCATTGTAGAATAAGGCGCCAGATGTGGTATAAAGTCGGCCACAAACGTTTGTCTCTAAAACGCATTTTTTGACAGAAGCATAATTCGTATGATTATTTTACAAAAGCGTTTGTTTTAAGTAATGAGATGCATGTCCATTTAAAACTCCCACAACAATTACACGTGTTATCCCGCTGTTGTAGCTTTTAGCAGGGACTGATATTACGTGCAGTTGCAATTACTCGGTGCAGCGATGCATAATGCACTGTTTTGAGAGGCGACCCAAAATGAGTCGTCTTACGTGGTTTTAAAGTGTTGAAATGAAAGTGTGTTACGTCGTTTTGACTCGGAGTCTGGTTAGTTTTGTTATAATTTACATGTTCAGGAGCATAATATAAAAAAATATAAAGAATGTGAAGAATCTAAAATTATTGTATTTAGATGTTGTTTTATTTTAATTAATATTTGTAACCCAGGACGGCTACAGATGGCGGGATGACTTGGACGCTTTTCTGAAGGATTGGCCGAAGATTGCCACAGAGACAGAGGTGTTGAAATCAAGGGAGGAGGCCTTTGCCCAGCACTGGGACACTATATAAGGCTAATCAATAATAATAATAATAATTTGTAATCCAATAAAAATAGTAATAGTGATAGTCAAGTGCCCCCAAGTCAAAACTACAAATACTCTCTTGTTGTTAGACTAGTTTTTATGTGTTGTATTAAAGAAAAATATTTCCTATTGGAAATTTTAATCTGAAGTAATATTTATAAGATGCGAAAGCGCAGAGTCAATTAAAATTGGTTCATATGGTCAATTACCGTGGGCATCCATGATAATTTTCATACAAAGTGAAGTAACTCAACTTAACCTTTTTTTAACGAAACTAGGAAATAACAAGTTTTGTATAAATAAAGTTAATTTAATAAATTATTTATAGATCATTTACGGCAATAAATAAATAATTAGACAAATGATATTTATGTATAAAAGTACAAAATTTCTTTTATAATTTTAATAAATGATGAAACTTGTATATTGCACACCGGTCATCCCTCAAACTAATTCACGTCTTCAGCCCAACGCTTGTCCTATAACGTACAAAATTAACTTTGCAGTTACTAACATCTTAAATCCTACTAAATTTGAATGACCAAATAGTTTACCGACAGCACTGGTAAATTTGTTACGTCGTAAGAGACAAAGGTCGTCATATCGACGACGAAGAAAGTGTCAAAAGTGACGTGAACGTGACAAGGGTCAGCAATATACGTGCTGGGGGTTGTAATTTGTATTGTCGTAACGTGTCGCGGACTTGTGGGTCTCAAGGTATATTAGACATATGCGAAACAGTATAACATAAAATAAAACCACACTGAAAATAATAATTGGTCGCTTGTAACAAGATTGTGATTGTTGTGCATAGGCGTCTTGATCCCATACGAGCCTAACAAGACGATAGATACACCAACTTAGACGTAAGATACATCAACTAAGATGTTAGTTGAATCACTAAAGAAATTGCTGTTTGTTACTAGGTATCAGTTTTGGTTTATATAACTAATAACTTAACTATGGTATTCATATTATGTCAACTAAGTAAAAATCTGTCTTTGTTGGCTCTCATTTTTTTGAGTGCATATTCAATACTTCTGCCCGCGACTTCGTCCGCGTAGATTTAGAGGTTCACCCTGTTGTGGCATATTTTTGTAAGTAATCATTATTTGTGGCATAATCTATATAGCCATATTAGGCTTTAAGCATAATCTGGTGTCGCAGAATCTACATTCGCATAGTTTGATTACGCAGAATTTCGTTAGTCCGAATACATAAATTGTCCGAATGTATGATTTCGCAGAATACTAATTTCGGATAATTGTTATTCTACTGATACCTTTGACTTTTTTGAAAAGTTATAAAATAAACCTTTGGCGTAAAAAGTTTCGGACCAACTAATTTTCGGGATGTTACAAATTATGCTAAATAAGGTTTCTGCCACATTACCATTCGGCGAAAACCGATTATGCCAAGTCTGTTATGCTAAAACAGTTTCAGACAATAAATTTTATGCCACATAGAGGGAACCTAGATTTAGATTATCGTTATTCCCTCGGGAACTTTTCCTAAAAGGTGTTAATCCATGGTATAGGAACACTATCTCAAATTTCATCCAAATCCGTCCAGCCGTTGCAGCGTGATTATAATATCAGTAGGATTATGCATGCTCGTTAGTATTCATAAAGTTTTCTTTAATTTTTAACATAAAATTTTCCATTTATTACTGTTTGTAACTGTGTACTGTGACTGCGGTAAATACATTGTGTAGTAAACGCTTTAGCTTATTCTTGGGCCGTCAGTTATAATGGTTGTGTTGTTTACAGTGTACCATGTTTGTTTTGGTTATGTCACTGGCTAACGAAGCTAGAAAGGGCACCCTACTATTCTCATTATGATGATGATGCTATCCAGCCGATTTTGACCAAGGCAGTCGCCTTCAACTCCGTGAAAAGTGTCGATGGTGTGCTCGCATGTGGCTAACGTATCCAACCTTTTTAAAAAAGCCTTCCCACAAATTAAGCACATGAGCACACCATCCACATAGTTATAATTGATTTTCGCGGGTGGTCGGGCTTTCAATTCATCCCTTTTAGCTTCCAGTTCTGAACACCGACGGCCCTCAAAGTCATGGACACTGGATTAACCAAAGCTCTCTACTCTGAACGGTTTGAGGCCTTCTGCTCCTATTGGGATGACTCTAGGCAGCACTTTTTCTTGTGCCGTTTAAGCACATCTTTG
This sequence comes from Acleris literana, assembly GCA_946894065.1. Taxonomy (NCBI): domain Eukaryota; kingdom Metazoa; phylum Arthropoda; class Insecta; order Lepidoptera; family Tortricidae; genus Acleris; species Acleris literana. The sequence goes on along the minus strand of OX335682.1, from coordinate 16,607,227 downwards.
TACCTGAGGAGTTGTCCGCCATGCTTCCGCTTGCTCTCCTCCAGTTCCAAGTAAAAGTTGCGCTTCGTCACTCGCTCCTCTGCAACACCGAAGTTTACGTCACATAATGTAAGCCTCAGGCACTGGTTCCACCGCCGATGATGAGCGGGAAGCGAGTACAGCTAGCGATCAACTATTAATATACGTGTCTCTTTTACTGATAGCGGATCTTTATCTTTTGTTCGTTTCTTGAGCAAGAAAATCGCCATTAGCTAATCGCTTCCTTGCCCTTGGTGGGACCAGTGCCCCAATGCCTCCTACATTGATCTTATACCAGGAGAACTGTTTAAATATGGCGGGGATGAGTTGCACTCAGCTATGTGGGATCTCTTTTTGCTCATTATACTGTATCACAGAATATACAGGGTGCCTTTGAGCTCGGAGCTTTAAATGTATGTATCCATTCTACTTCCCAAATGGAACTCTTTTTCTTGCACAACTAAAAAAAGTAGGTAAAAACAATAAACAAATAAATAAATTCATTTCAAATCAATCAATCAGATTTACTCCATGTTAATGACTTGTAAAAAAGCCCCGATGTGACCTGACTAAATAATATTAATTTAAAAGTGCGTTTGTTGGTTTCTACTTCCAACTTATCTTAGATTTGGATTAGATTCTCAATTACACAGTTACAGCAGGAAAAGCCAAACAACTTCAACGCGGATGGAGTTGCGGATAAAATAAAATAAATCGATATCAAAGGACAATGTCACGCAAATTGACCTAGTCCCAAACTAAGCTCTAGACTTGTACTTTGGGTACTAGACAACGATAATCATACTTAGTTTATATAGACAAATACATACTTAAATACGTAGAAAACATCCAAGACTCAGGAACAAATACTAGCGCTCATCACATTTTTTAAAAATCATTAATGGGCTTGCGTTCGACCTGTCTCACCTGATGTTAAGTGACGACGAGGTCGAAGGAGGTACACGATTACCCAGAAAATGCCTATTCACTCTTGCCTTGAAAACACCAAGGTTATATGATTCCGGGAATACAGACGCAGGGAGAGCGTTCTACTCCTTCTGCTAAATATAACACATAAAGCATTTGAACTTGAATTTGCAGTGGACTGTATCCATGCATCCTGCAAATTGATTCTAATCGCACTATGCAATACTGCGTAGCTTCCAACGCAGATAGGGTGCAATTTTGCGTGACTTCATTTATTTTTGAACCTTATTGAAGTGGTCGGTTCATCATTATTGCACTGTCATCGACGTAATGCAGTTCTGTCTCCCGCGCCCGAGCGCTAACTCGTCGAGAGTATCGTTCCAGTTAAGCTACATAGTGAGATAATTGGTGTTAATATCGGATTTCTCCAAATAAATAACGGTATACCCTCATTTGATCTAAAGTCAAATAATATAATTTCATTTGGTCTAAAATTAGAATCTACAGGGTGTCCCAGAACTTGAAGTAAATATTACGGTACCTATAAGAAAGCGCCGTATTTAGCCAGACCAGAATACCTATAGTTTTTACTTTTCTTTATTTTAATTGTGCTGGGATTGCTGATAGTGACCCTGCCTACGAAGCTAGCGGTCCTGGGTTCAAATCCCGGTAACGGCAGATATTTGAGATGTGCGCGAATATTCGTTCCTGAGTCATGGGTGGTTTCTATGTATTTAAGTATATATTTCTCACTATTTATATCATTATTTATATCATTGTCTAGTACCCATAATACAAGCCTAGAGCTTAGTTTGGGACTAGGTCAATTGGAAATTGTCCCCTGATCTTATTTATTTATTTATTTATAATCATTTTAGGAGTTATTAAGGTTTAAAGACCTTGCGGTAAACCTTTGCCCCCAATGGCTTAAAATGGATATAATTTGTATTTAATCGAAATCTTGATTAACTTGATTGTGCAACGTTTGAGACAGTCATAGTCAAAAGCATTTTTTACCAGTTGTAGAATGCAAAATTAGCAATGCTTCAGTCGTTTAGAAAGTACATACATACATACCTTCACGTCTGTTATCCCAGTGAGGTGGGCAGAGCAACAGAATTACGTACAACTTTAAAAACTTTTTGATAATTCAGTAACCACATTTTGCACAAAATAGGCTAATATTTTTAACAGCGTATTAGTGACAGCTGACTTTGAAAGTATGGATTTATATTGAATGCCTTTATATTTTGGAATTATGTTTTAGAATAATGAATAATAGCTATTTTTAGCCAAGGGAGGCAAAGGTGTACCTAAAGGTAGCGTTCTTTGCCCGTAGTATTAAAACCTTATTAACTTCTAAACTAATTCACAGATTGAAAAGTTAAAACTATTGTTTAGACCAGTAAAGAAGGGTTTTCTTATTCTTTAACATTTAATTAAAGTTCTGGGACACCCTGTATAACGGTCAAAATTTAAAATCTCGAAACTTACTTACTATCTATGAAATCAAAATAGCACTCATTTGCTTTAATGTTGAGATACAACTGTTTTCTTTACAAATGTTTAAAATATAAAATATTTACCTAATTACAGGATAGACATAATTGTTTGTGATAAAAAAAATTGTAAGGTCTAAATATTGAATTGCTCTTTACAAGATTTGTGATTGTTGTACTCAGGCTTTCTCAGCAGTTCTCAAACTGCCACGGGACCGTTGCGCGACGGAAGTGCGACGCAAGCTTACCGTTGTAATTAATATGGAATTGTATGCAGGTCGTCACACGTAACACGCAAGCGTCGCGCCGCGCTATCACCTGACGTGACGCCTCAGCGGGAAACGGCGTGACGCGGGCGCTGCATCGTTCGTGTTGCTATGACAGTTGGCACTCAGAGAGCGGGGCGGGAGCGCAGCGCGATTTTCATTCTATAACGCTTTCTATGATATTGTAAGTTTTTATTGGGTGTTAAAAAGTTAATTGATTGCGTGTGTGAACATTCAATATGTTATGATTTGGCTGTTCATAGCGTGACATTTTCCAGAAGTGTTCTGTTAAAATAGCTTCTTGTTAGCTAAGTCATAAGAGCGAGTTAAGCGATATAATTAAGAATGCACGCTATAAAATTTTGTTAGTTAATATTCTTACCCAAGTAACTTTTCGCTGTACCTTGTTTTGGCAAACCAAACACGTAATTATTTAGCTATTTTTATTTGGCGGAATATTACTTAACCCAATTTTTTTCAGACATAGGTATTGTCCTATAGCTTATACAGGGTGCCTCTGACCTTGGGGCTTTAAATGTAACGATCGATTCTTCTCGCTAAACGGAACTGCGTTTATTCTGCAACATTAAAAAATAACATAAGTTAAGATAAATAATTGATGTTAAAGTCTAATTGTAAAATCAGTTTATTCAATCATGGCCATAAAATCACTATCTCATGGCACGCGGGCGACATTTCCTTGGTACGAGGGCTAACGGAAAATGGAGAATTGCATCGGGTACATTGAACATTACATTTAACTTTTATGAAAAAATGAATATTCAAGTTACAGAACAAAAGAAGTTCATTTTCAGGAGTAGAAACGATCCATTTAAAGCCCCAAGGTCAGAGGCACCCTGTATTTTACTAAATCCTGTTTATTCTTCGGCTTATAACTAGGGCATGCAGTATCGGGCCCGGTTCCGAGACTTCCATTTCACGGTTCTAAGCAGGGACGGTACCGGGATTCCCGGTTCTTTATTTTTTACCTCAAATCACCGCAATCATGGACATTTGAGATATAAAAGGATTGAAAAACATTAGGAAACTTCATTTTTTATAAATATGCAATAAAATAATGCACGTTTTCTTCAACAAAAACATATCTTGATTAAGTAAAATACTTACTAGAAAGTTATTTGTTCTTCCTTTTTACAAATCTAGAGATCAATTATTGCAAATATGCCGCAAAATATGTATGATGGATGTTGATGCGATGTTGCCGCTTGTGCAGGCGTCGTCGCTCAGGTGTGAATTGGATATATGTGATACGCGCCACGATATTTGTTTGGTATTCATGGAAAGAACCGGGAGAACCGGGATGTAATCTTCAGTACCGGTTCTTTAGGCACTGTGAAATTCCAGGGATTTCCCGGGAATTACAGAACCGGGATTTCGCGGGAGGATGCCCTACTCATAACAGAAGAATAAATAAGATTGTCAAAGTAAAACCATAATATATATAAATCGCACTGCTACATCAAAACAGTAGGTATCAACTCAAAATCTTTGCTAGTTTAGTTTCAAGTTCATAGAAGTTGTATTAAAGTTGATTTTAAAATACAGTTGTATTTTGAGTCACTTTTTTTTTGATCTGGCAGTGCGAAATATTTTATTTATTAAATGGCGAGGTAAACACGATGAAGTTTCTACGTCAAAAGTAAATCAACAATGACCAACTAATACCCCTTCTACACGGTTGGAACAACATCCAACTCAACCAAGCCAAGATGTCTTCTCAACTTCAAATCATTCAATTTGGATGTCCAACTGACGTCTACACGATACATTTCTTGTTTCACTCGATTAACCTTGACCTTGGTTTAGATAGGTGGTTGTTCCGAACGTGCAGAACGGTTATAAAACACTAAAGTCCTCGAAATCAACCTGAATAAGATTTATGAACAAATTTGACGACGCGCTGGCCTAGTTGGTAGTGTTGCTGCCTACGAAGCTATTGGTCCTGGGTTCAAATCCGGGTAAGGGCAGATATTTGTGTGATGAGCGCGAATATTTTTTCCTGAGTCATGGATGTTTTCTATGTATATATACTAATATTATAAAGCTGAAGAGTTTGTTTGCTTGAACGCGCTAATCTCAGGAACTACTGGATCGATTTGAAAAATTCTTTCAGTGTTAGATCGCCCATTTATTGAGAAAGGCTATAGGCTATATATCATCACGCTAAGACCAATAAAAGAGGAGCACCAATGCAGAATGTTTCAACTTTCTACGTTAACAAAGTCGCGGGTTAAAGTAAGCGTTAGCTCTAAGTAACTATTCCATGAGGACGAATTTGCGGGCAGAAGCTATTTAAGTATATATTTCTCTATATAAGTATTTATATCGTTGTCTAGTACCCATAGTACAAGCCTAGAGCTTACTTTGGAACTAGGTCAATTGGTGTGACATTGTCCCCTGATATTTATTTATTTATTTATTTTATTACCAGCCAGTGCCGTACATCCGACATCATGGAAACTACACAAGTCAGAAAGAATATCTGCACGTGGTGTTGCTTCTCCAAAGAGGTAGGTTATTCTACAACGTTTTTATTTTTGCTGTACCAGTCCTTGTAATATTTTTATCCCTAGGGACGGAAGTAATTTTATTGTTAACCAAGGGATTGAAAATAATATAATAATAAAAATAAAAATAAAAAAAATATAAAAAAAAACTTTATTTCAGACCGAGATCCATAGTGCGTTAGTAACAATTGACTTAAAAATAAATTAGTAAACTAAACTAACCATTTTTTTTTTTGTTTCTTTTTTAAAAAATTATAAATTGGGCTACGCCCTTGATCTATCCGATCCAAAAGGATAGGATTGGACAATCAAATCTTCCCGCTATCGCATTTAGAATGCTGTTGTCGCTTGCCCTCACTCTGCCTAACAGTGAAGCTATCTAAAAGAAAGAAAAGCCTAGCTCCTCTTGTCACACTTTGTGGACCCCTCCTTCCCCGTTAACTTTTGACGTAATATGTGGATGATACCCCTAAACTAAAAATCCGTTCTATAATCTTTTGGACAGAAACAATGTATATTCTTCGTGTTTTTGTTCCCCACATCGCAATTCTATTAATTTAAAGTGCACTCGTAGACTGACATTAAATTAAATTGATCAAATCCGGTCTTCACTTACGATGTCACAACATTGTATTATAGAATCTTGCATTGTGACCCTTCTATCAATCACAAGTGGGTCTAACTCTGCTTGGATAACAACTATTGTCACATTTTTGATTGTCATTACTCATTTCACATATTTATATTATCATAATTACAATTGTCATGATTTTTATGAACATTATTTTAAGTAACATACAATCTGAAGCCTAATCATCGAAGATAATTATTATTGATTATCCTGAACCAGTATTGCAATGTCGCACCTTCAGAACAATAGTGACCTAATTGAGAAATTTTAAATTTCGAGTTAGGTCTCTATGGTAATAAATTTATGACTCGAAGTTTGAAAGCACAAATTTTGAATTAGGTCATTATTGTTCTAAAGGTGCGATGTATTCACACTTCAATCCGACTTACATAGGTTGGGTTAGAGTTGCGTCACAGCGCGTAGTGTCATTTAATTTTCACCCATACTGCCTTCCTACGGAGAAAAGGCACAAGTGCAATTAATTCGTAGAAGCGTATTAAACTCTCAAGAGTTATAATAAGGTTGGAAGTGCAATACAATTCAAGATGTGCCTTTTTTCCGTAGGAGGGCAGCATAGCCCAGCGGAACTCCGTGAAACTTGTGCTATACTTAATCGTTCTTAGGATAATGACTTTAAAACGTTATGCGTAAAAAAATATGACAGTTAAAATAAGGGTATCATTTAATCAATCAGCAAAATATTCTTATTTTGGTGATCAGAAATATGTATTTGGTCAGCCAAAATAGCTAGTTGGTAAGCAACTAATGGTTAGCAAACATTTATAAATCTGTCTGCAATTAATAATATACTGAACTGCTCTAAATCATTTTGGTCAGCAAATTAAATATTTGAGCTGCATTGAGCGATCCACAGTTAATCAAATTTTGGCAAGCAATCAGTAGGTAAGCAAAATATTTCATTTTGTCCATCAAAAAAAAGGTGGCAAATTTGCTGCCGTGCCGGCAACGCACATATACCAAACCCACCATCAAATTTACAAATTTAACAGAGTCGACGGAGCTCCGCTAACGCGGAGCTCCTTTTTCTGGGTTGTTCTGGCCCTCCAGGCCTGATATAAAAACGAACCTAACCTAACCTACCTCATATTTATGATACAAATTTTGGTTAATCTAGGGTGTGATTGTGATTCCTAAATTTGTGTGACAAAACGTAACTTGTAATTACTACTAGCCTCAAAAATACCAACGCTTGGGTGCTCGCATCACGTGGTCTGAGTTCGCTCCGCCCGCAAATAACGAACACTGCTGATTTTTCAAACTAAACGCAATCCACTTATTTATATAGATAACCATTATTTTAATATGCACACCTCTCAATTAAACTGCTTACAGACATGGTTTCTCTGCTGACCAATTGTAAAATCTTGCTGCCCAAGTAATTATTTTGCAGCTCGACTGTTTATTAGGCAGACAAATGACCAAAGAAGCAGATTGATATTGTTTAAAATGTTAACCGTTTGTAAATTGTTTGCTGAACAAGAGTTGCAGCCCAATTTTTATTTATTGCCTGCCAAATCTTTGTATGCTGCCCAAATGAGTAAATTGCTTCTTTTTTTTTGCGAATCAATTTGAATAACGGCTGACCATTTAATTACTTCCCTTAATAATGCATAAAAACATTTTGCGCTAAAAATATATGACGATTGTTGAACTTTCAACCTGTGGAAAAAAACGATGCCTAACAATTTTATGCCTTATGAAATTGTATGCAACCCAATATGGAACCCATCACCGGTTGGTGTTCCATCCGATATGTGTACTGATCCTTCTCACCGTGTTGGCTTCGGCATCAAAAACGCATTCAGAAGAACAGGTAAAAAAAATTGGTATTATTAATGTAATTGTATTGTTTCAGATTCTTGTAATAGCCTCGAGTATTTGCCTAATGTTTATAAGTACAGCGAGCAGAGTAGAAATAAACTTTCGCAGTCAAGAAGGATTACCTGAGTTCTTATGTAAGTTTGGGAATAACCCAAGATAGTCAATATTTATATACATTATTCGCTTGCAAAAGCATGCCTGAAATTGCGAGGCAAAATGCCAAACTATCAGCAAAAATGACAGTCTGTTACACTTTCCGCCATGACAGTTGGTTGGGATGATAGCTAAGCTTTGGGAAATTACATTTGTTGGACTTGCTTGACAGAAGCGCGTGGAGCTAACTCCATGTGCTTCTGCCTAAAACAGCCAATTTACAGGACTTTTTTTTTTTAGTCCACAAGAGAAAATACTCTTTTACCAAACAATTGTCCTCGCGTGCGATATCCATGGATTTATTTATTTTATAAGTCGATGGGAGTATTTATGAATAACTCGAAATTGGCGAAATACATAACAGGAGTGAAAGCCATTAATTAAAATTAGAATTAGAAGAATGAAATTATAGATGAACTATAAACGAGCTCTAAGGACGTCACGTGGAAAATCTTTACCTACTTATAGACTTTTGTTGGTTTTCAGATAGATGCGAGGAGTTTTTGCCCATACCAGGAGTCGTGTTAGTGACATTCCTATCAGAGCTCCAGGGACGCAAGCCGATCTTCATAGCACTGTCCGTACTTTCAATTTTGGCCTCCATTTTACTAACAATCCGCTCAGAAATATGGACGAATATAGCCATAATTCTTGAAGTATTGGTAGGGGCTGGAGCTTTGCCAATGACTTTTTTATCTATTGTCGAATACAGCAGCCCTAAGAATAGGTTTGCCTACCTGATAGTCAACGCGGGAGCGTGGCATATAACCCGATACAGTTTACATCTTATGAGCATTTTAAATATGGAACCGTTATATAAAAGGTGGTACCAGATAGTAATAGGAGTCTTGTGTCTTTTAGCTGGTTGTGCATGGCCAGAGTCGCCTTACTGGCTGGCTGGAAGAGGCAGGTTTGAAGAATGCCAGCAGGTTCTATATTGGCTTCGAGGAGATGACTTAGAGTTCAGTTGTCTTGAAAAACAAAGCGACCGCCGAAACTCTCCTCGCGTGTTTTGGCGAATTTTCTCCATCGTTACTCTTACTGCTTTTCTCTACCTGTTCGACACGTTGCTTTTAAATGTTATAGCAAGCTCGTTTTTCCTACTTACGTATGAATTTGTTTTTATAACTATAAGTGCAAGTGCGTGGAGCATTGGTACTGTTCTTGCTATAATAGCCCTTATGTCTTACATAGTAAAACGAAAAGTCATATTTATAACGATTTGCGGAGCTACTTTTGTGCTCAGTTATGTTTTTGCTATCTGGCATTACATTTACACTGGTTACCCAATATCTGTAAATACTGATGGTCAGTGCGCTAAAACGTTTTTTAATGTTTTTTTAACGTTTAACGTATTTCGTATTTGCAGCCTTCTTGCCCTTAGCGTCGTTTATTGTTTTGAGATTATCCCTTTTAAATATAACACGATAATGGCGTGCATTTGTTTTATATATACCAATGTGATTATGTATCTACCTGAGTACTATACTATGTTTAAATACCCCAGCTACTTAAATAATGCGGCCGTAGAGGCATCAACAATGTACCACCTATTGGGTACGACCCTATCTCTATGTGGTGTGGGATTATTTGTTTTTTTAATTCCAGAAACTAAAGATCAATCGTTGTCAGAGATCCAAATGTTGTATGTGTCGGAAAAAAACAGAGATAAAGATCAAGTGGTGTATGAAATTAATAAAAAACCAAGACGTTTCTCCGGTTGGCTTCGGTCGAACTTAGGTTTCCGTACAACCACATAAGATTAATAATGTTTTCTCAAACATGCAATGAAACATTGATGTTATGTTCCTTATAATATTTAGGCTGCGAAGTATGGCGTTTCAGGTGCGGCTAGGACAAGAGTTTGTTAATGGAATTTCATAAAAATCGTGCAGGCCTAGGCCGGCAAAGTCCTCTTTTTTAATTTCCATTCCACATAAATTTAAGGCACAGGCATCATGACATTCTGCCACTATGCGTGTTAAAAAAAAAACTTTGATTTTTTTGTTGTTTATTTCATTGCATGTTTGAAAAAAACACTATACATACCTCGGCGGGAAATATGGGGTTGCCCGCCTCAGACCTATCCAGCCTCGCTTTGCTCGGCCGTCTATATGTCTTTGGCCGGCAACCCCTTTCGTTCCGCCCTCTGTAGTAGTGCTATTGTTATTTTAGTTAGTTTTATAAATAAACGATAATATGCAGGGTAAGCCATTCAAATGTACAGTCACTTAGAACCTTGAGCATACTTAGAACCTTGTCATTGTGACTACCATTGTAATTGTCATACTTGTCATTTGATGTTCAGTTTGAAGTTTATTATGACAGTGCACTAGAGTGCTTAACATTTTCGTTGGGGTACCGTACCTACCTAATTTGATGTAAGTAAAGTAGACTAAATAGATGGAATATACTATAACAAATTGTTGGTTTTATTTTATATAATTTTCTAATATTTAAGGTACTTGGTAAATAATGAAACCATTCATACCTCAATAATAAAGGGAGAGTGTAAATAAATCCGTCTCAGAGAACAATCTTACATAAATTGACCTAGTGGGACTAGGTACTCTAAGTACTAACTAAGCTCTAGGCTTGTACTATGGGTCCTAGACAACGATAAACATACTTATATATCGAAATACATACTTATATACAAAGAAAACATCCAAGACCCAGGAACAAATACTCGAGCTTATCACACAAATAATTGCCCTTACCGGGTTGAACCCAGGACCGCTGGCTTGTAGGCAGGGTCACTACCAAATACAACCACGTCGTCAACATATATCAATTCCGCAACAGACTTTATTCAGTGGCTAGGTCTGACGCACCAACGACTCGTAACACCCCCCTTTAATGGGTTAGGGGTTCAAAAGCTATGCAAGCGGTTAAGTATGTATGAACCGTTGAATTTTGGAGAAAAATCAAAACGACTTATGAGGTCGTATATAGTTCATTCGCTTAGATAGTGTCGCTACACTCGCAGGTACTTGTGGTTATTTTAATAAAATACAAATATTTTTCCATGTAAACTGCTAAATTGACTTGCGGGTGTTACGCCGCAAGTGAATTTAGCAGTTTACTTGGAATTATATTCGTATTTTATAACAATAACCGCAAGGACGTGCGAGTGTAGCGACACTAACTAAGCGAATGGACTCTATCAATACATTCCTGTATGGATATCTGATTCTCACGTAGTCGCTTTCAGTTTTGTTTGTATGAAATATATTTAATTCAAAAACAAGTAATAATTGTGTCACCATCCGCGCAAAAAATAAAACCCTATTCAAAGGTTTTGTTATAACCTCTCAAAGTCTCTCGTTTCGAATACTTAACCTCCTATTGTTCATGAAAGATCTCGTAAATTGTGAAGGAATCTTAATGGAACTGAGCCCTGGAATGTGACGTGAAAGATAATATTAAGATACGTGTGAAACACGTAAATGTATACGGTTACTTAGGTACTTTGTTGAAAGAAAATACGAGTGGGAATGTGGTAGATTTCAAATTTGATTCAAATTAAGTAAAATCATTATACAAATACCAGAATTTTAAACATACATACATAAATAACGTACGGCAGTCCAAAGGCAGAACGCTGCAACTCGAGTTACAGCGTTTTGTGTTAACTTGCATCACACGATTCCTCATGAGCGATACTATCATACCTACAAGTAACTTTTAAAAATTGGCTAGTTTAGGCTGTAGAAAACTGTCAAAACGCGGTAACTCTGCATAACTACCCAAAACATCATAACTGCAATTTTGATGTTCTATACGAAGACCGTTAATGCCGTCTGATCACAACAGAACGCTGTAAATACTAAATGGCCAATGCCTCGGAACGAGGAACGGACCACTTGCAGCGTTTTGCTTAATTCGCATCACCAACAATTGAACACGTGACAACAGAGGGAAAAATAATAGGTAATTTCTAGCGTGAAACTTAAAAACCTATAAACGCGTTTTTCTCAAAATTTGGGTTTTTGACTTGCAGCGTTTTTCCGTTGGAAGGCAGCATACCTTCACGCCTGTCTCCCAATGGGGTCGGTAGAGACTATGAACGCAGGTGCCCCGGTCTAAACATACAACTTTCGCTTCCTCTACATTCATCAACCTCGTCATGCACGTACGTCGGTTTCGGGTGCTTTTGATTTGGCCCTTATTCAGTACATCGCGGATCTGACCACTGTGTGTGCGTCTAGGGTGTCCACTATCGACATCTCCACTCACTCCCGCTGTCCATACCTCTTTCGTAACTCTTCCTTCATCGATCCTTTCCAAATTTCAGTATACCAGATTTTTTGCATATTTACTGGAAATCTAAACTTTCAAATGAAGGTACGGTTTAATACTTTACTCCAATATTTCCTAATCTCTAGTTTCGGTAATCCGATATAGAGTGTATCCGGTATTTCGAAAATTGTTGCTAATTTGTATGTTTTTCGCTTTGTAGTAATTGTTTTTACGATTTAAGCTTCGCCTTATTCTTAATAAAACCTATTATTATAGATATTTATTTAATTTTCTGTACATTAGGTTTTTTATAACAAATATTCAAATATAAAAGTAAAATAACAATACTAATACAAAAAAAATAGACATTATAAAAAACCTAACCTACGAGTGCCGCCGGCAGCGGGGCAAGGCTCAAGCTACCGGTGGTTAGGGCTGCAGAGAGAGGAACCCCCTCACAATACGTGCCGTGTCGAGGAGTACTGCCTTCTGTATCTGGCCCTTGATCCAGCCATCTAGCGAGAGTCTCTTGAGGTGTTGGTCGAGACTCTTCGCTATAAGACCGTTTGCCGAAACAACTATCGGGACAATGATCGTTGAGTCAACATCCCACATGGCGGTCACCTCGTGAGCCAAGTCAAGGTACTTGCTGAATTTGTCCTTCTCGGCCTTCACAAGGTTCTCGTCATGCGGGATGGTGATGTCGACGAGCACTGCCCGGCGTTGAGATCGATCTGTCAACACGATATCAGGCTTATTGGCAACAATAGTCCTGTCCGTGATGACAGATCGATCCCAATAGAGCGTAGCACGACCATTTTCGAGAACTGGCGCCGGTGCGTACTTATAGTACGGCACTTCAGACTCTACAAGACCATATTGAAGAGCAAGTTGCTGATGGATGATCCTGGCTACGAGGTTATGTCTGTGCAAGTACTCGCCGTTGGCCAAATGCGAAATTATTATTATTATTATTATTTATTTATTTAATAAGTACAATATTATTAAAGAATTACAAATTAAACATTGCCCCACAAAACTGGAGTAACAGTTTGACTGTGGGAACGGCAGTCTCTAGGTTAGGCTTAAATTAATTAAATAGCAGAACTATGCTGTACACAGTAACAGTACTAAACATACATATTATTATTATATTAGTAGATAATGGTTTTTTAAAAGTCTCTTAAATTTATTCTTATTTTTCTCACGTCTAATGGCTTCAGGCAAACTATTGAGTAGGTATGGGATACGCTTTTTGAGAGTTCTGTCCCCATAGTAATTATTTATCCTAGGAACGAATAGTTTACCAGTCGCCATAGCCTTGGTGTTATAGGAATGATCAATGGGTTTTAGTGCAGAATACTCTGAGTCATGTTCCAGACAGCCATGGTTATTAGTGGCAAGTAGATACTTATGTTTCATGCTTACAGGTAATATTCTACAGATTTTATAAAGTTGACGATAGTTCCCTTTACATTTGAGTTTGACTTTTTCGTTTACAAGTAATTTTAAAAATCTAATTTGAATGGCTTCTAATTTATCGATATTGGTCTTTGTTGTGAGCCCATAGCTGTCAAGAGCATAACCCAGTATGGAGTCTACTAATGACATATACAAGCATCTTAGTGTGCTAATAGGAACTCTGAATTTTAAATGATAAAACTTCCCTAATAAAACTCTCAGTTTTTCATAAATAAAATTAACATGAGATGACCAGGAAAAATGTTCATCTACTTTCATTCCGAGATAAGTGATACATTTAACTTTTTCTATAGGTTCACAGGCGCAGCCACATTTATTTTGATGGAAGCAAAGATAGGTATGAGCACATAGGAGAGGAAGCGGATGAGTATTCTTTAATGGTAGATAGGGGGAGTGAATTATCAAGAACTTTGTTTTGTCAGCGTTAAGGACTATCCCATTGTCATGAGACCACTTAACCACCGCGTCAATGTCTTGCTGTACCAAGCGGAAAGTTTCCTCTAGGTCCGTACCCGCACGCATAGCACAGAGGTCATCCGCGAACATGTGAGCTGAGCAGTGCCGCAGCACCCCGCACAAGCTGTTGACGTGCATCAGGTAGCAGACAGGACCACAACCGGAGCCCTGCGGCACCCCGCAGTCCACTGAACACTCCCGACTATATGTGCTCCCAACTCTAACTTTGAACGAGGGTGATGTGAGATAATCGCGGAACCATTTGTTCAACGGCTCTCCCACTCCACACTCGCACATAGCCTTCAATAAGGTACTCGACTCTAGAGTATCAAACGCCTTTTTGAAGTCGAAAAAAACAGCAAAAACAATTTTTTTATCATTAAGGTAACTGTTAATTTCGTCTGTAAACTCTGACAATAAAGTTGTGGTACTTTTCCCCTTTTGAAAACCATGTTGGCGGGGATTTAAGACCTCGTGTTTATTAAAATAGGTACTAAGTTGGTTAATTACACATTTTTCGATAATTTTGTCTATGCTAGATAATATCGCAATTGGTCTATAGTTAGAAAAAGATTTTCGGTTGCCTTTCTTGAAAATGGGACAAATTATGGCTTCTTTTAGTTTATTAGGAAATGTATGGTGTTTAACTGATAGGTTGACCAACCTGGCAAATACAGGACTTATTTTGTTTATGACATATTTTATATCAGACATGCGCACAAGATCGCTACCCGGTGATTTATTTACATTCATGTTGTTGATTATTTTTCTTCTTTTTTTTTTCTTTTTTTTTTCTTTTTTTTCTAAGATCATTATAACATCGTGTTGTATCTCAAAACCACATAATAATTTAATAACCCCTTCCTAATTTTTAAAAAACGTGTCTATACAGGTTCCTAACCACTTTTTAAACTTATTACATTTTCTTCGAATTAACTTACCATCACTTCATGAGTTTACATTTTACCGAGTATTTCATCTGGTATTTTTTACTTGGTATTATTCCCTGTGACGAGGAAAAGGCGGGGTTTCCGATCGTTAGGGTTGTAAAGACGATGTTTTCTTTTCTATTGAAAGGGCAAATTAAGAGCAACATAAAAGGTTTTCCGGCTAATGTTCAATTATTTGGGAGTAAGAAATGGATTTTGCGATGTGCTACGGTTGGTGGTTGGAAAATACAGAGCTGATATAATGTTAGTAACTAAATTAAAAGTCTCACGAAAATTGACCTAGTCCCAAACTAAGCTTTATTATAGGCTTGAAGTAAGCGTTCAAGGGAAAGTACTACATATATAAATATATGAAAATTTTCTTTTTTTTAAACATACTTATTTGATTTTAATTTTCAAGTTAAAAACAAGCAAATATTAGTAGTTATGCACGTATGGAATAACCGATCTAAATATGTATTTTCATCACATTTACTCGTACATAGTGGTCTAAGATGCTAAAAAAATCGATCGTAAATCCAAAATAATACCCGCGGGTCTTTTTTTGTGCAATGTGCGATAGTTTTTTTTTAAATATCTGGACTCACACTATCATAATACGCCAGGACCTCAATTCTTGTGCCATTCGATATGAAAAGTCAGTTGCATACCATTTTCTAAAAATCTCGCATATAAACTATTGATCTCGACTGTCACTAGAATCGGACTCCTGAACACGTTTGACATTATCTGTGGTAAGTCATAGACGATGATGTAGTCTGCCGCTAATTTATAAATACTGATTATAAACTGTGTTATTCCAAAATAATAATTAAAAGGGTGTCTTTGCGCACATATTACAATTTATATACAATAAAAAACAAGTCGTCATCAGAAGAAATGGATAATGCGACTCCGCAGGACATCGCCAACGCGGCTAACATTATTAGTGACAATCGTTAGTTAAAAATATGATCTTTTGTCTGATTGTATTTCATTTTCTCGCAATTGTGATGAAAAACATTGTATGTTACACGGGTGGTAAAGGAAATACAAAGCTCGACTCATTAAAGCCCTCAGCCTTCGGCTTCGGGCTTCTAACAGACTCTCGTTTGTAATTCTTTTATTTACCACCCTTAATACACAATGTACTATTAGTTCATTTTGAAATATGACCATACTGAAGGTCAAAATCAAAGTGTCATGTATTATAATAATTAGGAAATAGCGACTCCATGGATGCTAGAACCACGATATGCCACCAAAATCCTAACCCTAATTATAACATAGAGCAACGCATGTATTTCAATGCATTACGTTCCAATTTATATGTAAAACAAGGCAGCTGCAACAACGCAGCGCACCGGCGACGCCCGTGTGGCACCTCTCTTACGTATTTTGATTTAGTATGAGTAATAAATTCTAATAAATATTTGAGTATACTTTAATAAATATTTGAGTATACTTTAATAAATATTTGAGTATACTTTAATAAATATTTGAGTATACATCTGTGTATTGAGTATAGGAGCGGAATTGTATTTAGCATTATTTTTAGTCCAAATGTATTTTAATTCATGACCATCGCAAGCCCAAAAGTATTATTTACTGAAACAATTAATATTTTTAACCTCAGCGTGCAATAGGATGTAGGTGACAGCGATGACAGCTGTAACGTCATTTTGAAATTACGTTATCGAATATTGTAAGGTAATGAGATCCAAATTTGGAACATCTTCCAAAATTAACAGCTGTCATCGCTGTTACCTACTACCACAGGTAATGCTGGTCATTGCCTGCGGGTTTGAACTCATAATAGAGGACTTATGATATGAGTATATCGAACAAACGTAATTGACCTTTATTGCCTTGCTGGTAGATTCATAGTCCAATTTACAAAAAACTCCCTGTTTGTAGTATGGTGGCGCTTACAAGGTTGAACTCATTTACTGATAAATAAGGTTACGTTAGGTTAGGTTTGTTTTAAAGAAACTTGAAACAAAACTATTTCCATTAAAATATACTTTCGGCGTTGAGAATCACACTGTATGTATGAGTTGGCATGTTTGTTACTTCTTCACTCTGAAACTGCTGACGGACGGAAATAGCTTATTATCCCCTCAACCTGGATTACCACTTAAGCTAACTTATATTCCGAAAAATAGAACTCTTTCCGTGGAGTGACGAAATACTACGCAGGTGAAGTCGCGGGCAGAAGGGTTGAATTATCCTCGTAAGGCTCACCTTACTACAAACAAGGCGTTTTTTGTGCGTGGGACTTTCAATCTACTATCAAGGCAATAAAGCTCACTTATGTTTGTTCTATAATGCCATTTTGAGTACGTCCTAACTTTAAAGAGCTTGGTCTTTTGATCTGTTATAGATACTGTTTTTTTTTTTATAATATGTGTACAATTATAAATACATACATGAAAAGTTTTATTTAAAAAAAAAATTGTATTGCAATAACTGTAAAACATACAAGGTATGATTATAGTACAAACACTGAAAAAAAGACAACAAATACAAAAAAAATACAAATCAAATACAATTCAAATCAAAATATTATAAACTGCTGTGCGCCGAATGAAACCCACGGTGCGCGAGTCCGAGCCGCACATAACCGGTTTTTTCGGTAAACCAAGATGGACTTATAGAATATATTTAAACGTTACAGCCTTGCGTTAAAAAGTAAGTATACGGCTTAGCTTCGAGTTCTTCAAGCGGTTCCCAGCACTCTTACTTGAAGCACCCTCTAGACTCTTCTCACCTGCCCGAGGGCCCTCTCTGGAGGAACCGTTGGGAAAATGTGGGGATTAGTCGGAGTGTTGCTTATTCTGCCGGACGAGAGGTTGTAGATACAGGGGGAAGCGAGTTGTAGTCTGTTGGAAACAATAAGGGCCTAAAGCATAGTATAAATAGAAAAGTAGCTCGACTCCGGCCCTTTAGGAGATTCTGATACCTATTGCCGCTCGGGCGTCAGGGTTGTCCAAACTTGTTTTTCAATTTTAGTCACCTACTTAACATGATTATAAATCACAGTATGGCCTACTGTGATTTATAATCATGTTAATTTTCATAAATTACACAAACCTAAAGTAAGTATAAATATTGTTAGGTACCTAAGTACCAAATTTAAATTATTTTACTTACATACTTTTTATCTGTTGACACTAAATAATAATTATGTTTGTAGGTTTGTGACGTGATATGTAAATTCCTTTTCGACCTTTTGATAATACCGCTTTCGCGCAAGGCGGCTTCCTTTGACTACTTAGGTACCTATTATTGGCGGCACGCGCCATTGTCGCGCGGCTTCCTTAGAGCATTGGCCGCTCGCTTTGGTTCTAGGCTTGTGCTTTGGGTACTAGGCAACGAAAAGCATACTTATGTAGTGAAAAATACATACTTAATATGACTACATAGGTACCTACATATAAAACGCCCAAGACTCAGAAACAAAAAATACGTACTCGCACTCATCACACGAATATTTGCCCTGACCGGGAATCGAATCCAGGACCGCTAGCTTCGTAAGCAAGGTCACTACTTACTTAGTCACTACCAACTACCTAGGCCATCCACGTCGTCACATGTTACCTGTCACGTCACACTCAATAACTTAAATTACCTACTTAATACGTATTTATTTCACCTAGGTATACGATAGGCAGGCCGGTACGAAATACCTTTTATTAAATCTCGATATAGTTGTACCTACCTAAGCTAGGCTACCTACCTATCCGTATACAGAACAATATTTAAGCGTTTTCGGCAGCGACATTGTCGCTCGATAGCTAAGTACGCGCGCTAAAACAAAACGTAACCGAACGCAATGACGCCGCGGCCCCGACTAAGTTCCATCGAAACTTCTTGAGATCTCGTTTCGTATTGGTTCGCCCCGCCACAGGCCCCGCCCACAGCCGCAAGCCGCGCGATGTACCTTTGTTTAAAGACGATCTACTGTTCTCTATACTGTGCCTAAAGCCAGGCACAGGTATAAGTATTTATTGTTAGATATAGGTACCACGCAGTATGACAATGACTTTCTTAGAGCAGGGGCCTATTATAAGCTTTTAGGAAAACATTCTGGTTTATGACAATTCAGTTTTCCGTCGTTAATCACCCTGGCTTAAATTGATATTACCAGCCCTCTGTTTACAGAATAGATGACCGCACAAGCTGCCTGGTTATTGTCTCTGGTAATGTTAACTTTTTTATAACGCAAGCGTAGGAAGTCGTTCCGAAATAATATACGGATTTTTACTAATATGATTCATTTTTAGACTTACGAATCCGTGATTTGTTTTGAGACTAATATACGAAGTAAATTATACAAATATTTAATAACTGAACAAAACATGCATGGTTTTAATACGAAGACCTCTATTGCTTAATAGAACTTGACAATAGATCATCGAAAACATGAAATTATAACATGATAACAGTAATAATATGTCCAACATACGCACATGCACTTATATTTTCATCAACTAGTTACATTAAATTTGTCAAAAATCTCTTGAAGCTGATAATAACAATTAACAATTGTTAAAAAGCCACCCGATACCAGCTTTTTCAGAATTGCTAATTTTGACAGTTTAGGCCGTGAAATGAACGTCAAATAAGACCTCATAATACCATTTTACTCCAGGCAGCGTGGCTGAACGGCTAAAATCAGAAGTCCTGAAAGAGAATGGCTTTTTATGAGCTCGTAATACGAATTTGACAGGCCATTCTGTTTTTGCCGAAAACAAGGAGCTCGTAATAGGCCCCCAGGAAGCTCTAGTGTATTTCTTACAACAAAAAATGGAATACAGTTCGATGACGTTGATCCAGTTAACATATCACCATCCGTTGATCCGTACCCTTACCATGAGTTACAATTACCGACCAGTCGAATGCTCTGCACAGTATTCTTATAAAGTTCGAGGGACAGAGCATTGGTTTTGGTTAATTTTAAATAGTGTAGTTATTACGGTGCGCCATTCTATTTTTCGGTATATCTGATCAGTATACCGCGGCATAAAAAGCTGAGTGGACACCATTTTGGGCTTGATGCAATTAAAGTAATAATCTAGGATAGTTGATTTAGAATAGAATAGAATAACTTTATTTCAGACTACAAGGCCCATATCTACAAATACCTTACAGACTAACATACATATCAATATATATCATAAAATGAACACAACTACTAATAAATTTTCGCGGTGTCTGCTAGACGGCGACCACGAAATCGCCGAAATATGACACCCCTCGGCCAGAATTCCTCGTTTAAAAAGGTCGACAGATCTATGGTCGGTACTCTCACCACAAATGACTTAAAATTAACCAGGTGGCGAGGTTCTAACCACTCGACCCTAAGAGTAAATCCGGTCTTAACTCGTACATACTCTACGAGATCTTTTGCCTCTGTAGAGTAAATTGTATTATTTTTATCTTAAGTGCTTTAATTGCCAAATAAAATTTATTTCATTTATTTCATTTCATTCGACTCGCTAGCGCGTATGTTAATTGTAACTCATGGTAAGGGTACCGTTTTTTTTTAGAGCGAGTCACAGATTACTATAGAGCGAGTGTATTTGACATTTTGGCAATCGATCGGTTTGAACGTGAACGTTAGTTTCCGCAATTCGGCGTCTCGCGTTGGATTTGTGTGGTCAATGCCTTTGATAATAATTTTTTTTAAGCAAACGTTACGCTTTTTGTTGGTTACGCTTTTACATCTTAACCGCTGACCGTTTTTTACTAAATTTGGCTTAGGGGAAGGATATAGGAGACTTTGAGAAAAAAAACACAGTTCCCGAGGGAATAGCGATTAACTACTTCTACGCGGACGTAGTCGAGGACAAGCTAATCTTACTTATTTTATAAATACGAAAGTCATTCATTTTGTTTTATTTCGATTTGTATGTCATCGTGTACCGTGGTTGCCGGGTTAGAATAGTGCCACTCTATGTCTTCCCGTGGATGTGGATGGATGAAGTGTCGCCTATGGGTATAAAGGCTTTTAGTACTGTTAGGCGATGGGCTTGCAACCTGTCACTAATACGCTGGTAAACATCTTAGCCTAATTGTGCAAAATGTGGTTACAGAATTATCAACAAGTTTTTAGAGTTGTAGGTAATTCTGTAGCTCTGCACACCCCACTCTCGAAACGAAGGCGTGAGTTTATGTATGTATGTATGTATGTATGTATGTAAATAAGAGATCTATCGTAACGTTGACAATACGATAAAATCTCCCCTCCGTCCACTAGGATCCATTAATGGGGTCAAGTGGACTTTTTGTACATTAAAATCCATTAATGGAGTCTAGTGGGAAACCATTAATGTACGCTTAAATCCATTTGGAGTCATTTACACTTTTTAAGACGCTGGGATCCATCAATTTATTTAAATATACTATGAAGTCTACAAAGATCCATTAATGGATTCTATTGAACTTTTTATATACTCGATCCATCAATGGATACTAAATGTCCACGAGTATCCATCAATTGATGGCATCAAGTGTATTAAAAGTTTAATAAAATCCATCGATGGATCGAAGTGTAATTAAGAGCGCAACAGAATCCATTGATGGATTCCAGTGTATTAAAAAGTGTAAACGAATCCAAATGGATATAATAAATCCAAATCCAAATCCAAATCATTTATTTCAGACACAGTCCATAGTGTTAGTTACAAAATACTTCGATCCTATCAAAGGATCCCAGTAGACGGAGGGAACATGTCAAAGGCAATATCGCACCTTCAGAACAATAGTGACCTAATTCAAAATTTCAGCTTTCAAACTTCAAGTCATAAATTTATTATTATAGAGACCTAGGGTGAAGGCACCGATGATGGACACTTTTACCTAACAGGAACCAGTAATGGACACTTCACTCTTAATTCAAATTGTATACGGACTAAAATTGATTGTTATTCATTTGTTGCAAAACAAATGAATAACCCTTATCTTCTGTAAAATAAGGATCAAGTGTTCATTATTGGTGCATTCTCCATCACCCAAACTCGAAATTTAAAATTTCTGAATTAGGTCACTATTGTTCTGAAGGTGCAATATGGTTTTATCCAGTAGAATAGAGACAATGTACACTGATATTCGTTTATTTCTGTACTGGCATCAAAAAAGCTTAGCGTTACGGCTGGAGCTAAGTGAGGGCTTGTCTGAACAAGTCGTGATTGCGCACGCAAAAAGAGCGAAGAAAGAATGTCTAGCGAGTATTATCCGGAGCATGGCTTTGTTATGGCTACTTTACACGAGGCGAGTTGTGTTTTTATACTATACTAGTGACTCACTTGGCTTTGCTTCGGTTTATATTATAAAGATTATATTTATAAAGATAGTTTTTATGAAAGAAACACGGAAAGAACATGGGCTAGTAACTTTTTTTAATGCGATTTGAATCTTAAGTTGTGAAGTTTGAAATGAAGTATTACTTGCCATTTGGTAAACCTCTACACGAAAACTACCTACGTAATTACATGGTTCTTAATTTTTCAAAACGAGATATTTTAAAAAGTTACTAAGGTTACTAAACATGTTCTTTGCGCGTACCCTTCATATTATGTGGTCTACCACTCTTATGTTGATGATTTAGTCACTCCTTTACCACTTTTAGACTCGCTACAAATAGAGTCGAAAATTGATAAAGAAGTTTATTGGTCGACGGTAAGTCATAAAACGGTAACGGTAAGGCAAAAGATCGCGCGGCCGTTCACCAACAAGATGGACTGATCAAGTGAAAGAATTGTCACCCTCCAAATTCTACACGGTTGTAAGAGACGCGCTGGACCGAAACCGGTGGAGGCAGATCATCCGCTCCAGATACAACCCTGATGCTGACCACGATCCTCAGATATAAGGGACCGACCCCAGAGAGAGAGAAGTCATAAAAAATAAGAGCGATAAAATTTGTCCGTCAACAAGCAGTGTCAACTTTAGCGATATTTTTATACCATAGGAAGTTGTGTTAAAATTGAAAAACGGCTTATATGACCTACTTCTCCTAAAATTTGATTAATCTGCATCGAAGTATGATCAAGGTTGGGATATGCACGGATATGTGCATTACATCCGTTAACAACTAGCACGTTGTTCAGACGTGACTCTCATCTTCGTGAGATCGATCAAGATTATGCCTCCTCTACACGTCTGCAGATGCATCAGCACATGTTATACGTCGGTCGATGCGGGCGTGTAGAGGAGAAATTTGCTCGTCTGTGGTAGGTATTTAACGTCGGCAGATGCATCTGCCTCCGATCCGATTGTTGTCGGTTTTTGTGGCACGGATCAAAGGGTTTAAGCGCGAATGCAAGGCGTCTGTCCACACGTCTGCTGATGTGTGGATGGATTGCGAATTTATCCGCGGATACGTTTGCTGATCTACCGGCTGATGCATCTGCAGACGTGTAGAGGAGGCATTAGAATTGCTGTTGTCATCCAACCCCAGATTGACGGGAGCAATTCTTTACTGACGTTTAAACAGTGCGAAGACAACTTAAGCTAATTTTATAAGTTGCCGATAAAAATGACATACCACCGTAACCTCGTAAGGCCCAGTGTGCAATAGGATGTAAATCATCAAGGCAATTCAATTTGAACTGTGTTGCAATAAGAATAAGGTTTATTTTCCCATGTTCATAAACTGAAAATGGCTTTATGGAACAAACGTCATTGAACTTTATTGCCTTGCTGGTAGATTCAAAGTCCCACTTACAAAAAACTCCCTGTTTGTGGTATGATGGGCCTTACGAGGGTAAAGCAAGTTGTACTTTCATCTTCTATATTTTAATGATCACGTATCCATGAAGAGAACGTTTTTTTTTGCTAGCCATTTTTAACCAACTTCAAAAAACAAAAAGGAGGAGGGACTTGGGTCAAGAGTCAATGTCAGATGTCGGTCGTTTATAGTTACGATGAGTATAAATAAGAGGTTTGCAATTTTTTTTAATGTATATAAACTTGGCCATTAATTTATGATGATTGAAAATTTGCTTTTTAACGATGTAGATAAAACTAGGTCGATATTTAATTAATCACTAGCACTCGTATATATTTTCACTCGTTGTCATGCAGGTTTAAAAGTAAAGAGGTAGGTAGCTGACCGTTGTCAGAACTAGCAAAGTGTATATTAGGCTTAATACGGAACTCCAAATTTTCTTGTTTCAAGCAAATGCTTGAGTGTGTTACTCGTACGTTGTTTGTCGGTTACACGGAAAATGTACGCGAATATTCAGTGGATTTTTGTATAAGTTACGTTATGCGTGGCTTGGGACGAGAACACGGTTGGGTAATTGTTTTAGGTGGAATTTGAATCTTGTACAAGAACGTAGATAAGATTATCATAAACTTAAACTACGTTGCTTGTAATTCTGAGTTATGTACAGTGAATTTTCTATTACGTATTAGTGGCCAAAGGATTTAAAGTTCTGAATTTAATCAGAATAAGGCGTAAATTTGTTTTGAATATAATATCTATGAGGGGTGAGAGAATCGTTACCACCCGGAGCAAAAATTTTATAGTATTTTTTGACAGCATCGCGATTTTATCGTTGCTTCACAATCCTCATAAAGGACCTGGAGGCCCTGCCAAGATATACTACGCTAACTAGCGTTTCTATTCGTTCTGTTTTTAAACCAATCGCGTCACTGGTAGATGACGTGATACGAAAAGTCACGTGATCTACCAGTAACGCGATTGGTTTAAAAACGAAACGAATAGAAACGCTAGTTAGCGTAATGCACCTTGGCAGGGCCTTCAGCACACTTAGTTTACACGAGTTCCGAAAAATGCTACCTAATACTAATTACTTGTATTAGAATAGAATAGAATAGAATAACTTTAGTTCAGACTACAAGGCCCATATTTACAAATACCTTACAGACTAGCATACATATCAATATATAACATAAAATGAACACTAATATTAATAAATTTTCGCGGTGTCTGCTAGACGGCGACCACGAAATCGCCGTATTATTACATCGGACACTATAAAATTTTTTGGGATTAAAGGTACCTACTCTATGTACGTGATCGGACTCTTTTTGTACAAAGCGGTTTGGGTAAAAGTGTTGTCATTTGTAAAATGCATACAATTTCAAGGTGAGCGGCCATTCGTAAAAGTGGTAAATTATGATAGAATAATTAAAAATAAACATATTTTATTATGTAATGTAATACTCTTAAGTGCATCGGAGCCGAGATATTTAAATACGAGTATTCATACTTGGGCGTACTTTTGTACTAAAAACTGAATACTTAAATCTTTAAAATCTCCGCTCCGATATTATTTAACGCCATAAATTATATATATGTATGTGTATTTAGAGGTCCTCTAAATAACTATGTAAAAATCATCCGTGGCCGCTGAAAAAAATATGTCAATTTTCTTCAAACAAAACCCAATGCCCTTTTAACTTCGATCGATTAAGACATTGAACACGGAACAAAAAACCAACAAACAATTTATACGTCTCACTAATATTATGAATGCGAAAGTTTGGTTGTTTGTTACGCCATCACGTAAGAACGTTTCTTTTTTAACCCAATCGCGTCACTGGGAGATCACGTGACTTTTCGTATAACGTGATCTCCCAGGGACGCGATTGGTTTAAAAACGGAACGAATGGAAACGCTAGTTAGCGTAATGCATTTTGGCAAGGGCCTCTAGTCGGGCATATAGATATATATATAGGAATCACACCAATGCCACTTCTTCATTTCCATTAAAAAGAGTGTCAAATAGGTCGTTTTAGCCGAAATAGCGATGTGCATAATCATCTTTACGCATATAATTGTACGCATAAAATTAAAAAGCATAATCGTCATGAAGACTAACGTCAAATAGCATAAATATAAAAAGTCATAATAATAAATTGGCATCATTACAAAATGCATAACAGTATTGTCCTAAAAAATAGTCATGTACAAATGGCATATAGCAATACAATTGCTATAGCGAAATTCGTAGACGTACTACGAGAAAAGGTTAGTTTTGGTTTGTGGGTTTTGTGGGTTAGGTTAGTATGATATCCAGGCGCGAAGCGCCCAAGCAACGCAGAATAGGAGGTCCGCGAAGCGAAGTCGACCTCGCCTTAGTTCCTAAATATATATACATTTAGGAACTAAGGCGAGGTCGACTTCGCTTCGCGGACCTCCTATTCTGCGTTGCTTGGGCGCTTCGCGCCTGGATATCATACTAACCTACAGTGGCGAAGCGTCACGTAAATAATTAGACAAGCCGGAGCAAAAAAAGGTGTATGGCGTGAGTACGTGTTTGCCCCTTCCATTAATTAAAAAAACATACCTACCTTAATAAATCTTTTAGTTCCCAAAAAGCAGTGCTGAAGTAAGTGCGGTAACTGTTTCTACGTGCGATCCTTGCAGTTAGTGTTCACCACCTTCGCCATACATGACATCACTGGTATTACATGAACAGTGTATGTCAAGTATGACAAAAGTGGCTTTGAAAAAAGCCGTTAGTTGCGTACGCACACGTTAAACACACAGACAATATATATAGTTAATTTACGTTAGAAATCAAAACACAGTAAAAATTAGCTTGCCTTATACCTATCATGCAAAATAAAAAGTTGTCCTTTGTTAAAAACAAAACAAAAATAAACCAAATTAAGTACATGCACTGCAGGTCTGCACACAGAAACCAATTAATTACAAATTATTTACAAATTCGTGCAACAAAATCAACCGAATAAAGAAAACCCACAGCCCGCGGCATGCGCCGTCCGTACCCGCCTTCTGTACCTGTTAAGAAAACCATGACACGCATATAGCGCCAAACAATCCAACTAAACCTAAACTAAGTTCATGCAAATAAATATAGAAACCGATTGAAAACTCAATATATAATTATATACAATTGAAATACGCTAGGTACAGTTCGATACTTATTTATATTCAAGAATAATTCTGCGGGGTTTTTTAACAAAATGAGCTAAAACGTTATCATGGAAATTGCTTTTCTTTTGAATTTTAAGAAGTAAATGTTTTTCAATGGAAATTACCCCCAGATTAGACAGTCTTGTTTCATTTTGACTATTCCGTGTGTACGTATGAATTCGCTTCAAGGCCGAAAACGACCTTTCAGCGGAAGCTACGGACACAGGCAGAGTCAAAAAGATCTGACTTAAAGTCAAAATCTGAGGGAAAGTCCCATTCAAAGCAGAATTACTTAAATATAAGTAAAGATCGTATGCGTCCAAAAATAGAATAGAAACACCAACCTCCGTCGTCGTGAACAATAACAAATAATCCAAACAGTAGGTAACTACAAACAAATCATCACAGCACATGAACACCGAACGAACCGAACACTTAGCGAGCTAAATTTTACTAGTTATTTGAATCATAAAACACTAAATAAATAGGTAATTCAAAAAAACTATCACAAGAAAAGAATTACACTGTGTGTCTTTGCGCGACAAGACGCTAACTAAAGAAAGTAATGGCGTCGCGTATTGCGTAATTGCGTAATGAAAAAAGGATACAAAATATGATTAAAGTTTGAAGGTCGTAGGTGGCAGCGATGGCGTCCTCGGGAAAAGAAAGTGAACGCGTGCTATACACTTAAAGTTTAAAATTGGATGAAATAAGCCGCTCGGTGAGCGCGGACTAATGCACCATCTCGCTCTGATTTTTAATACGTTATACGGGCCGCCGTGCCTGTGTGTGGGTTCGAAGCGCTAGCAAAATGTTTCAATGTGTTAAGTTCGAGTCCGGCGAAAAGCGACCGCAGGACCTGAATTATTTTGTGATTGTAATAAGTTCGCGCGCAGTGAAATGTAACTGCGCGTGTGTACGAATATATTGTTATTGTTTCTTTCTTGTAGGTAAGTGAATACGTGCGAGCGAGTACTGCGATAGATTTCGGCTTAGTAGTAAATAAATTGCGTTTTGGTTATGCATCGTATTATGAAGGCAAGGTAAAGCTATAGTATACCGGGTTATTTTCGGTTTTACGTTTTGTTTGTATGTATACCTACTCTATGCATAGGAATTTTTGGTAAAGCCGTAAATAATCGGCTTGTATGAACGCCTCGCGACTGCTAACCTAACCCAACCTAATGTACCTAACGTGACCTAATTTAACTTTACCTAATATGTAACAAAGAAACTGTTTTTTATTCATTTAGAAAACTGAAATTATGGTTAAAAACAAATATAACAAATAATTATTAGCCCAAACAATAATATGCATAATGTGTATTAGTCTAATACAAATTAGTCCAATTTTTTTTATTTAGTTCCAAATTATTCTAATAGCGTTATATGCCAAAAAAGTATTAGGCCAAAGTATTATTATGCGACAGTACTATTATGCCAATACAAATTATGCCAAATCAATTTTATTATGCGAAACAATAATACTCTAAAACAAATTATGCGATCCAAGGGGATCCCCAAATACAATGGGTTCTTGTACTGGAATTCATTACAAAGTGATCCATTACTGTTACTAGCCAATCTATTAAGCTAAATAAACAAAAAGACAATTAATTGTCTACCCGGCAGTGCACTTGTTGACATAGCAGAGGATGATTTATTCAATTGTTTCTGCACTGTTTGTTTACGCCCTAAAATAACAAGATGGCGTTTGAGTGAACTCAACATGCCGCCATGTTTTTTTAGAAGAGGTCCTTAAGTTGTTTACATACTTAACTGTTCTGTAAGCTTGACAGGTCTGCATGAACAA
The DNA here is from genome assembly GCA_946894065.1 of Acleris literana. Lineage (NCBI taxonomy): Eukaryota > Metazoa > Arthropoda > Insecta > Lepidoptera > Tortricidae > Acleris > Acleris literana. The sequence goes on along the minus strand of OX335682.1, from coordinate 16,578,524 downwards.
ATATTTTTAGGATTCCGTACCCTGAGGGTGTCAACGGGACCGTTTTACTAATGGTCTGTTGTTTGATCGGTAGTTAAACTAACTAATGGTCAAAAAACGTTACTAATGGTTAAAATCTCAAGGAAATGTGTTAAATTTATCATTCCTTTTTCGAATTTTAACAATTAGTTAGTTTAACTACGGATCAAACAACAGGGCCTAAGAATCTGCTGTCCGTCCATCTGTCTGTCTGTCAGCGGACTGTTGTATCTTTCCGTAACCGTAACCATGATAGGTAGAAAGTTGAATTTTTCACAGAGTGTGTATTTTTATTGTCGCTATAACAACAAACATATTAAAAAATTAAAGGGCCCCTGATAAAAATGGTACTGAACCCTTTGTGTGTGAGTCTAACTTGCATTTGGCAAGTTTTGATTAGAACCATAAGTATACTTGTCACCAAGCTCATATTAAACTTTGGTTTAGCCCTTCGGAAGCTAGCGGTCCCGGATTCGATTCTCGGTCAGGGCAAATATTTTTGTGATGAGCGCGACTATTTGTTTCTGTGTCTGGGGGTTTTCTATGTAAGTGAAGTATTTATTTCTCCATATAAGTATGTTTATCGTTGCCTAGTGCCCATAGTACAAGCTTAGAGCTTAGTTTGGGACTGGGACAATTTGTATGAGATTGTCCCCAGACTTATTACTTTTCCTGCTTCGATATCCTAGTAAGGCCCGATGACCTAAATTTAGGACATCTGTCAAAGTGACTTTTGACTTTAGTTGACTGACATAAGATTCCTTTTCGAACTCAAGAAATTTGACGTGGGCCTTACGAGGTTATGGTAATTTATATGATGAATATGTTGACGATATAATCGCCCTTAATTTCTGACAGTAAGAGCTGTCATGACGTCGACAGTGTGATAACCATATCAAAGCAAGACGGGTTAATCCGATATAGGAATAAGGCTCTAATTTTAGTGAGCTTTTAGGCTTATGGGCATTAGTAAGCTCAAGATTACTTATTACTAAGTTCGTGGATTAAGATGTAATGTAATATGCCTCTATACTAGTGATTGGCAGCGGCTGTCTTACCGAAACACCAGAACACAACGGGGCAAAAATTGCTGCAGGGTGGTTGGTTAAGATTCTTGTTATTTGAAAGGACACGCAACTCCACTGCATTCCTCTTTTTCTTTTTTATGGGTTGGAGAAGGTAAACGAGCACAGGGCCTCTATTCTACTTTGTAAAACCATATTCCCTTTGACACTTATTCAATAACCATAAGACACACAGATACACACACACTCTCACGTCTGCCTCCCAATTGCAGGCAGAGACTATGAACGCCAGGGGCCCCGGTCTAAACATACAACTTTCGCTTCCTCTACATTCATCAAACTCTTCATGTACTTCCGTCAGTTTCGGATGCTTTTGATTTGGCCCTTATTCAGTACATCTTTAATCTGATATTCAGTACATCCTGAATCTGATCACTGTACGTGCGTCTAGAGCGTCTCCTACCGTCATGGCTCATTCTCGCTCGCCATACCTCTTTTGTAACTCTTCTTTCATCTATCCTTACGTTTGACGAAGACGACGACGACGACGACGTGCTGGCCTAGTTGGTAGTGACCCTGCCTACGAAGCTAGCGGTCCTGGGTTCAAATCCCGGTAAGGGCAGATATTTGTGTGATTAGCGCGAATATTTGTTTCTGATTCATGGCTGTTTCTATGTATTTAAGTATATATTTCTCTATATAAGTATTTATATCGTTGTCTATTACCCATAGTACAAGCCTAGAGCTTAGTTTGGGACTAGGTCAATTGGTGTGACATTGTCCCCCGATATTTATTTATTATTTTATTATTATCCTTTCTAAATGACCAAACTACCTTAGCATGCCGTTTTCGATCTTTGTCACTACATCTTTCAATCCACATCGTTCTCGGATCTCGCTATTTCCAACTACTCTATCCATCATCTTAACTTCCATACTTCTCGGAGCTTTCATTTCAACAGCATTAATTCTGCTTTCATTCTTTTTCTGCCATACCCATGATTCAGCACCATACATCAATGATACAGAAATGTAAAAGAATACAATAAAGGCAACATAAATAGCACGTAATGTGGCCCTCGCGGTATCGGACACTGGATCAGCAAAATGCTGAGTTGTCAGTCACCTACAGCGCTGATTTTCAGGCAGAACCGGCAGTGGCTCACGGAATGCAGTGCTGTACAAATATACCATGGTAATATAATTATCTATACTTCTATACTAATATTATAAAGAGGTAATGTTTGTGGCTTTGTAAGGAGTAATCTCTGGATCTACGGAAACGATTTTGAAAATTATTTTACCAATAGAAAGCCACGTTATTTGTGAGTGTCATAGGCTAAATATAAACAAAAAAAAAGTTTATTGCCCAACGAAGTGGGCACGGGAACAGCTAGTGTTATATAAAGTAAAGCAAGGCAAATAACAATATTTTACGCTTAGATTTTCTATCTGTAAACTGATGTGATTACAGTATTATCAACATATTCTTAGAGTTATAATTCTGTAGCTCTGCCTATCCCACTCTGGGAATGAAGGCATGAGTTAATGTATGTGTGTATTATCTATCTAAGTTTAATAAAAAGACATACACAGCTATAGGATGCGAGCTAAAATTCCAACCCGGAACCCACGGCTTTCTGCTTGAGAGACGCGTACTTTAACCACTAAGCTATCAGATGGGACTATATTCGACATGGGCTAAACATTCATATTTTCGATCTATTGTATAAGTTAGTAAGTAAGTAAACTCTTTATTGCACAAAAAGACATAGTTTCATAAAAAAACATACATGAAAACAAAATTATACATCCTCTTGTTGTGCCAAATTAAGGAATAAGTATAAGCAAAAGTGGGAACGGCCGAAATGTAGCGGTCGAAAACAATGCTCTACAGACAAAGTAGAAAGGTCCTGTTTTATCAATAGTTAGGTACGTAAAAAAAGGTTTCAAAGCTAACCCTAGGTTTAAAAGGGTTTTCTACAAGGCTTTTATTAAAATGTCCGATCCGAAACGAAAAATACAACAAAATATTTTAAACAAAGCCTTTTGTGCCGATTTTGCTAAGCATGAACCGCACGTTGCGAAAAACGTAATTAATGGCCACATTTATACAAGAATGAAAAGATGCCTAATTTTTAGCAGCTGGCTTTTAAATTTAATTGTAAATTTGTTTACCTGTCAGCCTTTTTAAGGGTCCAAATGTAAAATTGTTGTTAAATATCAAGGAACAATCTCATACAAATTAACCTAGTTTTAAAATAAGCTCTAGGCTTGTAAAGTCGAGTAGAAAGATATGTATATACTTTGCACCTTATTTCAATGGGATAAGGTTTAAAAGTGTATACATATCTTTATACTCGACTGTACTATGGGTAGTAGACAACGATAAACTTACTAAAATAGAAAAATACATACTGCCAGGCCCGCTATCCCTTTCAAGGGGTTTCGAATGGGTTTTTATAAGGATTTATTTAGAAAAGCCGCGCTTGAAAGCCGTTTGATTTGCTTTTTAAAGCGATATTTATAAGACCTTACCAATCCGTTTCCTATAAGTCTTGTTCGAGTTCGAAAGCGCTATATTTTGAGTGATACCAATATGCCTTTAACTTAAAAAGCCGTTCGATTGGCTTTTTAAGCGCTAATTGTAAGGGTTACCCTTATATTTGGTTATCAATTTACTGGTGACGATCTGAGCTTTAGCTCTTTAGGTTTCCCTTATGTGAATGGTTAGTTTAACAAATAACTAAGTCATATATTTCCAAAGGGGTTATTCTTTTAGAGGGTTATGCTTCGAGAGGTAAGTATTTTAAAGGCTTTTACCGGGGAATGGATGTTCCCTGCATACTGTACACAAATGCATACAGGACATGTCGCACCTTCAGAACAATAGTGACCTAAATCAAAATTTCTGCTTTCAAACTTCAAATCATAAATTTATTATTATAGAGACCTAATTCGAAATTTAAAATTTCTGAATTACGTCACTATTGTTTTGAAGGTGCGATGTACAATACATGAGAGCGCCGCTGGACGCAGTAGTACGCTGCATGCAGTCTTAATAACATTTCACAGACCACTGACAGAATATTACCAATGTTTGATTATAGATAATAATATGTCACTAGTATGATCTCGATAATCCGGCACTTCCTCGGATCGACATCTCCAGTAATCCTGCAATATCTGGCCGATCATTCATACACCCTTGCACACACTTAATGTACGAGTATGTATAGTTAATTAAATAACCTTGCATTATTTTAGTGCTGGTAGGACCTTGTCCAAGGCTCGTCCGTATCGCTACCACCATCTTACATAGTGAGTGTAGTCACACTGCCTACGAAGCTAGCTGTCCCGGGTGCGATTCCCGAATGGGCAAATTTTTGTGTGATGAGTGCGAGTATCTGCATAATTAGCATTACAACACTCTTGTGATCTATTATGAAATTCGCCTTGCGGCTCGTTTCATAAACCACACTCATGTTGTAATGCCTGTCATTAAGCAACCGTCACGTAAACTACTATTAGTATACATTTAAGTAAGTTTATCGTTGTCTAGAACCCATATGATATAGTCTAAGAGGTTAGTTTCCCACTAGGTCAGTTTGTGTGAGATTGACCCCTGGGGCCTGTTTTATAAACCTACAAATTAAAATTTACAGATTACAAGTTTTCATTTGACACAACCTCGACCAATGGCGACCATCCATTTGAGCAGTGTTGCTAGTTTAGACCTGTAAAATTGTAATTTGCAGTCTTATAAAACAGGCCCCCTTTGCTTGTTTTTTTTTTAATGTCAGGGGTCTAACATGGCTGCGTTTATGGCGTGACAAAATGCGGTAAAAACATCCGTCACTTTTTGACACTTACATAAGTATGAGAGTGACGGATGTTTCATCCACATTTTAACTCGCAATAAACTCAACCATACTAGGCCCGCTGATATTTCAAAAGTATTCAGCTAAAGAGATAGATAGAGCGCGACTACTCTATCCATCTCTTTTCTTAGAAATCAAGAAAGGAGATACAAGATGCTATGTTTCTTTTCTTCCTTCCTGGAGAAAAAGATGCAAAAGATACCTGACGTTATTCAAGGCCATTTTTCCTAGCTTCGATTGTTGTTAGCTGTGCACTTTCCTTAGGTTATAAACTTCTTGGTTTGAGGCATGTTTGAGGTTATATTTTAAACCGCGTTGACAGCTGTCAAATCACGCCTTTAATAATGACGGGACTATAAAGTAACAAAATTAATAAAATCGTTCTAAAAAGAAACCTTTAATAATTCATTTTAAGTTCTATTTATTTAGGTCTTAGTAAATGAACGTGTCAAAGTTTTATCCTCTCTCACAGACAATAACACTCATATGACCACTATCTAACTCAACAGCCGTTGTACAACTCTTATTATGACCACTATCCGACTCGGCAGCTGTAGTATAACTCGTATATGGCCACTATCCGACTGGCGAGTGCAACGCCGTGATAGCGGAGACTAATGCCCACATTACGGGTTAATGACCTGACACTTAGATATGTTGTATGTCAGCTGAAAGCTTTTTGTAATTTGAGTGTCTGTCTGTAACAGAAGGGTTATGATTTTAACAGTCCAATGTATGTTAGTATATTTGTTTATCTGTTCCCTCGTATCTTCTAGTTTACCCATTACATTTTTTTTCAGTTTCTCTGCTGTATGACATACATTATAAACATTTTGACAAATGAAGTATTGTCAGCTTCGTCGTTGTGCTCCACGACTAACGACACACGACGGGCTAAGTCGGGTGTCTAAAGCTTGCTCTCTCTAGACTTGTTAAACCACCTTTTTAGGGTACCGTAACAAAAGGATGCCAACCGACCCTGTTAAGCCTCCGCTGTCCGTCTGTCCGTATGTCAGCGGGCTGTAACTCAGAAACCGTAATAAGTAAACAGTTGAAATTTTCTATTGCTGTTAAAAACAACTAATAAAAATCGAATAAAAAGTTAGTTCGAGACCGACTCGCTCTTGATCTAATGTGAACTCTTTCTATCTCTGTACACTAAAGTATTTAAAATATTTGAATAAAAACAATTATGACAAGAATCCATCACTAATTCACGCACCCCATGTACACACACACACGCACACACACACACTCAAACGCACACACACACACACACTCACTCTAACTCGCACTCACGCACAACTCATACCACAAATATTTTAGTATTATAGTATTTTAAAACAATTATAGTTGTGGCATAACGGGGCTTAGAATTGTTAGATTAGTTTAAGTTAGTCTGTAAGTTTCAAATTGCCATATGTAGTCAGCAAACTGTATTCTCTTTTAAAGTGTTAATCCGAATCCGGCTACCACGTGACAGGCATGGTCTAGTGTGGGACCAACGGATAATCTGTTCGCTTTGTCGCTCTTAACTATGAGGATTTTTTTTTGTCATAATAAAAACGTATAAATTAATTTCACTAATAGGTACCATTTTCGACTTATCTCCTTTAAACACGATAATAGTTCACTTTATCAAAATATCGTGAAAATTACACATTGAATGCCCACGACACATCTTACTTGCTCCGATTATATACGATACATAGTTTGTGGCAACTTATATGGCTGAATCTCAAAGGTCAAGTTATCTTCTCCGGCGTATAAAGCGGGGTCAGCTAGAAACCACGCTATAAATCTAAAGGGCAACAGCAGACCTATCTTTCTTACGTTAACAAGAGGTTTATACTTTTATCTTTTGTAGTTTTGAAACACTGAAAAAGAATAAGAGAGATAAAGTTTCGAAGAGTCTCAGATCCTACTCACGTGGGTATTGTTATAAACTCGGCCGCCATTACTGTCAAGTAAATAAGAGCTATCAAAAAATTGACAATACGATAACAGAGAAAAGGCGATATTGTTTATTGTCGTAGATCGTTCGTTGGTATGTGCTTGTTTGCCTCTTACATCATTTTGCATAATATAAAAAACAAAGCCACTTTCCGCGACTATCTGTCTGTCTGTCTGTATATTTGACAACTCCTCCTAAACTACGCAACGCATTTTGTTGCGGTTTTCACCATAAGTTAGATATTTTTTCATGAAAGGTTGTAATGTATAATAAATTCTGGTTTATTTACGTGTGTTACAGAAAACTAACATAAACTGAAGCGAAGCGAGCGCAGGTCTTAGTGCTACATAAAAATGTTTTTATTTTTTATTTTTTATTATGACAAGTAGAGGGCACATGAGCATATAGGCCACCTGACAGAAACTGAGGTCAGACCCATAGACATTTGAGATCCTAAGACTGCAATCTCAAGACTCCAATCCTAAGACATTTGGAGTCGTGCTGACTAGGAGGATTAAGATGGAATGCCTCTATGTTAGTAGTTTCACCGATTGTCTAATCCCCAAACCAGAACACAATACAAACACTGCTGCTTGGTGGTCGGTTAAAAAGATGGTTGTAGCAATCTAGACGGACCCTGCACAAAGTCCTACCACCACAATGTCTATGACTATGGGCACCGATAAAGTGTGATTTTTGTTTGACCATTTGAGTGACGGCACCAATGATGGACACTTTTAGCTGACAGGCACCACTAAAGGATATTTCACTCTTAATCCAAATTTCATACGGACCTAAATTAATTGTTGCAAAACACAAGAATAACGCTTATCTTCTGTAAAATAAGATTCAAGTGTCCATCATTGGGTTCTTGTCCATTACTGGTTCCACCACCCTACTACGACATATTCGTCTAATAGACGTCTCCATCGTAAAACTAAGCAGTCGTCGGTTAAAGGTAAAGAGGTTAAAACAATGGCCGTTAAATTAATCGCTCCATTCATCAAAGTTCGTTAACGGACAAGGCAAGGATCCGCAAACTTAACGCTTCCACGTTAAGTGGGTCACTATCTGTCGCCTCAGCCGCCGGCGACGATTCATCTCAATAAAACTTCACCTGGTGCTAGATAGAGCAGAACAGCGGCGTCACTTGAAGGTGCTGGACTGTTTCACGATAGTGGAAAGTGATGCAGCTGTTATGTGGATGTCTACTTATTGGAAAAAGTTGTGAATAATTAATTATAAGTTTTATTCAGGGGTAAAAAAAACGATTAGAACTACTAGCTTTATTAAGGCCCTGTCCTCCCGGCTCATAGAAACCTCCGGAGATCCTAGAGCTGGTGCTAACCTCTCCCAAAGGATTGGGCTAGCTATCCAGAGAGGTAATGCAGCCAGTGTCATGGGGACCATGCCGCGAGCGGACCTGCTAGAGGGGGTGTTCTTTTTATAGTGGTGATTATTATTTATAACTTTAATATTTGAGTAGCTTAGTTTAATTTTATTTTAAATACATTTAGTTTTAATTTTTAATTGTATTAATGTTGAATTCTGTACTTAGTTGGAAGTAAATAATAAAAAAAAAAATTGAAATTATATTGATTTGAAACTCAGTACCTTAAGGTCATGAGTTGAGACTTACCACTCAAGTGGTGGTAGGACTTTGCAGGGTCCGTTCAGATCGCTACCACCATCTTATTCTTAAACCTACCGCCAGCTGTATTCGCATTGTTGTGTTCCGGTGCCGAGATAAGAAGACCGGTAAATTTTCTAGAATATCATTCTACCGACTGCGCCATGTAAAGTTATTAATAAAACGTCTTTGTGTATTTGTAGGTTTATTGCTTTGTTCATTAATTGTGTTACAACATAAACTTATAATTATTAATTAGTAGAGAGGTGTTGTTGGTCCCATGATCCAGGTAAGAGAGAGGGTTGCCAGCCTAGCTGTCAACATCATCATCATCATCATGTCAGCCGAAAGACGTCCACTGCTGGACATAGAGACCGGGAGACGAGCTGTAGGTAGGCCTCCAACAAGATGGAGTGACGACCTTGTAAAGATCGCGGGAACGCGGTGGATGCGAAAAGCACAAGATCGGTCTGAGTGGAGAGCTGTCAACATGACATTAACTAATTCTTGCCTTTATGAATCACGTTACTTTACAGAGGCATTCTTCGTTTCATTAAGATTGTAGTCTTGAAAATACAAATATACTTACCATTAGGTGTGCACGTTGGCCTACTCTATGCTAAATAAAACACTCTTAAAGAATCTGGAGAAGTCTTAGCCTGAAATAATTTTCATGAAACACGTACACATGGATATACTCGTCATCAATTTAAGTGCCTGTATTAAACTTTTTATATTCGTCTTTATTGTCACTTACGGTCATGTAAAGTGGACTGCGCCTAATTTACTTAAAAAAGAACAACGATAGAATAATTGTATTTATTTATGCCGTTTTAAAAAAACTTGCTAAATCAACTTATCGTAGTTTTAAAATTTAAAATTTATAAATCGACATAAAACCGCAGTAAAGCCGAAAGTAGACGTGCAAAGGCTTGTAAATTGTTTAAAACATTGAAAACCGTGGTTCCTGCACCTTTGAATCTTTATTTATAGTTATTTCTCTATCGAAGTACGTATATCGTTGCCTAGTACTCATAGCACGAACCTAGAGTTTAGTTTGAGGCTAGGTCGTTTAGAGCGCGTTTGGTCCTCTTGATATTTAAAGATGCCTTTGCCCAGTTGACCGAATTTGATTCTTTTTCACTCGTAAAAAGTAGAAAATAGACGTCGAAACTCTTCTAAACTGTCTGGAGCATTGTAAGCCCTGGTTCCAGCACCTTTGAGTCATGCCCGCGACATTAGCGGCGATAACGGCACCAACTTTGTCGGCGCGATATGTTTTCGTCAACTTAGTTGTATGATTGATCCTCTTATTGTATAGGGAATAAAAAGGCCTTTTCTTTTTGCGTATTCGCGTGGAGAAGTTTTTATAGAAACTAACTGATAACTGTAATGCTATATGTTTCAATTTTGCGTTTGCATGTGTACAGTCATGTTCATAAATATGTGTACACTTTAGTACCTTGTCTATTTAATGTCATGTTTAAACTGCCATATATGAATTGTCACAGCGATTAAAGTCACAAGGTACTATATTGTTCACATATTTATGAACTTGACTGTATGTGTATACGTAAGGATGCAAATTAATGAATTGCAAATGTCGTCAAATTTGAATATTATTGAAATAGACTGGATCGATCTTGCAAAGGATAGGAAATTTAACAAGGATATAAATAAATATAATTAAAAAACAAGCCGGAAGAGGTCTAGAGCTCTAAAGCTCGCCAGGAAACTAGAAAATATGCTTATTATGAATAAACATGTGTAAATGTCGTCAAATATAAATTTAAATTGACAAGTACCTGTGACTTTAGTGCGTCAATTTTGCTCTGATTTTTTTTTGTACTTGCTTTTACCTCTATACTCAAAATGAAGTTCTAGTCTTAAGGGATTTGCGTGTAGTGGTATATATACCTTAATTTATTTTTATTCTATGCCACTAAGACAATGTTTCAAGGTATACAGTGTGTGTCTTCCATACGAACATATATTTTAAGGCCAGAGGCCCTAGCCGAGATGCATTACCAGCGTTTCTATTCGTTTTGTTTTTAAACCAATCACGTCACTTGTAGATCACGTGACTCTTCGTATCACGTTTTCAACCATGCTTCTACCAGTGACGTGATTGGTTTAAAAACAAAACGAATAGAAACGCTGGTTAGCTTAATGCATCTTATGTAGCGCCTCTGAAAGTAAGCTCTAATTAACATAATTTGATAATCTTTTGATAAACAAAATAATCATGTTTTGTTTCATATAAATAAATTCGGCACGCAATGTATCGGTAACATGTTAAATTAAGGTAAAACATTCTTTGAAATGAGTGTTGGCGATTAAAGATACCCTATCCAGGGTTATTCTAAAGACCGTTATTTTGTCATGTCATTAAAAACGCCAAGGGGTCACGTAAGTCTGGTTTTTAAATGTGATCTTGAACATGACATAGCAGCTGTCATCAACGGGCGATTGCCGCCCAGCCGGTGCGGGCACTTCATTAGCCGGCATCCCATTAAGGAAAACGGATAATTACTGCCTGCCTTTAGCCCTTTTTAATTTTAAGATTATTTTAAGATGTCAAAAGCAGTATCGTTTTACTTATTATAATAGAGCCCCGGATTCATTTGCACTCACAGAAAATGAGGGACTTTAAAGTCATGTTTGTATCGTCACATGAAATTGTTGAAAGTGCAAACCAAGTTGGTATACTATCATTTACTAAAAAACGTTTCACAAACATATTATTATGAATAACTGTATTTTTTAAGAAACTATAAATATTTTAGGATCTTTATAAAACTAACGTAACCTAACCTAACCTATAGGGCTTTACAAGATGATCCTGAAATAAATCCTGATATATTTGAGGTTCGATAAAAAAGCGTTTGCAAAATGATAATGTTTGTGAATTGGATCAGTTTGAGTAATGTTTTTTATCAATTGATTTGATATCAACCAAGTTATTTTATTACCTACTCCTTGTATACAGGGTAATTTTTTAATAGGTGCACAATTTTTTACATTTTCTTCGCTATTGTTAATTAATAACACATGTTGTGTTATTTTTACCCTAGCTTAAAAAACATTAGAGATATTGCCGATTCAATGATTCCACTAGCTTAGCGATATTCATAGACCCTCTATGTTTTTACTGTTGAGTTTTTTTTTCATTATTAGTAACAATTTATTATGAGGTTTTTAAAAAGTGTTTTTTGAGCATGACTTGGTGCCCACACGAGATAGTACTAAACTGATTTATTCGTAGGTTTAACTATTTATCTACATCCAACTAAGTACAGAATTCAACATTAATACAATTAAAAATTAAAACTAAACGTATTTAAATTAAAATTAAGCTATTAAGCTACTCAAATATTACAGTTATAAATAATAATCACCACTATAAAAAGAACACACCTCTAGCAGGTCGGCTCGCGGCATGGTCCCCATGACACTGGCTGCATTACCTCTCTGGATAGCTAGCCCAATCCTAAATTTCAAATCCATTTATTCGTTATAATATGTTATATTAACGAAACAAAATATTATGTTAAAGTTTGTGCACTGATAAAAAAATTACCCTGTATTTCGCCAATGTCTAGAATTACGTAGTCACCATTACTTAATAAAAAGGTAAGTCCATGGATATCACACGCGAGGACAGTTGATCGGTTAAAGAATAATTCAAATTCAAATTCATTTATTCTGTAAGTAGGCCCTGTAGGCACTTTTACATGTCTGAGTCTACCAGCGCTTCCAAGGGACTCTGTTGAGAAGAAACGCCGCAAGAAACTCAACAGGAAGTCTTTTTTTTATATGAGTAACTTATTACTATGATAAACTTAAGCTAACTAATTTAAATGTCACAGCCCAACAAACATTTAGGCGTCAATTAGAGCTTGTTTTAGAACTTAACGAGTTATTAAGGTTCTATAGCAGCAACATTTACAACTTTTGGCGACATAAGAGCGTAGATAAGCAAAATCTATCATTTAAAGTTATACAACAGATTTATAAGGGTGAGCTTAAAGGTTTAAGAGATAGAGAAGTGATTTTAAATGCCTAAAGAAGTACAAACCTCTCTTGTATTACTTAAAGCCATATAGTAGAAATATTTTTCGCTATTATAGAACTTATAGTGCTTAATGTGACTTCTGTATAACTTTAGGTAGAGTAATAGAGCTTAATACCACTTCTGTACCCCTTATTTGATCACTCGTGACATATCAATATGGCGACACAAACAAAAAAATCTAAAGCAGCCGAAAATTCTTGGAAATGGTTTAATTTAATATTTAATTTAAGTATTTTGCTTCATTGTGTTGTAATAATAGTTGCACGATACCTTAAAAATAGTATAGGTAACGTTTTATTAGATTATTCTAAAAGTTTAATGTCACTCCATATCTAGTAAAATATTCTTCTCAGCAAATAGAGAACAGACATAGGGCCCTTAAATTATTTGTTAATAATACATATGCTTATTCACAGTGTACTTAACTTCGCAGTAAAAAGTCAACTTTTATCCACTTGCAAAACATACGCGTTGGTATATACTCGTATCATTCACTTTTACAAATCCGCCATTCGTGATGGTTCCATTTATCTTATTAGATGTTAAAAATTTCTTAGAACCTGAGGCCGTTTTTTAACCTTTGTAGATCTATACTAGAACTGAAAGCGTTAATAATCACCTATTTGTAACCCTCTTAACACTTAAAGATATAGTGAGCGACATTGTAGTTCTACTGTACCGCTTAAGGAGTTATTATTCACTTATTTGCAGCCTTCTTAGCACCTAAAGAGTTAATAAGCGTTATTTCACTCTATTGTACCACTAAAGGAGTTAATTTTCGCCTATTTACCACCTTTTTATCCCTTGTAGTTTCAGTTATCGCTATTATAGCTCTCTTATAGCTTTATTATACCTCTTATTCCATTCCTTAACTCTGCTTTACCGCCATTAAAGAACCTAAGGTGATTAAAAAGTGTGCCCAATTCGGGGGTATAGTAGAGTTATAGCGCGCTCTAACTCCAAATCGTAACACTTATTTATAACCTTAGGATCTGGTTAGCGCTCTTATAGATTTCCTATAACTCTTTTCTTAGCGCCTAAGTGTTACTTGGGAGGGATGTACAGGTCCCAGGAGCAATTATGAGACTCAAAGTATATTCAATTTAAATTGGAAATGTAAAGTCTCCAAATTTCAAATAAAAATTAAAAATAGACATAGGTAAGGAGATGTAGAAAGTCTCCACGGTCAATAATACAATTATGGAGATGTAAAGAGTCTCCAAATGTCAAATTAAAATTAAATTTAAGAAATAAACATCCATAGGAGATGTAGAAAGTCTCCACGGTCAATTATGGAGATGTAAAGAGTCTCCAGATGTCAAATTAAAATAATAAGCATACAAAGGAGATGTATATAGTCTCCACGGTCAATAATACTAATAATACAAACAATTCAGTCCCAAGCATTATTAATAGCAATATTAACTCTGGTGGCCTTAACAGAAGCTCTCGGGGTCAGCTTCACGTCCTTCTGTCAAATATTAAAACCTCGAAGACATGTAAAGGACACAAGCGCCTGAACCAGGCGGTAGTTTCCTACTTATACGAAACTGACCCAGATTCTAAGTATGCTTAAAAGCACGTGTTATTCAGGCACTTTCCATAGTTCTAGCTGAGTCGCGATTTCCCCGAGATAGATGCGAGTCCGTGCCAACTTGGCACCGTGGGAGATCGCTCGGATGAATGTTTTTTTAATTCGGTTTTGTAAGCGCAAAACGCTTAGGAATGAATAATTATTGTTCTCATTCTGTTCTGTTTAGTTTGCGACAATGTTAATGACAAATTGTGGATAAATGCGGTAAAGTTCTAATAAGCTAAATTACAAATGCAAATGTGTGTTGTTTGTTATTCCTTCACGCTGCAACGGCTGGACGAATTTGGGTGGATTTACCCTGTATTAACACATAAACTTTTCTTCCCGGTTGTTCTCGAGAGAATAAAATCGAAATCTACGCGGACGAAGTCGATGCTTTAAAATAGTAAAGTACTTACCTATTCGATTTTATATTGACGATTTCATTATTTATTTATCAAAAAATGCGATTAAAGGAAAAAATGTGTGAACGCTGGCCTAGAAACCAATAACAACAAGCACTATATCATCGGTATCCTTTTTAATTCTACAACGATTTTGTGTAGCGGGAGACCTCAAATAACTGTGAGTTTTTTTTTATCTGGAACATCGGGCGCCTTCATAGACGACTTTAGCATAATTACTATGAAATACCGCCGTCTTTGCATGGCGATAACTTATTTCACACGAAGATTTCGAACTACCTGCCATAGTAATAGTCTTACAACTTAGAATTACCTATCCGGTGACATATCGCTTGTCCTTATTGGTCATATAGGCCATTTGCCCACACTCCTTTTTTTATTTTATTTTTATTTCTAGAGGTAATCATGGGCCTAGTTGCTCGAAATACATTCATATACACCTGCTACGATCCTGACAAATCTCTTTCGCTTCTTCCGCATTCATACATCGAGTCATGCACGCACGTCGGTTCCGGGTACTTAAGATTAGGCCCTTTTCCAGAATTTCTATTAAAAAAAAATGTATTTGATTTGGTTCGAAATAATCATTTGTTTTTCTTATTCTTATTTAAAAGTGTGATTATGTACGAGTATAAACAAAACAAAATCTGAAATATTATGGTCACAAAATACGCTATGAATGTATATTTTCTTTAAATTAACGAAAGTATCCTAAAAATGTAAAAAGCTTTTAGTATTTTTTTAAGTGTACCCCAATTTAGGAAAGCAGATCGTGTAATAATAACCTATTTAATTATTCACCAGGAAAACGCTGTAGAAGGAAATTAATAAAAACGTCCGAAAAAATTAATGCACATTAAACAGATTAAAAAAGTGGTGTTCCGTTCTTGAAAGTTTGGCGTTCTCCGTTTGTTCAAAGCGCAATTATTATTTATGGAGCAGGTACTTTGGTTAGTTTAAGGTTTTCTGTGCTATATGTTTGTGAATTTACGTTATGTTTTTTTTATTGTATACAAGCTATTGAACGAGTCTCCGTCTGCGTAGAAGTCATTTGTCTATATTCCACCGCTGTAGAAAGAAATTAATAAAAACGTCCGGAAAATTTAATGCAGATGAAACAGTTTAAAAAACTGGTGTTACGTTTTTGAAAGTTTGTCGTTCTCGCTTTGTTCAAGCGCAATTCATGGAACAAAAACTGGTACTTTGGTTAGTGTTCAGGGTTTTAATGTGTGATGTTTCGTTGGTGATACTACTTATTGCTTAACCGCGTAACTAACAGATATATTAAGGAGAAAAATGCACGTTACTTATTAAATCCGTAAGGTGCATTTTGTTACGTATTAAGTAAATTTGTTAGTTATATGCGTTAGTTATCACGTGAATTTAGGTAAGTAATGTTATTGTTTTTATTGAACACTAGCTATTGCATGCGACTCCGTTCGCGTTGAAGTCGTTTGTCTTTATTCCGGTGTAAATAATCCTCTACTAAATTTTTGAACCAAATTTTACATCAATCGGTTGAGGCGTCATGGCGTAAAAACAGGTCAAGTTCGAGTCAGACTCGCGCACCGAGGGTTCCGTACCACCGTATAATAGGTATTTTTACATTTAGATTTGAATTAGATTTCGAATATAATTCGCGCGAACCCAAATCACAGTTTACTGGTTTTTAGTGTTTGTTGTTTTTCTTTAGGGTTTGCAATATACCAAAGGACAATGCCAGATCTTGGCTTAAAACACTTTTTTTTTAAAAGCAAGCTGATACGAAGGATGTATGGCCTGCAGGCCTTTCGCGTAAACGCACTCGCAATCGCAATCGTTTTCATTTTGAAAATCGAAGGCTTGTCTGCATACAAAATGAAACCAATTGATTTGTTTTGAAGCCGATCGCGATTGCGAGTGAGTTACGCGAAAGGCCTGCTGGGGGGCTATTGCCTAACGAAATCGCAATCGCAATCGTTTTTATTTTGAAAATCGAAGGCTTGTCTGCATACAAAATGAAAACAATTGTTCCGCTTTGAAACCGAGTGCGATTGCGAGTGCGTTAGACAATAGCGACGCTGTTTTGTATGAGTTTTATTTTTATTTTTATTACTTACACATTTAGGGAACTTATACGAAAAATAGAGCCATCTATAATTTTGGAAATAAGACAACTTGCGAGTAACGTGTTGCTACGATTATTTCTAAATAGTTTTTTTAAGACAAGTTCTTCGCAAAAACAAACACCACAGCATTGTTTTCAATATTTTTCTCCATCAAATAAATCCAATTCTATAATTATATGTCACAATTTTTCTCAGGCCAAAGCTTCTATGGAGACCTGGCATTATCCTTTGACGCTTTTATATTAATACTTGCTTTCACCCGCGACTCCGTCCGCGTAGAAGTCGTTTATCGCTGCTGCCTCGGGAACCATTTTTCCGGGATAAAAACTATCCTATGTCCTTTTCCAGGGCCTAACAAATAAATGTGCCAAGTTTCATCTCGATCCGTTCAGTGCTTGAAGCGTGAAAGACGGACAAACATACACACTTTCACATTTATAACATTATAAGTAAAAGTATAAATATATAAGTATAAGTATAAATATAAGTATAAGTATAAGTATGGATACTACTGTCATCACCCTCGCCTCTGCGGCGTTGGTGATGTCGTCCGCGCAACGTGCCCTTTGTCGGCCAACGTGTTTGTGTTCATTATCATTATCCTCGTAAGACCCACTGGTAGGAGATCGGAATAGGAGACGATTAGCACCGGGCTGTTTATTCGATAAAAAGTATTTTATACCAAATTTAATATTCTAAGTAATATATGGCGAAAATTTCAGTCCAGTATATAATTAATTAAAAAAAAAAAACTTTGTTTTAAAAAATTACAATAGCTTGTTTAATGGACAAATTACATACCAATCTAAAGTATGAAGCCTATAGAATAACCACGTTAGTTTGACTATTTTTTCCCGTCAAACTATTTTGGTAGGCGGGTATAAATAGGTAAGGTGGTACTAGTAATTTGCACCAAACCTAATGTTTGCATATTTCGATTAGTATGTACTTTTTCAATTAAACAAACATTTGCAATTAAAAAAAAGAAACATATTTAATTATTTTTTTAATGATATAAGTACTTGACTGAATTTTTTTAGCCTACCTATTCGCCACATATTATTTAGCGTATTAAATTTGATATAAAACTGTTTTCATCGAATAAACAGCCCGGTCCAAATCTTCTCCTATTCGGACCTTAGACCACACGTCAAATTTCGTTAGTTCGAAAAATAATCTTATGTCAGTTAACTAAAGTCAAAAGTCACTTTGACAGATGTCCTAAATTTAGGACATCTGGCCTTACGAGGCTATTAGGGCAGAGGTGGCTGACAGTGGCTCTGGACGGAAGGAAATGGCGCGTTTTGAAGGAGACTTTCAATCAGCAGTGGGTTATAGGTTGACTAAGTTAATTTTGAAAGGGTTCATATAATAATAGAATAGGTAGTTCACGTGACGGTTGCGTAATGAGCGTTTCTTTTTTTTTTTGCCACTAGCACATTTTGCAGTGTCCCATGACTTTGCATTTAAAAATGAAATACTTAATGTATATAAGTAAAGGAGTTTGTATTTTTTACTTATTCGTCGTTTTATTTGCACACTAAAAATGATTTTACAATACATAAAAAGCTTGGCATTTATTTAAAATGTATTAAAAAACGAAACCTCTACTTTTTTTAAGTATGAAAAAACGACTGTCCCATCGTAAAATCCATAACTTAAAATTGGAATATCTTTATGATGGTCAATAAACCTATATGAACTTTTGAATTTTAATCTATGCTTAGTAGTATTAAGGTTCATTTTTCATCTACTTTGTTGAGTTAACACCAGTAAATATGGTAGAATTTAATTTTTAACTCTTATCCCAGGAAATGTTCCGAAAGTAATTTCCTATTGTGTTCCCCATTTTACTAGCTTATATTAAACTAAAAACTACCAAGACTTATTATTTGCGATGGGCAACACAAACAAATGTCACTTCCCACGCGGCCATGTTGTTGCGGTTAGTTGTCATTCAGAAAAACTGAAGATAGCACGTGCGTAGGTGTTGTGACCAATATATTTCCTATTGTGTACTTGTGATTTTACGAGGTAGGTTAAATAATTTACTTATATTTGGTTACTTATTAGGATAGTTAATATTATTACGAACAGTTTGATATAAAGTCATAGAACATTTTCCATAAAACAAGCCCGGATTAATTTTTTTAAAACATTGAACACGACACGTGTTTTGTAACTTCTTTTTGTGTTACTTTTGCGTGGTAACATATCAAAGGAAAGCTAAGTTACACTAAGAGGAAAATAATAAAGGCTAGTTTTCATTGTTGTACAGGGCTAAAAAAATGTCAGAGCAACCTACTAAGATTTCTGGGGCTGAAAAGATGCGACGCTACAGAGAACGGTTAAAAATAAATAATCCAGAAAAGCTTGAAGAACAAAAGAAAAAAAATCTTGAAAGAATGAAGTCAAAATACAAATATAAAAAAATAAGTGAAATGACAGAAAAAGAAAAAACTATAAATACGAAATAAATGGAAAAAACGTTGTTTTATTTCATCAATTTCACCTCTTCATAAAATAATTGTATAAAACTTAATATTGAGGTTCATTATACACATACCCTTACATTTCTTCCTTTGTTACCAATGGTTTTCTTTGTTACTGTCCCAACATTTTTACCGTCGTTATTTTCGTTTTATTTCATTTATATTATATAAAAAATAATAATTGGGCCACTAATAAAACACATGAAAACGCAATCGTAATACAATATACAAAAACTTATTCAGATATGCTTACTTTACATAGAAACAAAACTATAAGGGCAATTTTAGGTCAAGGTAACACAGAAAAAGAATCTGTACCAAATTTTCAAAGATAATTTATAATTTGATAGAATATTTTCACACGATTACATTACTTTTATAGTATTTTTTTATAACACACCAACATTAAGGGATAAATTGTGCACCTTTTTATGATATTAATCAAAGAAAAAGTAACACAATAAGAACCAATATTCTCCTTACCCTCGATATTTTGCAATTTTTCATCATTTAAACCTATTAAAAAGCGGTCACTTGCACAAAATCTAAAACTTTATGAAATATTCTATCGAATTTCGTTCATAAACTATATGATTATTGATATTTCGTTTTTTTGACAATTTTGAAAACTAGTGGCAAAAAAAAAAGAAACGCTCTAATGCTAATTACGGAGAGTCGCGTACAATACTTTATCTACACACATTATTATAAATACTCTAAGATGGGTTCAGAAGCCGAAAGGCAAATGACCAGCATTACCTTAGCTGTGGTAGTAGGTGACAGCGATGACAGCTGTAACGTAATTTTGAAATGACGTTATCGAATATTGTAAGGTAATGACATCCAAATTTGGAACATCTCCCAAAATTAACAGCTGTCATCGCTGTCACCTACTACCACAGGTAATGCTGGTCATTGCCTACGGGTTTTGAACGCATAATAGGGGACTTATGATATGTGTGTGGATAAAAACGTATTAAAACCTTCCCGGAGCCCACTTCAAGTGTTTGAAATAAGTTTTTAAACATTCATCTCAAAGAAATATATTTTGGTAATTTAAAAGTTTTTCATGTTGAACGGAAATTTGCCAGACAAGATTCACTAAGAAATTTATGACCTTAAATAATATATTATACGAGGAAAACGTATTACGTAACTAAAGAAGGTCTTGAATTATTCCGGCTGCCTTTGGCATTGTTTTTTATAAAAGGTTGTGGAATAAATAATAAAATTGATTTGTATTCCAAAATGTTGCCTATTCAAGAAATCATCTTAGGGTTTGTTTCATAATTTTTCATTTTGAATGATCATTTAGAATTTATAACTTTTAAAGTCGGCTAGCAACAGTCGGGTTTTGAAAAGCTTGCTTTTTGTTAGCCTTGTTAGTATAGGAACACGCCACACCGCACCGCTTCCGCTTTCAGTGCGTTTGCGACTTTACACGTCAGGAACACTCCGCAAACGTAGACCAAGCGTTAGTCATTACACACTTGGCCACTATTAATAGTGCCTTCGATTAAAGGTTCCACTTGCGCCCACTTCTAGCGACCAGCGGTCAGCCGTGAGTCGAGCGGACATCTATTGTGGTTCTTGCGGAGACGTATATTAGTTTCAGGAGAATAAAGGATATTTTATGCTGGAAATCGTAGTTTCCGGAAAACGACGGTTGGCGACTATCTTATTCAAATTCTTCCGTGACTTACTGTCTGTACAGCTTAAAGCGCTTAATCTAGGGAGTCGTTTGGAGGGAATATTCCTTAAGTAGGTCTTGACCCTAGGGGTGATAGATAGCTTGAATTTTGAGGAAGGATTTAGGGCAGTATTAATAAACTGATATTCGTTGAGATGTCCTTCATACGATAAAGATAAAGACAAAGACAAAGACAAAGACAGAGACAGAGACAGAGACAGAGACAGAGACAGAGACAGAGATAGAGATAGGGATAGAGATAAAGATAAAGATAAAGAATCATTTATTCGCAACAATAGAAAATTACATTACATAGATACAAAAATAACAAGACAGGAAATTGTTGCGAAGATACGTCAAAAATGACAGCTTCCTATGGGTTGACGTCGTCAATGTCATTAGAGATGCCAAATCATTTGTAACTTATAGGAGACTCAACCTTATTGTTGTAGAATGTCAGAATGACTTTGGACCCAAGGTGGGTCCCAAATTTAAGTTCGTGACTGTACGTGCGTCTAGGGCCTCCCCTGCGGACCTTTCTACTCATTCTCGCTCGCCATACCTCTAAAGTTACACATTTCGTTGATGATACTGCATTTCCGCGTAACTAATAGATTCAATAAGTTGCAAAATGTACCTTACTGACTTACGTGTTAAGGTGTATTTTGCAACTTATTTATTTTGTAAGCTACGCGGTTTTGCAGTAGCAACGACGATTTCTAATATTAGTAGGGTGACGGCACCAATGATGGACACTTTTAGCTGACAGGCACCAGTAATGGACACTTCACTCTTAATTCAAATTGCATAATGTATAATTGTATAATGTATACGGACCAAAATTTATGGTTATTCATTTGTTGCAAAACAGATGAATAACCCTTATCTTCTGTAAAATAAGAATCAAGTGTTCATTATTGGTGCCTTGTCCATTACTGGTTCCATCACCCTATGGATATATTTGTTTGTTGCTACTTGCCGCTCATCGCCCCTACTGCCATCGCTCAGGACCTCTATTCTACTTGGTAAAACTATAGTGCCTGTCGCGTGTTATGTTATTGTTTTTAACTCGGCCTCCATGGGGTACATTGTATAAAATATATTTTTTCTCCCACATGCTCGGAAATGTTAACCTTACTGTTGTCAAATCAGCCCGCGAAGTTCTAAGTTCCAGGCCTAGGCAAATTAAAAAAAAAACAAAGTTATTATTTACCAACGGCAGCGGCCGCGAAAAATTTATGAAATTTCATTACGTACCTGGTGATTTACTATTTAAAACCATGTTTGGGTTAGGATAACTATCTCCAAACAGCCAAACACTCGTGCAATAAAAATTCTTCCTTGAATATTTTACTTCTTAAATGTCATAGACTAAAAAGTTAAGCCTTTTCAAACAACATTTACAACGTATTTAAAAGTGTGTCAAATAGTTTGGCTTTTTATAAATAGAAATTGCGTTCATATCAAAATAAATTGCGGAAATAACATAAACGCGTAATAAATGTTATAGTTTAAACTATATTTTATTCAAATTGAATTTATTACGTTTAAATAATTTGTGATTTTATTTAATGCTTTATTTCAGTGTCATACTAAATCGTTCGTTTCTGTTCTTTTTTTCAAGGAAATGTTGGGACTGTGTTTAATATTATTAACAATTGTGTTAAATTTGCTCACATCTTGGAGAAAAGCACTATAAAAGCCTCGACCGGGAAGGGCGGTTGCTGGACTCGTATATAGCGCGGCCTCGACTGCGTCTCGGCCACGCTAACTTTACTCGTCCCGCAACGGCCTATTTCCCGGTCTGTGCAGTAATGTACTATTATATACACTCATATCATAAGTCCTCTATTATGCGTTGGAAACCCGTAGGCAATGACCAGCATTACCTGCGGTAAGAGGTGACTGCGATGACAGCTGTTAATTTTGGAAGATGTTCCAAATTTGGATCTCATTAACTTATAATATTCGATAACGTAATTTCAAAATTACGTTACAGCTGTCATCGCTGTCACCTACTAACACATAAGGTAATGCTGGTCATTTGCCTTTCGGCTTCTGAACCCATCTTAGAGTACTTATAATATGTGTGTAAGTAGATAAAGTATTGTACGAGACTCTGCGTAATTATAATTACAACACTCGTGTGATCTATTATTAAACTCGCCTTGCGGCTCGTTTCATAAACCACACTCATGTTGTCATGCCTGTCATTACGCAACCGTCACGTAAACTACTATTAAACTTCACGATGTCATCGCTTAGAGATTAGTTTGCTTTGTTTCTTATGTCATTTTCAAGGAAGAATGCAGGAACGAGGTTATTGAAAAGTAAATAAGAGCTATCAAAACGTTGACGATACGGAAACACATCAAAAGCAATAAGGTTTTAGTATGTAGAATCTCAGCGCAGAATAGTGGCCAAGCCGTTAAACCGTTATTGCACCACTAACCCGGTTCCGAGTCGGATCGTGGTGATTACAGTCCACATGCTATGAGCTAGTACGCAACTGGTCGTATTGATAGTGCTATGCAAAATAACTACAATGGGAGTCTGCTGTTTGGGCAAAATGTTTTTGGGCAAAACATTTCGCCCAAAAGCGGTCCCTGGTTAAAATCCCGGTAATGGCGGATATTTTGTGTGATGAGCGCGAGTTGTTCCTGAGTCTTGGATGTTTTCTATGTATTTAAGTATGTATTTCTCTATGTAAGTAAATTTATCGTTGTTTAGTACCCTTAGTACAAGCCTAGTTGTTTAATAGACCAATTACATACTAATCGAAAGTATGTTGCCTATAGAACATGCAAACGTTAGGTTGACTATTTTTTCCCATCTTAACTATTGGGTAGGTTGGTAAGTCGGTACTAATAATTTGCACTAAACCTAGCGTTTGCATATTCTATAGGCTTCATGCATTCGATTTGTATGTAATTGGTCTATTAAACAAGCAATAGCAATTTAAAAAAAAGTTAATTTTCAGTCTTTTTTTAAATCTTTTAAGGACTGGACTTAAATTTGCCAGTCAAACTATTATAAATATATTACTTAGGCTATTAAATTTGATATAAAATACTTTTTATCGAATAAACAGCTAGGTGGAGGTCGTCTCCTATTCGGATCTTAGACTAAATATACTTAAGCCGATATAAAAAATAAAGAGTAACTTTAATTACTAACCTGGTAACGATTTTGCCCAATTTTGACGACGCGCTGGCCTAGTTGGTAGTGACCCTGCCTACGAAGCTAGCGGTCCTGGGTTCAAATCCCGGTAAGGGCAGATATTTGTGTGATGAGCGCGAATATTTGTTTCTGAGTCATGGATGTTTTCTATGTATTTAAGTATATATTTCTCTATATAAGTATTTATATTGTTGTCTAGTACCCATACTTAGTACAAGACTAGTTTGGGACTTGGTAAAGTGGTGTGACATTGTCCCCTGATATTTATTTATATTATTAATTAGAAAAAAAATCCTCAAACGGAAAGCGTGATGGAAAGCGGAGACTTAGGGTCAAGAAAATCAGGGGAATCAGGGTCCAGCACTCTTTAGGTACGGAACCCTTCTTCTTAGCGTGTCGACGGCCTGTTAGATGTGAGCTGACCAATATTCTGCGCGAACGGCATTACCAGTGGCGTCATATAGGTCCAGCCTCGTGCACGTGTCGGGGCATACGGGGCAGTGCAGGAGATGCGCCATGGACTGTATTTCCGAGTGCATACATTCTGAACCTACTTAAAGCTAGGATGAATAGGCATCTTCTCGGTGAGCTCGCTTCATCGTCGACAAGATCTTCGTCCTCCAAGGGCAAGAGTTAGTCAAGAGCAAACCCATTACCAATTAAAAAAAAGTTTTCGCGACGCCTACCGACATGCCGACCTAGTTGCGTTTATCGCTTGACAAAATGTGGATAAAGCAGCCGTTACTGTCGTGTCAAAAAGTGACGGATGTGCGGTGTAAAAACCGGATGAACGTATCTACATTTTTATTATTTTACAGGAGAGCAAAAAAACGGTGCGAATTCACGTCTTCAACTTTCCAATATTTGTTTTAGCGCTAATACTAAGATTTTCGAGACCAATATATTTATTGATGCATTCTTACATTGCTAAAGATTTGAAAAAGTTCAACACTTGCGAATGTTCACGTACATATATTATATAGGCGGAATATATATTTTTTCTCGAATTTGTTGACATGCGTTGTTTTGGCTCTTTAAATTTAACTTAAAATTAAGTATTATTTGGCAGCCAAACCTGTGCTTAGCTTTTAAGTTGTTGTGGTTCTTATGTGTTAGGTGACTTAAATGATATTTTAATGGTAAGATTAATGTTACTGTAAAATATACGTTCATGTGTCTCTAATTGATACGAAAGTGGTTAAAAGTAATTTAACGAAATTCGTAATACGCTCATCTGGTTCGATTAAAAGCGGTTCTTATGATAAATCGTTTTTTTGGAATTAGTGTAATATTGACCGTACCGTAACGTCGTTTTGGCATTTCATGCAGGAGCCGACTGAACCGTTTTATGCAAAAAAACTATTTTTGAATTTTTTGTAGTTACGTTCATCTGGTTTTTACACCGCGTGTTTTATCCACATTTTGTGACGCGATAAACTCAGCCATATTAGGCCCCGGAGCGCGTCTGTTGAGCGATGCGCGCAGCCTGGTACGGAACCCTAAAATCTATGAATACTTAGGCCTAGTTTGTGCGGTAAAAACAGTAAAAAGTTTGCTGAGTTGCCCTTATTATGTTGGGCATAATTTATTACCTTTCCAGATTTCATTTCACGAGAAGCAAATTTATGTCTTCAGGTACGGGTAACTTAAAATCACTATTACGTAAGTTAGATTTCAGTTTTTTCAGCATAAAATAAAATGGGACTTCAGTGACCTTATCGCAACACTCTAAAAAAGCACTTTCTTAATCTGTAATTGTTTTTTAAGTTTTTCATAATTCTAATAAAAACTTTTAATGATATAGTGATTGGTTGAATTAAATATCGTAAAGAAAATATTAATAACAGGCCCTAGGCCTCTATTCTACTGAGTAAATCTATATTACCTGTGACATTTTCTCGTAATATTGTCAGCGTACCGATGACGTTAATGACGGCCGCGTTATAGTAGTTTACGTGACGGTTGCGTAATGCTAATTACGCAGAGTCTTGTACAATACTTTATCTACACACATATGATAAGTACTCGAAGATGGGTTCAGAAGCCAAAAGGCAAATGACCAGCATTACCTGTGGTAGTAGGTGACAGCGATGACAGCTGTAACTTAATTTTGAAATTACGTTATCGAATATTGTAAGGTAATGAGATCCAAATTTGGAACATCTTCCAAAATTAACAGCTGTCATCGATGTCACCTACTACCACAGTTAATGCTGGTCATTGCCTGCGGGTTTTGAACGCATAATAGAGGATTTATGATATGAGTGTAGATAAAATACATTACAATAACATTTCAGGTCACTGTTAGCAAGCTGAAGTGGCTTGCCATACCTGTAGAAGAACCGATAACCGTTGGGACAGACGTGTTCTTGAGTGGAGACCGTGATTCTGCAAACGTAGTGTAGGACGCCCTCAGGCAAGATGGAGTGATGATTTGCGGAACGCTGCCGGCAGATGTTGGATGCGACAGGCCAAAGACAGGGTAATATGGCGCCCATTAGGGGAGGCCTACGTCCAGCAATGGACTGATATAGGCTGATGATGATGATGATGATGATGATGATGATGATGAACGTGTTAAAGAAAATATGATTTAACCAGTAGTATAGAGGCCCAATATATATACTAGTATAGCAAAAAAAATCTAGTTGTAAATACAAAAATATATTCCTAGCACCATATTGCCTGATAGTGTAGTTTGCGAAACACATATTTGCGAAAGTTCTCGATTTGATTGAATAACTTTGAAACGGGGTACGAAAGCCTAAAAGTTAAACATGGCGGCATTGGAATATTACGTTTCTATTACAAGTGAGCTTGATACCCACCTTTTATTGTTCCCATGTTTTTTTAACACTGTAAACGGTGCTATAAATATAAGTTAGGTCTGTTTTACATTTGAAGGGCAATTTTAAAATGTCACTGATGATAAATAAGTTATTTAAATTTTTTGTTACTCTGTCATTTATATTATTAAACGAAATATACATCTTTTGTAGGCTTTCTGAATGTGGACTACTTTCCTCGCAAAACTGTAATCCCAACACAGCAGCGTTGCATGCCCTGAAAACTTAGGAAGCATGACCACAACTATGCAAATATTTCACCGTTTTCGCCATTTGACAGCCATGTATTGAATTTGAATTTTAAAATCCAAGAAAATTATCAATTCACGCTTTTTTATTTAGAATACAAAGTATGCTGAGAGTTGCTTTACGTATTTAACTTCTCCAATGCGTACTACATATTTTATGCTACACGATTTCCTCTTTCAAAAAAATGAATAGCGTGTACTGAAACCAGGCGGCCTCAACCATAACATTCAATTACTAAAACTTAAAGAAGTATCTCGACAAACCGACCGATGACAGATAAAAACCATCAATACGAGTATAAAGGCGTCCCCTACTTTCAATACAAGGGGGTTATTATAACGTTGCCATGCAGTTCATTTTACAGTGAGCGTAAAAGACGGCGCTATAGCAGTTATATAGCTCTGTCCTTTTCTCTCAGCGTAAACTGAATTGCATAGCTACGTCATAATATCCCTCCGGATGACTATTAAATGTTTTTCATCAATCCTAACTAAGAATTAAGCCGATTGTACTATCTTAAAAAAAAGCCGGCCAAGTGCGATTCGGACTCGGCGCACCGAGGCTT
Organism: Acleris literana; assembly: GCA_946894065.1. Lineage (NCBI taxonomy): Eukaryota > Metazoa > Arthropoda > Insecta > Lepidoptera > Tortricidae > Acleris > Acleris literana. Next base: position 16,550,813 of record OX335682.1, on the reverse strand, counting down.
CCGTATTTAAGATAATATGGTTAGAAAACGCAAAAGAAAATACTTATTTTGTTATGAACTTTATTATCTATGCAATAAGGTCCATTTAGAGTAGCCTAAATTTGAATACAGATTTTTAAAGTTTTTTGATAATTTTTCCAAAACTGTAAAGTTTGACAACTTCATTTTATTTTTTTCCTAAAATATAAGTAAATATCTTTGAATCAGGATTTTTTCAGATTTTTTTGTCCATAAACTTTGGAGATAAGGGAGGGGGGAACGGTCTTTATTTGTAAATTTTTGGCTAAAAAAGTACGTCTCGAAACAATATAAAAAAAATAGTTTCGAAATGTGCAGACTGAGCCCTTTCATATGACACCCCGTTTGCTATAATCAAATAACTTTAATTTTTCAACCCCCATTCTAGACCCCTTAACAAATATTTAGAAACATAATTTCTTACTCTTTGTACTAAAAACAGATGCGGGCAAGCAAGTTATACTACTATGCCAAATTTCAAGTTAATAGCTTCTATAGTTTCTGAGAAAAACTGCTGTGACATATAGACAGACAGACAGACAGACAACGAAATCTCACCATAAGGGTTCCTTTTTACCATTTTGGTACGGAACCCTAAAAACGTGTTGAATCGGTCCGTCGGTGCGAGAACTTCGATGCCATGGACAGACAAAACATAGATACACACGTCAACCTTAATGACACTATTCTGTTTACGACGGGTTTAAAAATAAGAAAGCCAGATCACATCCAAAAACTGAAAGAGCATAAAATATAGACTTCAATAAACCTTCAGTTCTTTGACAAATACAATCCGCCAAAATATTTGCAAAGCCAAGAATCAATCAGATTCAAACTTGTCCTGTAGTAACCCTAACAAAGTAAGATCGTCCCTTCATCCCTAGGGAGGAAACAGTTGAAACCCAGTGTGATTCCCTGGTGAACTATGGCGAATTTTGTAGTAGTATCTAAGAAACGCCCTAACTGAAACCTTACAGTCGAAACATGTTGAACCCTCTAGAGTTTCGCATAAGGTCGCTTATACAATACCATTTGTATGACACTTGTGCTTTTTACTTAGAAAGGCAGTAGGTACTACACATTTATTTGCGGAAAACTATTGAATACATATGGATGTGTTTACCGATGTTTGTTTTTCGCTGTTGGTTTATTATTGCTTTAGTGCGAAATTGAAAACTGTTTTTGAAATTCTGTAGAGTGACGGTTTTTGTATGATTCTACAGTTTGTGTTTGCTGCGTTCGTTTGTATAAAACTAAACTTAAATTTGTTTTTAGATTTTTAACAGACTTACTTACCTTTAGCACAATGAAAAAGTAAATTATAACCTTAAATCTGATTGTGTACTGCCCTTAAGAAATAATGTTTTTTATAAAGGTAAAGATGTGTTCACCTGTAAGGCTTGCATATTAACCTAAGTTAACTTTAATTAATAAGCCCATTTCAAAGTCAATAATGTACTCTGATGGTGTCCCGAATAAAAAAGTTATAACTTCGAAAATCGAAAAAGCATTATTGTAAACCTTACTCTATTCAAAACTAAAATATCAGTTAGTCTCAATAATAACGTTTTTTTAATTGTATTTTTTTGTTTTTTATTGTACTGGATTTTAGGGGAGCGCCAAAGTTCAACTAAAATTGCAACTCCTATTATCGGAACTCCGAAAATTAAATTTTTACACCGCTGGATAGGTAAAATTTTCAGAAGTTCTGAAATATTCAATGTGTAGATAAGACTAGGTTAGGTTAGGTTAGATTTATAAAAATCCTGAAAAAGTAACAGTTGCTGAATAAAATACATTAGGAGTTGCGATGATTAGGACTTAAAAATCGTTATGAGTAAAAATAATTAGGTGAACCAATATGGACCCGGATTTTAGGTACACCTAGCAAAGTTACCCCAAAGTGTAACAAAACAACATTATATCATTAATTGCAAAAAGAGATCCTAACGAAACTCAGTAAATCTCTAAATATAATACGTACTCGTAATTTTCTGCACTAGAGATTTTAAAATTGTAATCCAATCGTTTTGCCGAAATTCCATTCCATTCCAATTTAAGGGTTTCAAATGAATTGGAACTTTTATAGGCTCACAATTGCATTCCAAGATAAACAAGAGACTGTCTACAAAGACACAGGTGAACAAACGGAGTCCCGCAAGGCTTAATCTTGGGTAAATAGGGATTGATAAAAAAGGGTCCGACAATGCGATGGAGTTAGCGGTTGCCTCAAAATCTATGTTTGCTTGGCTTGGGCCCATGCGGGACGGACTTGAGTAGTAAACTGATTTGTGAAACATTTGTTCATTTATTAGTGTTGAACGGGCAAAAGTTTGAAGGAAAATGATTGATAGATGAAGCAGTGATCGATTTAAAATGAGATTGAGGCTTTAGAAATTACCAAAGAGTTTCAGGGGGGTTTACTTAGATTATTTAGATTGATCAAGGACGTATCTAGAAAACAATAAAACTAATTGCGTGCGTCAAGTTTTCGTGTTTTGTCGAATAAGTTCGTACTTACTTTTCGTTTTGAGTACGCTCGTGGACAGGTAGGTCTATCTATTTACGCTACCTGAGAAAGCAAGATACGAACTTATCCGATAGCAAACGAAGTGTTTAAATTATTTTCTCATTATGTATAATCACTGAGTGTAAATTTTGATCCAAATGAATCTTGTGCTTCTTTAATACTACGCAAAAATAAAAAAATATTGCATTTTTCCCACGTTTTAATTAAATAATTATTACATAATTAGCGTTAAACAAATGCGCTGTTGTATAAAGAAACACAATAGCATCGCAACAAACTTAATTAGGTTTATTTTGTCTTCGAGTGGTTATCACAACAAAATATACAAACAAAAGAGATATTTTAGGCTTGCAAAATATTAAATCAGTTTCTTGGCAGCGAAATTCAGAAGATTTTGAATCTTGTAATTTATATTCATTGATAAAGTAGCAGATGTTGCCAAATTCAAACTTCAAAGTTTATTTTACGCAATTCGGGGCTCTATTTCACTTTGTTTTGATAGCTCTTTATAAATTTGAAAGTAAAGGTTGCTGAGCCTCTATTCAATTGGGTAAAACCATATCGTCTTTGACGTGTTTTTTTTATAGCCATAAAAGACAAACGAGAAGACACGGCCACTTTATAAGCACGATAGTAAGCAGTGTAACGAGGTGTATCTATGTGTTACACCTCGTTCAATTAAAGTCGTTCTGCCACTTTCTATCTGCCTATTTTTATTCTAAATTCTAAATTTGAGCTCATTTTAAATTCTACGATCGCCTGCACACGACGACGAGTTCAGTCGCTCACAAGCTACGAAGCTATTAACAAGTTTCAAACATAATATTTTTTTTAAATAAAATTTAATACTTACAACGGTGAAGTGAGATTTATGTAAAGCCTTCACCTAAATACTTACTGTTTTATTGGCACTAATTGTAAGTTTATATCTATATCCACGACCATCCCTTCATCTAGTCCTAATTTTACAATATATATTCTAAGTTTCCTTTCTGTATTGTTCCCAGGTGGCCTTATTACTTTAATAAATATTATAACCATTTTTAAGATATTTTATTAAATAATCCCTGCCCTGGACTTCCGCTGTTTTAAGCCTGTTCCTGAATCTGATCCGTGGGGCCAATCACCGTCGTCGCCCATAATCATCAGCAATGCCAGGGGGCAGGGACATAGTGAAGTTTTTGCTTTTCACTGAATACTTTTTATGTAAGTACTCTTTTTTTTCTCTGTGTGTTATGATATTGTTTTTAACTCGGCTGCCATTATTGTCGGTATACGTATTTATAACAAAAAGTGGAATAAATGCCATATTTTAATTAGAAAGAAAACGAAAGCGTTTCTTCTTCAATTCTATTTGTTTGAGCAAAACTAAAAGATCCTTTACTATAAAGTCACCATACTCAAACGTATTTCCACTCCGTTATTCTGCACTGCTAAAGTAATTTAAAAGGTAGTTTTTCACGCAGATCTGCTGTAACAATTGCAACCTCATTACTAGTTAATAAGGTTGCAATTGCTACAGTAGGTTTGGGTGAGAAACTGCCTTTTACATTAGCAAAGAAGTATTATCAACCGAACATTTCTGAGCTGCTTGCTTCACAAGTTAATGAGCCACGCTCAGGCTTCATCTGGCAAATAAATTAGAACCAAAGCATTTGCTTTATGAAGGCTAAATAAATATTTCGAATCTAGACGAGATGTTGCAGGAGATATTAGGATTTCCTATGAAATCTCAGGATTGCAGTCGAATGCGGTTTCAACGGTTTCAACTAAGATGGATGAAATATGGTGGTCTAGAGGTTTATGGGGCTGACGATCTGCTTTTCAACTACTTGGGTCCCAAGATACAGGCCCAGCCTAGTTTGAGGTCCACTGGATATTGTTTAAAGAACTTGGCATATTGACGTTACCGTCCGTAGTATTCCTGCAAGTGGCATATACGTGTATGTTCACCTCGACAGTTATAAAAAGCGCGGGGATATCTCGGCTCGCTTATTGCGCGATCCGTATAGACTCCTACCGGTGCAGCGGCGACTCGCGAAGTCCGACAAAGTAACCCACGTGATGGGCCCGTCGGTCTTTAACCAGCTCCCGGATACAATCACCACGGCGCCCTCCTTGAACTCTTTTAAGAGAAAACTCAAAGATTGGCTTCTCGAGCACACTTTTTACAGTTTCAATGAGTTCCTTGCATTTAAACATGGATAATGGCGGTTATAGCTCAAGACCCACATATTATAATGATATATTGAATAATTGCATTATTATTAGGTATAAATAATTATGAAATGGTCTTATTATATTACTATTATTGTTTTCTTTTAAGTAAGAAATTGTTTTACGATTATACAAATAAGCTGACATGTAATATAAAATTTATGAATAAAATATGATTATGATTATTGCTAATTGTAATTTCTTCTTGTGTCTCAAATAAATATTTTCATATTTTTTTTCACTTTGTGGAAACGGCAACTATTGCAGTCTTACTCACTGTTAGTGGTGGTAGGACGTTATAGAATAGAAAAGAATAGAATAACTTTATGTCAGGCTACAAGGACCATATACGTTATCTATACTACTATACTACTGCATAGTAATGCAAAAATGTTTTGTAATTGTTCATGTGCAATAAAGAGTTTACATACATATTTACAAATACCTAATCATAATCATAATCATAATCATTTATTCCGTGCAACCATGGTATTTACAAGGTGTTAGTATCTTAAATAACCAGTACAAACATGGACCCTACTAGGGTGTAGCAGAGGAAACTTATGGGTAGGTATAACTATATACATTTATAAAGCTCTATTTTACTTTTACTTAAAAATGTTAACTTTATATAAAAAAGGGGAATTATAATTATATGAACTTAACTACTTAACCTAATAAAAACATATTTATTATCTTAATTATTGCATGTACTCCTCAAGAGAGTATGGACATTTTTGTATAAGGTAGGATTTAAGTCCATTTACAAAATTGGTGTACTTCTCTTCTTGAGATATATGGGCAGGGATTTTATTAAAAATTTTGATGCACATCGCGTGGGGACCTTTACTTGACATTTGAAGCCTAACGGGAATGGCAAGAGCTAATCTGTCCCGGTGCCGTAGGTTGTGCGTCTCCGAGTAGACGTTTACAGGTCTAGTATATAAGTGTTTATGTTTACGAACGAATTTACACGCTTCCAAAATATATAATGATGTCAGGGTTAATATTTTTAATTTTGAGAAGTATGGTCTAGAGCTCTCATCATTTCTTATATTAGTAAGTTCTCTACCTACTACCTACTACCTACCTAAGGGCGCGTACACATATAACGTCCGTTTTACAGGATCCGTTTTAACGGATCTTTTCGCCTTGTAATCTTCTTTTTTACTGGATCCAGAATACTGTTTTGGGTGTGAACTCGCTCATACAACTACATACGCCATCGAATAACAGACCTGTAAAACGGATCACTATGTGTACGCGCCCTTACAGACTAACTTACATAACAAGATTAAATTAACACGACTAACTAATGCACTTTTCTCCGCTAGACGGCGGCCACGAAATTGCCAAAATATGACAATATATATGGTAATATGATAATATATGAAATATGCAAGTACCGTTCGGATCGCTACCACCATATCTTTGAACCTACTGCCTAGCGGAAGAGTTCACATTGTTGTGTTCCGGTGTAGGGATAAGACAACCGGTGAAATTACTAGCATAGAGGCATTCCATCTTAGTTTTCAGGGTTGGCAATGCATTTGCGGTCTTAGGATTGCAGTCTTAAGGTTGTGGTCTATTGTAAATGTCTATTGGTCGCAAATCCCGCCTGTGTGCTCGTGCCATCAAGAAAAAACTGGACAAGGCAAGTCGGAGTCGCCCAACGAGGGTTCCGCACAATGACACGGTTAACTCAATTCAACATTTGCACCGCCGCCGTTCCTTGCATAAAGACACTGTTTTTTTTGTGATTTAATTTATAATGTTGGGTTTTCAGATTTTTTCCTATATTTGTAGTATAAGACGGTATTACTTCCAAAATTTCAAAGTTCTACGTCAACGGAAAATACCCTATAAATTTTGATTCCCTTGAGAGTGTCGAAATATACGTATTTTGCGGCAAAAAACTGCCGTATCTTTGTTTTACGGTCACTTAGAAGTTTAATTTTTTCACAGCTTCAAGGAACTGTAGATTTAAGTATATGGTTTTAATTTAAAATCGATACCTCCACGCGTTTCCGAGAAAAAGGGTCTTGACAGACAGACAGACAGACAGACGGACAACAAAGTGATCACGTAAGGGTTCCGTTTTTTCCTTTTGAGTTACGGAACCCTACAAAAGACTGTAAGCCTAAAATTGCAATGCGTTGCCTACACCCTGAGAACCAAGGTAGAATGCCTGCATGCTCGTAATTACTCCTCTATTTCCTCTATGTTGGTACTTGCAACAGAAACTTCTGTAGCTATTCGTTTAACCCCCTGTTTAATTATGAACCTATGAATATCCAGTGTAAACTAGTATATACTGGCTATTCCAGTTCAATTTGCATTGATCCGAAGATCCAAACTACGTTGAACGTCAAAGCAATATCCATTCCAGACATTGTAAGGCAAGGCGCGCGTCTCCGAGGCAGAGTTTACCGTCCGAAGTTATTCATAGCTCGTCGACGCCACGACATAACCAACTTATTCTCGTAAATAGCTCGTCGGCGAGCTTGATGACAAACATACATTGGTTGACCTTTTAGCTCATGTAAATTACACGTCAGTGGGTATCTAGATTTTGGTCAAGCTTTGTAGAAGTATGACATTATTTAAGATGATAAGACTGCAGCTCACGAAGTCATAGATAGTTCAACATTACAACGTGTGTATGACCTTTAGTGGTAAATTCCAAGTTCTAACGCTTCTATTTCAATAGCTTAAGCTATTTATTTCGTTTCACATCGGATTGGAGCATCGAATTTGCGTTTTATTAAGATATAAAGAGGAACCTATGAATATCTTCGTTCATAAATGTTATTTTTAAGGAATGTTCTGCTTATCACGAATTTGTCTCTTCCGAGCTTATATTGTACTACCTATCTAGTAGTGACTACTGTTTTAGCTCATGTTTTAATCACATTATATTATATTTTTTGTAATATTTAAGCTGTTAGTTTTCCATTAAATAAAATAAAATAAATAATATAAAATCGAACGCTATTTCCTGATGAAACCGCAATATCTTCAGGATATCTAAAAGATTACGTAGGTTAGTCTAGGACTTGATACTACCAAAAAAACTCATGCAGCGACATATGCCTTTGGTTGAAATGAATATTTTGCGTAATAATACGTTTGTAGAAAGGTGTACAATATTCTCATGTCGATCGGTTGAGGTGTGGAACAATATAGATGTCCGTTCGATTCACAAATAAACAAACACACTTTCGTATTTATAAATATTAGTTAGGATAATGATAAGGAAGGACAGAGATACGTTGTCAGTTTACGATCAAATTTTATGTGCTTTTATCTTTATTGAATTTAGTGAGATTGACAATACTAAATACAGTTGAACGCTGAGAAAGTAATATAGATATGGAATTATAACTAAATAAATATAAGACGGGAACTAGAATTATTTTTGAACAACGAAATACTGATGTGATTATTAGGTAGGTTTCAAATAAGCTATGCCATAAGTATAGCTAATTGATAGCATTCCGTATACACATTTTTAAAAAGTTACTAAAATTAATGATTGCTGGAATTAGTTTTTTGTAAGAAGTATCGGCTACGTAACCCTTCATTGCATGTCCCAACAAGATCTTAATTGTTGTTTTTACCGTAGATTTTCTAAACAAATATTCATGGAGGTTCTTGATTCTGCAGAATCTTTTTAAAAATTGAAGCATGTTTTAAATTGATAAATAATATAATAGCTTATATACTTGCAGCATAAAATCTTTTACTTAAATAAACCAAAGCATTAATGTTGTCAACATGAACAGGAAAGAAAAGGGTACTCTCGTATACCTTCATCTTCATTTTCCTGTCATCTCCTCTGAATAGGACTTCCTTCCGGTGACACTGACATTTAAATGCGTTGGTATAACAAAATGTACGTTTAACTACATACAGGGTGACTGGAAATTCGCCGTATTCCTTGAAAGGGGTTATTCTACAGCTCATTTGTAATGATTTAAGTCCAGTCAACCAGGGGTCAAAAACATAAAGTGCGTTCCATATTTTACTACGACGCTTCCCGCGTTTTTTGTTTGAAACGATGGAGATTAACCGCGAAAATTTCTGCTATTATTATTAATTGTAAAATTTTAAATTAAAATTAATTTTAAAATGTCATAAATTGTACCTTTTTAGAAAACTTATTAATGGAGCAAACTATTCCTGTAATTTGTACGCGAAGTGTAATACTTGTTTTTTTAGTTATGGTTTAAACTATTACAAAATTTGGAAAATAATTTCTAGAACTTCTAAAGTAACTTCAAATCCTTTTATTTGCAAAATTTTGCATATTTTCGGTTTTTTTTTTATTTTTCGTAATCGTTCATTGGCTATTTGAAAAATGCTTTTTTTATTTCCAAATGACTCAGTTTTTACACAATTACTAGTTTTAGGTCAAAAGGCGGGTACTTTTAAAAAATATCTACAAACGTGAATAACTCGAAAACCAATGAGTTTTGACCCCTGGTTGACTGGACTTAAATCATTACAAATGAGCTGTAGAATTTCCAGTCACCATGTATTACTTATAGGGTGACGGAACAAGTAATGGATTTTTTTACAGAAGATAAGGGTTATTCATTTGTTTTGCAACAATCAATCTAGGACCGAATGAAATTTGAATTAAGAGTGAAGTGTCCATTACTGGTGCCTGTCAGCTAAAAGTGTCCATCATTAGAGCCGTCACCCTACTCGTTTTGTAATGAAGTGCGTCTATTTATTAAAAAAAATATGATTGATAAATAATTACTTCAACCAACAGTCTTCACTTCACCTAATAAAAAAGCATTCATTCGGTCAAGAGCCGGACGGATAAACAAAACAATATAATTGTCAATTTTTTTTTTTTTTTTTTCTAAATTAATGGCTTTCACTCCTTGTGTTTAACAAGGTGTATTTCGCCAGTATCGAGTTTTAGACAATCACCATGGACTTATTAGAGAAACAAGTCCATGGATATCACACGCGAGGACAATTGTTCGGTTAAAGAGATTTACTCTGGTGGACTAAACAGAAGCACGTGGGGTTAGCTCCACGCGCTTCTGTCAAGTCCTAGTTTTAATTTGTTGAAGTATTTTTTTGAAAAAGGAGGCCAATTAGCAAGCGTGTCACCTGATGGTAAGTGAGCATCGCGACCTATAAGCACCAGCAGCACCAAGAAGAAAAGAGTAAGTACATCAACATCCTTAATTAAGGCTTTTGATCTAGAACCGTTGGGGGGAAAATGCCGTAGTCGCCACGCTTGGCAGGCGGGTTGGCGACCGCAGTTATACCATGTAGTCCGCGGAAGACGCTGCTGACATGACGATGATGATGATGATGATGATGACATCAACATTCTTAATTAAGGCTTTTGATCTAGAACCGTTGGGGGGAAAATGCCGTAGTCGCCACACTTGGCAGGCGGGTTGGCGACCGCAGTTATACCATGTAGTCCGCGGAAGACGCTGCTGACATGACGATGATGATGATGATGATGATGACATCAACATTCTTAATTAAGGCTTTTGATCTAGAACCGTTGGGGGGAAAATGCCGTAGTCGCCACACTTGGCAGGCGGGTTGGCGACCGCAGTTATACCATGTAGTCCGCGGAAGACGCTGCTGACATGACGATGATGATGATGATGATGATGACATCAACATTCTTAATTAAGGCTTTTGATCTAGAACCGTTGGGGGGAAAATGCCGTAGTCGCCACACTTGGCAGGCGGGTTGGCGACCGCAGTTATACCATGTAGTCCGCGGAAGACGCTGCTGACATGACGATGATGATGATGATGATGATGACATCAACATTCTTAATTAAGGCTTTTGATCTAGAACCGTTGGGGGGAAAATGCCGTAGTCGCCACGCTTGGCAGGCGGGTTGGCGACCGCAGTTATACCATGTAGTCCGCGGAAGACGCTGCTGACATGACGATGATGATGATGATGATGATGACATCAACATTCTTAATTAATTTTTTTGATCTAGAACCGTTGGGGGGAAAATGCCGTAGTCGCCACGCTTGGCAGGCGGGTTGGCGACCGCAGTTATACCATGTAGTCCGCGGAAGACGCTGCTGACATGACGATGATGATGATGATGATGACATCAACATTCGAATCATTTTATACATAAAGGTAAGGACTTGACAGAAAGGCGTGGAGCCAACCCCATATGTTTCTGTTTAGTCTGCCAGAGTAAACACTTTTTAACCAAATAATTGTCGTCCCAGGGGCCTGTTTTATAAAGCTACAAATTACAATGCACAGGTTACAAGTTTCCATTTGACATAACCTCGACCAATGATGACAAGCCATTTGAGCGGTGTTGGTAGTTTAGACCTGTAAAATTTTTGACTTTGACTCATTAAGAAAAAACCGGCCAAGTGCGAGTTGAACTCTCGTGGAGAGGGTTCCGTACGTACGTATTTTTTTTGACAGGATTCTTATAGGTTTTGCTGTAATCTACACGCAATGAACTATATTTCGTATTTTTTTTCAAAATTTTAGGCTCAGTAGGAGAATAATCAATAAATTAATAATTTATTTAATAATTAATAATTTATTTTACAATAAGAACAAAAATATATTTGAGATCCTCATGACATCATATTTTTTGGTCCAAATATGAAAGAGCCGGCCAAAAAGAAATAATGCTATATTTTATTATGGCTTGTCCACCTGAACATTTATTATTATAGTACCAAAGCTGTAGTACCAATATCCATGGGTTTATGAGGACCTTTTGTTGAGTTCATTTAGGATATCCATGGGTTTATGAGGACCTTTTGTTGAGTTCATTTAGGATATCCATGGGTTTATGAGGACCTTTTGTTGAGTTCATTTAGGATATCCATGGGTTTATGAGGACCTTTTGTTGAGTTCATTTAGGGATTTGTTAGAATTAAAAAAATATATGTGCAGGCGTATCTTCGTTTAATTCAATGATAAAGAATCACCATCGTCTGGAGCAACAATAATATTCCCAAGCCATAAACTGAGGGTGTTATTCCTGTAATGTATCGCATGGCTACTATGCACTAATACCATACAATGCACAAGATACGTAGATGATTTTTTTGTTTATTTATAAAAACCTCCAAATACACGCAATAAACGATTCTCGTCTTAAAAAACTTAAAATATGTTTGGAGCCACCTTATCTTACCAAAATCAGTTCAAATATCAAGTTATGGTAGAACAATTAATTTGTTTTTGTTAGTTTAATTCACCGAAACAAATAACTTTCTGAACTACAATAAAACCAAGGTCATTGACCCTAAAACTTTAGTGCCATAACAATAAATGCTCAGATAGACAAGTTCTAACATAATATAGCATTATCTCTTTACACAATTGGGCCAAAAGTGTATGAAACCCCGAAGATGTCCTTTGATATAATAACTAACAAATAAACTTTGTTGTAACGTTAAATAGAAGAAACCTTATATAATAAATTAATACGTCTCGTAGGCCTCGTGTGGTTGCCGGGTTAGAATAGTGCCACTCCATGTCTTCCCGTGGATGTCGTAAGAGACGACTAAGGGAATAAAGGCTTGTAGTACTGTTAGGCGATGGGCTTGCAACCTGTCACTAATACGCTGGTAAACATCTTAGCCTGATTGTGCAAAATGAGGCTACAGAGTTATCAACAAGTTTTTAGAGTTGTTGGTAATTCTGTAGCTCTGCCTACCCCACTCTGGGAACGAAGGCGTGAGTTTATGTATGTATGTATGTATATGTTTCGAAATCGACAGCTGAAATGTTGATTTAGGTCACTATAATTCTAAAGGTGCGATATACTCATTTTGCCAGTTTTTTTGAGTTTGTTCAGACAAACTTACTCCTTATAGTTTCGGCAAAAACAGTTTCGGCGTAAAACCCGTTTTGAATATACAGGTCATAAAATTAAAGCATTATGTGTAGGTACTATTGTTGTATTTTGCATTAACTGGGAAATTTGTTTGTATGTCAGTTATTTAAATCTGTCGTTATGTGAAATTCATGGCGGAGCACCAGATTGAAGTTATTTACATAGAGATAGTTCAAAGTCTGCAGAGAGTCAAAAGACATTTTTTTGCTCGTAAATTTTTTTCCTGAGGGGAAACGATAAATTAATTTTATGCAGATGGACTCAGCAAAAGAGAGTTTCAAAAAGTAAAAAAGGATGGAAGAGCTAATTATAGTAGAGTTTTTATTTGTGAAGATTTAATTATGCCAATTATTTAAAGTTTACTTTATTTATATAAATGCGAAATAACAAGCAGTTATACATATATTATTATTACAATGAAGCTTAAACCACTAATGTGAAACGTAGTAAATGTGCAATTAGCGATATCATCAAATTTAAAAACAATAACAAAAAGGAAGCACTGAATTATAAAAAAAAACATACAATTCAATTATTGATAAGGCAATTTGCCAATCCTAAAATCAAATCAACAATCAAGTTAAAAACTTCAAAAACTATTTCAACTAGTGATAGAAAATGTGTGCACAAACATAAAATAGACATAGTTCCGTTACAATCGCCCTCTAAAATCGTAATGGAGTTTTTAACCTTTTTAGTTGGAGTTTACCTTTTAAAATAAAATTCAGAACACTTTTAATCTTCTAAGATTTTTGTAAGCAAGCACTCCATGTGAGACGCGCCGTCATATCACTAATACTTAAGGCAAGGCATGCCAACTACGATATACATATAGCGAGTAGTGTCGCCACATTGTCTCGAGTTGGGTCGCGTTTGCACTGCGCTGTCCAGTAAGGAAATATATACGGTTTGTATTAGATTTGTGCTTTCTCGGAACATCTAAACACACCGAATATTTTATGTCTTATGTCCATATTTTGTTTATTGTTATTGTAAAAATAGCTTCAGTTGAAATAGGGAATATTTATGACTTTTAACAGCTTCCATAAAAGCTGATTCATGTTACAAACAGTTGAGAAAATATTTTTTTGAAAAGCTACATCCTTGGCCAAACGTATTGAGCACCCATCAATGATATTTTATATTAAGAAACGTCATCTGCGCGCAAAAGCGTTCCTCGAAAAGTCAATATTCAAAGTTCAGTCGCGCCGTGGCCGCTGACACGCATGCGTCAAAAACAGTAAAGTTTTATTACCGAAATGCAACAAATATAAGTCATAAAAATGCCGTCTTGTGTTTTTAGAGGCTGCCGAAATTATACTGTAACTATAAAAGGAAGAAAGGATGTCTCATTTCATTCTTTAGTACCGTAAATATTTTTTACAATTTTTGTTTACATCGCCATATTTTGTGGCGGCCATCACGCGACCATGAGCGGGCACGCCACGTCATTCGGGTACGCAATTTGAAACAATTATTTATCTCTTTCTAACAATAGCGTTCGCTACGGATTGCCGTCTTTGTCTGTAGAAATCTGGCAACGTAGCCACTGTCAGTAATTGGCGACGGATTTTATGTGCGTTTAGTATGAGCATAACGTATCTAAATATAAAATATCATTGACACCCATGCATTTTTCATATAAAAGTCAAACTTTAAAAGGTGCATTAAGTCGTATATTATAAAAAGTTGTATATCTATCGGAAAAAATAGTCATATTTATTGACCTTAAACGTAATTCCGTTGAAAAAAATACAATTAATAATTTTTTTGTAATACCCAAATTTTCTAGCTTCAGATTTCACACGAAAATAGTAACTTCAAACTGATAATCTACTAATAATTTGCACATGTACAAACACATGTTATATTTTACATCTTTGTGTATTTGTGAAATTAGAAAATAATACATTATTTATAAGTAACAAAGGAAAAAGTGGGGTGCTCAATACTTTTGGCCGAGGCTGTATAAAAATATGAGTGTTCGCGTGCCTTCTCCTTGCCGTAAAAAAAAACCCAGATATAAGCTAGCAAAGATTTGTTCCTATATTATTATATGGCCGACCTGCTGCATGACGTCACAGTGCATATCAGATCTCTCTGTCTAATCGCTGTCTAATTAGCAGTTATAAAGCTTGTATCATCCGTATTTCTTGGCCGATTTTAATTTTAATTTCACTTTTGGTGATCTCTTTTACAGTGTTTTCATATTTTGTTGATAAATGCGATTTAAAATCCATGCCCCCTATTTATCGCTCAGTAATTTGTAATCGAAAAATTGTAATTGTTTTAGAACTCCAACACAAAAAGAGGGTTGTTATTAGATTAAAGTTTGTATCTGTGTGTGCGTGTGTCTGTATCTATGTGTCTGTCTGTATCACCGTAAGCCTAATGGATGGACTGATATGGGATTCGCTTTTTTTTTTTAAAGCTAGGTTTATGAAAATCTGTTTGTCCGTTTAAGAGATATCAGAATCCCTAGCCACGATGCAAACGCTACTAACGATTTTCTTTTTTCTATCACTCAAAATTTATGGGACATTCTCCTGCGTTGCGATAAACCACGTGGTCAACTGTCACCCCATACATTTTGAGTGATAGCTAAATGAAAAAACCGGCCAAGTGCGAGTTGAACTCGCGTGGAGAGGGTTCCGTACGTACGTACCTGTTTTTTTTTTTGGTAGAATTCTTCTAGGTTTTTCTGTAATCTACAAGCAATTAACTATATTTTGTATTTTTTCCAATATTTAGGCTCAGTAGTGTCTGCTTTCATGAATAAAATCAAAACTGTTTATTTTAAAATAATAACGTTAATATATTTGAGATCATCATAACAAGCCCTTTCATTTGATATATGACACAGTAAGGTTATTTGTGTTTGGGTCGTCAAATTACATATCGATACCTTTAGACTCAATTGGCGTAAACGCCAAAACTCAACTTTTCAGGAGAGCAAAAAAACTTTTTTTTCTAAATTATTTTTATCATTTCATTTTTGTTTTTTGAGTTATAAAGCTCAGTTTTGGACATACCTAATAAATATAGTTTCAGGATAAAGAATATGATTAAGTAATATTTAAAGTAAACCCAGTATTTAAGAAAATGGAAGGCTTATACGCCCTAGAAAAATACTAAAAATGTTACTTACGCCCCAAAAAAATACCGTTTCTGTGATAGGTTTAGGGTGTAAAAGCCAGGAGGATTATTTTTTAACTGTAATAGGGTGTATAAGAGAAATTTTATGTCATTCCGCGAACGCTCAGGTTGTGGATTGAGCTCCCAGCGGTTGTTTTTCGAAGAGTTTACAATATGGGTTTCTTCAAAAAGGAATTAGTAAAAGGTTTTTGATAGGTCGGAGACCTACAAATGATGGTTCAATGATGTAAATTTTCATAGGCTACGGTGGCCATCTGCTTTCTAGCGGGCCATAATACTAATATTTTGTACAAAGTAACACATACTTTACATTTAACTTAAGTGTTTATAAATACATATATTATAATCTTTTCGGAATATAATTATTCATTTAAATAAATAGGATCGTGAAATAAACACACGAAATATGAGTTAGGTACCGAAAATCTTTATTCCAATGACATTATAGTCAGCTAATCTTCATTTATTTAATAATTAGTTAAGCACTTGTATTTATAATCACATGTATGCCTCTCTTACTATCGTATAACTTGTATTTATTCGCACGCGGCACGTGTATTGCTAGGTTTGTCACACGCCTAGAATACATCAATGAGGGCTAAAATGTTTTAGATCACCAGATGTCGCTCGCTCGCTTGTGGCGATCGTTATAAGGTCGTATCGACGTATTTTTAACAGACTTCAAAATAAAGGACGTTCTACATTCGTCGGATTATTTCTATATGTATGTTCCGTTAACAACGTGTTTAATATAATAACAGTACCTATATATAAATATAGTATAAAAGATTGTAACATCGTCGAAATATCGGGCGGGACATCAAAAACCCAAATCGTGGTTATACTAAGTAGGTGTTGTAATTTCATAGTCAACGTAAAAAAAGAATATTTTACGTCCTTTTGTTAATTCAAACAACCACTTACCTACACAACAGTACAATGTAACAGCTTTTCGGAGTGCGTTTCATTTCATCGTGTGTTTTACTATCAATCAACACCACATAACAAGTAAATAATAAAAAGTTTAAGGTTATTCACAAAACTAACTTCATTACGTATTACGGCACGCCCCGAGATCGATCGTTCAAGACGGCGGAAGGCATATCGTGGCGCACGCGTGCTCGCTCGGTCGGTGCCGGCCCCGGACTGATATCCATTCTCAGAATGGACCAGCGGGAAGGTTACTAAGGCGGCGCGACACGCCCAGTGCAATCCCTCTGGTAAGGGTCCCAGTGTTTGATAGTGCTACAACAGTTGTTGGCACCTTCAATCTTATATCATAAGAATAAATAATACCTAGACGTAGAAGCGAAACTCCTGGCGTCTCCGGAAGCGCACTCGGCGCGTTAGATACCTACCGCCGGCACCTGAGGTGTTTAGTTAATATTTTAAAGGTTGTTTATAGACTCGTTTCCGTGTTATAGAGATGATTAATAGCCACATAAGCCATGTAATTTTCTGGAGATAATCTTAATATCATCAAAAAGTATTATTACGTAATTTAACGTAAATGTAAAAAACATATTTTGCAACAATGTTTCCACGTTGAAGTAAAACATAAATAACATTTCGTGACTAAACTTGTAAACCACATTCATAAACCGATTAAAATATTTCGCAAGTGACAGCCCTAACTTTGGGCGCGGAAGACAGACGGGCGTAGCGGGGTGAAGGGAGAACTAGGTATTTAAAGCACGGCATTTGGGGCCTGGTCCAAGGAGATTCGCACCTACGTGTAGTTATTATTTATTCTTATGCTTATATCGACAGAGGTAACAGATGAGTGTATACACCCTATTACAGTTAAAAAATAGTCCACCTGGCTTTTACACCCCAAACCTATCACAGAAACAGTATTTTTTTGGGGCGTAAGTAACATTTTTAGTATTTTTCCACGGCGTATAAGCCTTCCGTTTTCTTAAATACTGGGTTTACTTTAAATAATACTTTTTTTTTAATGTTAGCTCTCCTGAAAAGTTGAGTTTTGGCATTTACGCCAATTGAGATTTAATGTTTTCTATTTCTGATCAGGTTATAAGAAGCAAAAATATATCCACTTTATACGAGTATTATAAAGTACAACCTTCAATTTAATTATTTGTGGCTCTTTTATATTGGGTCGTAAAAGCCACCTATTATTTTTTGCAGAAACAATAGGGTCGTATAAGCCACGTTAGACTTACATATATCATCATACATCCTTTTACTATAAAAACAATATCATTTACGACCTTGAAATGTAGAAAATAGAAAAATACAGCAAATACGCCCAAACAATTACAAAAATCATGTTTTTTGGGCCAAATATTCTGGGTCGTATTCGACTTTTTTTTGGGAATTTCTCAACTTTAACTACACAGATCGATAGAGAATGAAAAATTGAGTATAACTGCATTAAAAACTCATTTTGGCCAAAATGGCGTTTACGCCAATTGAGTCTAAAGGTATCGATATGTGTACCAAATTTCAACTCAATCGGTCCCGTAGTTTCGGAGCAAATTGGCTGTGACAGACGGACAGACAGACGCACGAGTGATCCTATAAGGGTTCCATTTTTTACCCGACTGCGGAAGGAGGAGGGTAATGTGTTTCACAGCCTATTGTTTATATGTTTGTTCCTTTGTGGCACTATAAAAACTAAACCCGTTGTCCGATTTTGATGATTCTTATGTCAATCGATTTGTCTTAATCTGGTGAGTGTCACTGATGATATAACAGTAATCAAAATTCAACATGGCGGCAACCAGACGCCATATTGTGCAAATAAAATAAAAAACGTCGACCAAGTATGACAAGTGGGGTATCATTGAATAGGGATTTAAAAATCATCTTTAGATTTCTTCCATAATTTTTCATTTTGAATGATCATTTAGGATTTATAACGATTTAAAGTTGGTTAGCAACAGTCGGGTTTTGAAAGCTTGCTTTTTGTTAATTATCCATTTTTTGTACGGAACCCTAAAAAGTTGGTAGTGTAGCGTTGCATCTTGGCTACGGCTGGCCCCAGCAGGCTTATTGAAGTTATTGCCTAACGCACTCGCAAACGCAATAATTTTCTTTTTTTACAGTCCGAAGGCGAGTCTGCATACAAACGATGGCGATTACGAGTCAGTCCCTTGGGTCTGAAAGGCGGGATCGCCATTAAAAAGGTTTTTTTTATCTATTTCATGAATTCAATAAATTTTATTTACATCCAACTAAGTACAGAATTCAACATTAATACAATTAAAAATTAAAACTAAAGGTATTTAGATTAAAATTAAACTAATCTACTCAAATATTAAAGATATAAATAATAATCACCACTATAAAAAGAACACCCCCTCTAGCAGGTCCGCTCGCGGCATGGTCCCCATGACACTGGCTGCATTATCTCTCTGGATAGCTAGCCCAATCCTTTGGGAGAGGTAAGCACCAGCTCTAGGATCTCCGGAGGATTCTATGAGCCGTGAGGACAGGGCCTTAATAAAACTTTTCATATCAGCTGACCAAGGTCCCATGGTTTCCACTGCAAGCGCCATAAATTCGTAATTATTTCATGGTATTTATCCTTTTCTAAGAACGTATATGAACATTTTTCAATCCATTTTCTTAGCTTAAAACTTATAACTTACTCCTGAACTTCCATACTCTACGACCTCTATCTTAAATATTTGGTCACAATCTCAACAACATCTATATCCGTTTGATCTCGGCAATGGAAACGCGCCAAAAGGCGTCCCCGGATAAACCAAAGCGTATCTTACTATACCCGAGCGTATCCGAACGAATATACCTTGCGTATCTGGCTTTACGGCCATGTCGAGCCGTGATGGCGTATACTGCATATTGGCAACACATTTTGTTTAGCAAATATCCAATGTGACAACGGATAGCTTGGTTTTATATTCTCGATTTTTTCGGTGATAGGAAAAATGTATTTGATATTTTGGACCTAAAAGTGATGGCTATCCGTACACAGTTTGTTGAATGACGGTTATGTCGTTCCTAAGTTACGATTTTTTAAATCAAGTTTGAAAATGGAACGAGTGACCCTGCCTACGAAGCTAGCGGTCCTGGGTTCAAATCCCGCTAAGGGCAGATATTTGTGCGATAGGCTCGAACATTTGTTCCTGAGTCATGGATGTTTTCTATGTATTTTAGTTATTTCTCTATATAAGTATTTATATCGTTGTCTAGTACCCATAGTACAAGCCTAGAGCTTAGTTTAGGGCTAGTTCAATTGGTGTGACATTGTCCCCTGATATCATAAAAAATGGTACAGTAGGTTTTTAAAAATTAAAAAAAGTTTTGGTTCAGAAAAGTTACAATGGAAAAAAGTGACAGGAAATTTCAACATGTACAAAACTTAAATGTGCTCTAGGTAGGCTATTTATTTCATAAATTTTATTCGGCGTAGTTAAGTTAGTTGGTAGTGACCCTGATAACGAAGCTAGCTGTCCCGAATTTGATTCCTCAAGGGTTTGATTTTATTCCCGATGTGTGATGTGCACGAGTATTTTGATCCAGAATTTTGAATGTTTACCATTTATGAAGAATATTTATTTGACAAACGTTAATTTACATAACAACAATAACTGAAAACTAAAACTAAGCTTAAATAAAACATTAAATCTAAAAATGGCCCCTGCGGTTGAACCAAAGATGCTGGCAGCGTTTCCTCTTTGAATAGCTAAACTAATTCGTTGAGAGAGGAAACTGCCAGCTCTTCCGTCGTATGTATTTAAATATGTATGTTTGTTCATCTTTTACACATGGACTCGTAGCTTACTGCTTAGCTGTAGTTTAGGTAAATGTATGATATTGTCTCTTGATTTATTTGTTTTTTAAAAGAATACCTACGTAAGCGGCGACTAAGGGAATAAAGGCGCGTAGAATTGTTAGGCGATGGGCTTGCAACCTGATACTAATACGCTGGTAAACATCTTAGCCTGTTTGTGCAAAATGTGGTTACAGAATTAACAACAATTTTTTAGAGTTGTTGGTAATTTTGTAGTTCTGCACACCCCACTCTCGAAACGAAGGCGTGAGTTTATGTATGTATGTATGTATGTAAATAAGAGCTCTATCGCAGTAGCGGTACTGCCATACAAGCCCAAAAGCCGGGCTTGCCTTACAAATATAACAACAAAATCAAAGGTCACGATCACGAACTATTTCAATTCGCGCTCTCATAAATTTTTTCAAATAATGGGAATGACGGCGTGATTATGTACCTACGTAACTGTATGTAGAGTCTTCTTTATTAATAAACGCACAAACCTACTTTAGTTACAGCATTCTTTGTTTCTTTCTGTCAAATTGAAATGTCATAATGACAGATAAGGGCAGAGCATATTTCAAGCACACTTTAGCTATTGCGTGTATATGAAAGGGTTAAAATAAATCACACTTTGTATGCATCTAACGAACGATTAATAATTCATAAGTATGGCGTGAGTAAATTAACTCTCTCTATGTAATTAATACGAGGTAATTGACATATTCCTAGCCAATTAATAAAGTTGAATACATATTAGTGTGTAATATAATTAGCAGACGTACTTTATAATGAGATTATAATATTGTCTTAACTTAGTTAATTTCATATTTGACTAGCTTTTGCCTACGTCTCCGCCCATAGACGTCATCTATAGCTATTCTTTTGAGCACTGTCCGTTTTTCTGGAAATAATTCTTAATAATGTTGCTCCTACTGCAAGTGCAGGTAAGGGATTAGATTCCACCTGTAAAAATCCTTTTTAAGATGATCAGAACATGTTTCTGTAGCAAATAATAGGAAATAATACACATTTTAACAAAAATATTGATCGTGTTTTCTAAGTAACAATTTAATTACATTTTGATTCACATTAAAAATAGTAATAACAACATACTGACTTAAGTTTTATGCAAAATATCAAGTATTAAGATAGATAAATAGACGACGCGTTAGTCTATTTAGTGTGACCCTGCCTGTGGTCCGGGTTCGATTCCCGGAATGGGCAAATGTATGTGATGAGCACGAGTATTTGTTTCTGAGCCTTGGATATTTTCTATGTATTTGAGTATTTATTTCTCTATATAAGTAGGTATTTATATCGTTGTCTAGTACCCATAGTATAAGCCTAGAGCTTAGTTTGGGACTAGGTCAATTTGTGTGAGATCGTCCCCTAATATTTATTTTATTTATTTATATACCTCTACCTTCTACGCGTGTGCACTATGGTTTCGGTATACGCAAAGGGCAGTCAGTGCTCTAAGAGTGCAGTATAACAACGTCTTCAGGGTGCTGATGGGACTGCCCCGCTACTGCAGCGCGTCCGGCATGTTCGCGGCGGCGAGCGTGCCGGGATTTCACGCCAGAACGGCCTCGCTTATGCGCCGGGTACGCGGCAGCTCCAACACCATCCTGAGCGCGCTTGTTGAACGGGCAGACTGTCCAATGATGCGACACTGGTCGGAGGTCGCATGCACCGGTGTGTGCCCCCGTCCGGCATTATTAGTTGTTTATTGTTTGTTGTAATTTTGTGTACCTACTAACACTAGTTTTTTTTTAAGATTATTATAACTTGTTAGTTATAATAATTTGTTAAATATGGACCCAGAGTCCGAAATAAATGTTTTTTATTATTTATTTATTATTGTATATTTAACTTCAGAGATCGCGCGGCCGCCACCTTTAATGACGTCATAATTGGAAAATGGACCAGGTGGCGGATGTCCACCCAAGTCTTAAATACTTACTAGGCCACCTAAAAATTCTCTATACTCGAACTTCCCTGCCGGACTAGCCAGGTCCAGGACTTGGCATACATAAAATTACGCCTCTTTCCCGTACGGGCATGCAGAGACCATTTCCTTCCACTGGATACGATCCAGACAAACTTCCCTCGCTTCCTCCACACTCATAAGTCTTTTCATACACGTGCGTCGGTTAAAGGATGATTTCCACCAAACGGCTCGCATCGCATCGGATCGAAAAGGATACGTACGGATGCATCGACAACCGATCGCGTCCGGCAGCATGCCGACGCATATAATCGGGCGGTAACAGCCGTTCGCGGTCGAAAGGATGTCGACGCACACGATCGGCACCGTACGGTTGCTTTCGAACGTATCCGCACCCAGTCAAATAGTTTCGTTGAGTGCACTTTCGAGAATGAGTGGGCTCACCCGGTCACGGCCGAAAGGTTCCGATCGCACACGACGACAAGCGAAAGGGGAAGATCGCAAGCGAACGGAGCCGCACGCGTGTCGCAGCATAGTTTAGGTGACGTTCACATGTCGCGGAAGACGCCCGCGGTCAAGCTGTTGTGCGCAGCGTGGTAATGTAGACTTCAAAACAGTACATATATGATTCAGTATCGTTTAAAGACCATAAAATTATTTCCGATCCGATCCGTTGCGGGACGTTTGGTGGAAATAGTGCTTAAGAGTACTCCTGACCTGGCCCTTTCTTAATATATCCACGATCTGATCTTGATGACTAGCATATGCTAGTGCATATGCTTACTAATTAGAATCCTAGTTAGCACCCTTTATATACAGAACGGTAAAATCCCTGTATACCTAATTCCGCAGTACTTCAATCAATTTCGATCCCAACAACTCAAGAACACTTCAAATCTCCGATTCGAATAGATGTATTTCTGTGGTCGTAAAACGGTTTTATGCAGTAAATTGCATGGCTTCGTTCTGTTTGCATGTAATTTGCGGCGCGAAGCCATCTCGATTCAGTACTGCTGTATTATTTGCTCGGAAAATAGCTTAGGTTTAAGAAGCTCAGTAAAATCTTTATAAGTAGGACTTGATCAATATTACAGCGTTGTAATTGGACATTTTATGTGGGATGAGAGGTGAAAGAACTGAAGATATAATAGTTATTTATGTAACTGGTTCATAATGAAGCTTCTTAAGGTACTTGTGCCGAGGTTAGAGCGCGAGCTTGCTTGTTGGTATCCATATTGAAGGTAACCATGGTAACCAAATAACAAAGCGATGGATATTATACATCTATTTTTAGTAATTTGATAAAAAATTAATTTTAAACACATGATTAGTCTCAAAAATAATTTTATTTTTAGTTTACGTAATTTTAATTGATATTAAAATACTTTTAACGGTTTATTATACAAATTAAGATGTCAAGTGTTCACTAAACGCCAAGACTGATATCCGGAATGACCGTAACCATGGTAATAACAATGCTATAATAATTATTATAGAACTGTTATTACTATGGAAACGCTCATTATAGAATAGTTTTCACGTTTCGGTTACACTATAGGTGGTATTGTGGTACCATTAACGATATCAATATTAGCGGTTTATAGTACGCGAGTAGAAAAAAGTATTTTGACCTCTGTTATGTATTTATTACGGTTCATGACATATTAATTTATAGTCCGCTTACGGACAGATAGACAGACAGCGGGGGTTTAGTAACAGGGTCTCAGTACCTTTTGGGTACGGAACCGTATAAAGGTAACAAAACAGGTAAAAAATTACAACAATTTATATAAAGAAACTTCTGCGACTCTCGTGTTTCTAAATAATGCAGTTTTTACGACGGTACCAGTTTCTCCTGCGACAAGCACAAAGAAAACCGCTTCAGAAAACTGTGTCGCATTTACTTGAGGATCTTTGCAACTTTGCTTGGAACGTTTTTGCTTGGAAGCCACTTTGTAAGAATGCAGGTAAAATATTTTAATACTTTGTTCATAACTTTACATTAAAACCCGTTAGTAAAAATCTTTTGATCTAATATTAAACTTTGTATGTTTCCAATATTGAAACCACGAATAGATTTGGTTAATTTGTATCTATCTACCACTTTGACGAGCTGCTTTGGCGATTAATTTATTTATTTAATTATTTTTTACTGCACAGAAACAAGTACAAATGGCGAACCTAATGCCTAATGGCATTCTCTATTAGTCGATCAAATAACCAATCAAAAAGTTTCGTTCGTAAAGTTTGCATATTCTATAGGTTTCATGCTTTCGATTAGTATGTAATTGGTCTATTTAACAAGCAATAGCAATTTAAAAATAAAGTTCATCTTCAGTTTTTTTTTAATCGTATAAGGTTGGGCTGAAAGGACAATGACCACTTTAGTATGGAGGCGTGCCCTGAGCAAAAACAATCATGTCCAAAGGCATCGTATAGTCAGTTACATAGTTCGTGGGTCCTAGATTTTAACTGTATTTAATTTTTTTCATTTAAAGCTGCGGTTAAATGAAAAAAAAGAATTTAAAAAATTATATCTACCCATCCTAAACATGCGTTTAAAATGCACGTAACGAAGTATTTGCTAATAGTTTTAGTCAGGCGTTTGAATATACAAACAGTTCTAACAGTTGCGTTCGAATGATAATAAGATAAGTCCGTGAGCACTTAGAAAGGCATTTGGTTTGTACTTCTCTCTCACTGGCTCTCATACGCACTTACTGAAAGCGAGTGAGAGAGAAGTACAAACCGAATGCTATTTTAAGCGCTCTGCACGAACTATAAGTATGTAATAAGTAACTCGATTTTACCACAGACTCCGTCAGCATAGAAAACCGTTTTCGCTAACTTCTACTTCTACGCCCCGTAACTAGATTTTACTACAGACTTTGTCAGCATAGAAAACCGTTTTCGCTAACTTCTAATTCTACGCCCCGTAACTAGATTTTACTACAGACTCCGTCAGCATAGAAAACCGTTTTCGCTAACTTCTACTTCTACGCCCCGTAACTAGATTTTACTACAGACTCCGTCAGCATAGAAAACCGTTTTCGCTAACTTTTCTACTTCTACTCCCCGTAACTAGATTTTACCACTGACTCCGTCAGCATAAAACACGGTTTTCGCTAACTTCTACAAAGCATATAGTTATAAAACGTTGATTATATTAATGAGCTATTAAGGAACAATCACTTTCATTATGAATGTACCTATTATTAGACTGTAATTATAATTATTTCTTTAATTTTATTTGGACGTCATTGAAAAACCGAAAAAACTAACAAAAATCGTTAAATTATTATTTATGGTACATGAAATTAGCTTAATTGATCGAAATACGTATCTTGATTAGTAACAAATAAGTTTACAGATACTTTTACAAGATCTAATAAAACTATTAGACGTTAAACGTATAATATGCAAAGAGCATTGTCAGTTTCTGTGGCCAAAAAAGATTAACACAAGTATTTTCATTAAACTTCTTATAATATTTATTTATTTGTTCTAAAGTATATTTTTGTAACCGGAAACTTGTTAACTCTATTGATTTATACAATACACTTTAGATTGTAAGCTTTTTTCAGGTTTATGCCAAAATACACAGCAGCCCTTCGTATCAAAAGTAAAAATAACAAAACTCCCACACGAAGTTTAATTCGCTATTTCACCTCTTAAGGATATGATAGAATATAGCTTAAAAATAACAAAACTTCCATACAAACTTTTAACCCCCTAGGGAATATTTTCCGGGATAAAAACTATCCTATGTCCTTTTCGGGGCCTCTAACTTTCATCAATCGGTTTAGTGATTTAGGGCCAAGCTCACCAACAGTTAAACGGACGGTTAGGAGTTTAACCGGTGTCAAATGTATTGATTAACAGCTGATTAAGACTTAACCGTTCGTTTAATTGTTGGTGAACTCGGCCCTTAAGCGTGAAAAGGTAACAGACAGACAGACTACTTTCGCATTTATAATATTAGTACGGATAGTATGGATTGTAAAGCTATCGCTGATGAATGTTTAGGTATATTGGTAATCGCATCCATGATGATAATAATAGGATGTGTCCCGTAGGTGGCATTAATTTATTTACCGGTTATACGGAGAAATAAAGTCTTAAGGAATAATAATAAGGCCGCAGGGCAGCTAGTGGCGAGCGGTTGTTGAGTGGCGACACCACGAACCTGAGTGCTCCCGAGGGTAAGTCCAGTTCCTCACCTCACGCTTGCCTTCACCGGCCAGCTTCGGTGTACAATGACGAGGAACAGACCCTCACCTCTCGCTTGCCTTTATTGGCCGGTCAGAGTGGAGTCCCAAGAGCTATATGCTCGAAGGGCGGATGTGTTGCATAAGTGGCGAGTGGACACCTTATGCTCGTTTAAAGTTCAGAAGCACCTCTCCACCCTTAGCCCCTCTGGAACTGTTGCCTCCCTGCTGCTATGTATATATGCAGCTTTTTTGGGAGGTCCATTAGTTGGCGAGTCACCGCCTGCCATTTCAACCAAAGTAATTAGCATTGGCCAGGCAGGCGCCGTAGTTTCATCAATAGCCTAGTTCACCAATCCATATCAGTTCATCCATAGAGCCTATTATTAATATTTCTATCCTTCTTAAATAGTCTTACACCAACCGGTGGTTGTTCGTGGGAACATACTTCTATAGTAAACTCAAGGACAATCGCCGGTTGGTGTCCGATCACTTTACTAAATTAAACTTGTCTAAAGGGCCTCTGCGTGTTGGCTTCGGCTCCATGTACACCTTCCAAAGGCCCGGGACTTCCATAGTCCCGTGATTGGTAAAGGCATATAAATAATAACAATGACATTTGTCTAGCGTGCCGTTGCCCCAGCGAGCATGCCCGGCATGGCGAGCAGCCATGAGATTGTACATCCCGAGGAAATGTGGAGGTCGAGGCATTTTAAATGCTAAGAATATCCACAACCGCGAGTTGTGCAATCTTAGGGATTATTTCCTTAGCAATGAGTGTGGGATTCATCGTGATGTGGTTGCAGTAGACAAGAGCCTCACGCCTCTCTCCTTGGCAAACGAGAACTGGCGCAAACCAACGGTGTTGAGCACTGAAGATCGCAAGAACGTATGGAAGAGCAAGGAGCTACACGGACGCTTCTACCGGGCCCTAACAAGGCCCGTCGTAGACTTTTTAGCGTCCGTGAACTGGCTGCGATTTCGTGACCTCTTTGGGGACACCGAAGGTTTTGTCTATGCAATTGCTGTCGATGTCATAATGACGAACAATTATCGGAAATACATTCTGAGGGATGGCACGGTCGACATTTGTCGAGCATGCCGTTGCCCAGGCGAGTCCCTCAGACATATAATTTCCGGTTGTTCTCATTTGGCCAACGGCGAGTACATGCACCGACATAACCTCGTGGCCAGGAATCATCCATCAGCAACTTGCTCTTCAATATGGTCTTGTTGAGTCTGAAGTGCCGTACTATAAGTACACACCCGCGCCAGTCCTCGAAAATGGTCGTTCTACGCTCTTTTGGGATCGATCTGTCATCACGGACAGGACTATTGTTGCCAGTAAGCCTGATATCGTGTTGACAGATCGATCTCAACGCCGGGCAGTGCTCGTCGACGTCACCATCCCGCATGACGAGAACCTCGTGAAGGCCGAGAAGGACAAGCTCAGCAAGTACCTTGACTTGGCTCACGAGGTGACCGCCATGTGGGATGTTGACTCGACGATCATTGTCCCGATAGTTGTTTCGGCAAACGGTCTTATAGCGAAGAGTCTCGACCAACACCTCAAGAGACTCTCGCTAGATGGCTGGATCAAGGGCCTGATACAGAAGGCAGTACTCCTCGATACGGCACGTATTGTGAGGATATTCCTCTCTCTGCAGCCCTAACCACCGGTAGCTTGAGCCCTGCCCCGCTGCCAGCGGCACTCGTAGGTTAGGTTTTTTATAATGTTTATTTTTTGTATTAGTATTGTTATTTTCCTTTTATATTTTAGTATTTATTGTAAAAAACCTAATTTACAGAAAATTTAATAAATATGTGAATAATAATAATAGTTTATTTCAGATAGAAGAATACACTTTAATAATACTTTATTATTAGGTATTACTTAATGTCAGCTACAAGTTCTAAAGCTTGACTGATACCAAAAACCGTTTATCATTCGGCTTTAGAAGCATTCATCTGAAAAACCCGTTTAATGATACAGAACATACCTTACAGAGGTAAGGTTCAAATTATTTATTTTTGTTCGTTTTGAGTAAAAATTGGATCATGCTGCCAATTTCAATCCAATCTGCGATTTATTATGTGAAACGGTTTTAATTAACCTTTTTCGAACGATGACTCAGTAGTGTTCTAATGTCTTTGACAAGCACTTGACAAGTATCAAACTTATGTGAAACTGTCAAAGCTCAGCAGAAATAATTGTGATAAAAATAACTGTAATTACTTGAAAGATTTTGATTAGTTCTTTGGTGGTTTACAAAGTTGATAAAATATTTTCGTGCAAGTATCATACGAGCTATTTTACCCGAGACCTTAACTGGTAAGTATTTCTGGTAGAAAATTGATTTTTCTCTAGAGTTAAATAGTTTTTGAATATAATACCTAATACTATGACATTCACGCGGAGTTTCTCATGGCAAGATTGAAACATCCTAGTGCCGCGTGATTCCATTTTTAGCTTTCAATTATCCTAATTAGTACGTCAACGGTTTTAATTACTATTTCAACAATTATGTTTCTGATGGGCACTTTCAGATGGTTTATGTAAAGGTACAATAAATATGGATGTCATAATGGCGTTGAAGCATGCATACGGGGAAATTAAGACAGATTTTGCGTGATTGTATGTAGGTTACATACCAACATTGTATGTTTGTGCTGAATGCGAGTAGCACAGGACGGATTACTGTGGAGATTTTTAGGGTTCCGTAGTCAAACTAGGAACCCTTATAGTTTCGCCATGTCCGTCCGTCCGTCCGCAGCCTAGCTCAGAGACTCTTAGTTCTAGAAAGCTGTAATTTGGCATATTAGTCACGCCTACAAAATAGTAAAACAAAATCCGAGAAATATCTTAGGTTTACGACCTGAGAACTTAGAACTATCACGACTAAGTAGACTTGATTGGATCCTGAGATACAGGCGACTAAAATGTTTATACTTACTAAAATCATCTGAGACAGCACCAAATAACTTGAAATAGAGAATTAGTTCATACTTGTTGTTTTTTGAGTGTAGTAACTTCGGCTTCGGCTTCGGAACCCTACACTGAGCATGGTCAGACATGCTCTTGCCCGGTTTTTTTTAATCATGGATAAGGCAAACGAGCACTCAGCCCAACTGATAATAAGTGACCTGTGACCCATAGGTATTGCAGAGGGCCGTAAGATTTATACCTTGGAATCCAGGGCCAGTCAATGAATCTTTATATAAACTTTTGAAATGTGTTAACATTATTTGTTTATTGTTTATTATTATTATTAAGTGGATCTGTACACTGTATAAGGTATCTATGTGCAAAATTTCAAGTCTCTAGGTCCAGCGGTTTGGGCTGTGCGTTGAAAAATCACCAATCAGTTTAGAAATTATATTATTAATATTATACAAAAAATAAAGAATGAAGATCGGAATAAAAAAAGGAGGTTCTCAGTTTGACCTGTATGTATGTATGTATGTATGTATGTATGTACCTATATGTATGTTGTATGTACGTATGTAGGTATGTTTGTTTGTCCGCGATTATCTCGCGTTTGGTTGAACCGATTTTGATGCGGTTTTCAGAAAGTATTTGTTACACTTAGGAGAAGGTTTTGGTATTTTAACCGACTTAAAAAAGGAGGTTCTCAGTTTGCCCCGTATCGTTTGATCACGCATAACTTTTAACAGGGTTGTCCGATTTAAAAAAAACTTTTTTGTTTTGATAGAGTATATATACTTCCGAGGTGGTCTGATTATCACCAAAACTGAATCTTATCAGGGGATCCGTGAGGAATTGAGGGAACTCCTCAAATATTATAGGCATACATACCATAGATACAGCGTTTTCTTTATTAACAAGTCCAGCATTTGCATTCAGAAAGTATCATTGAAACTACACACCAGATGGCTGACTACTTTCAGGAACTCCTCAACGGTGCCTTATTCAAGGGTGGCGATAAGATATCTCGATTAAGATAGTTGAGCAATTGTAACGAAGAACATTTAATTGTTTAAATATGACTATGACTTTCCCGCGGCGTTGCTTGCGGCGCGAGCTTGAAATGTCTTAAAGTTTCATATCAACGAAGAAGTGGAACTACAAAACAGCTTATGCTTAAAAGTATAAAATAAAACAAATGTTTAAAAAATAAAAAATCACCTTCAAAAACGCAAAAAATATCTTTTTTTTAAATGGTAGGTAGGTAATAGGTCAGTCCAATTGAAGTCGGCGACTCACAATATTTTTACCCAAAAGCCGACTTCAGTTGGACTGTCCTATTACCTACCATTTTTAAAGAAGTTATTTTTTGTGTTCTTAAAGGCGGTTTTCTGTTTTTGAAAACATTTGTTTTTTACATTATTCTATATACACACCGTTAAAACACATTTCAAAAGTTTGACCGGCCCTGGATTCCGAGGTTTTACAATTTTTACGCCTAACGGCTCTCCACTTTATACATTTACATATATTAACAAGAAAAAATCTGAAGACTGCAATCCTAAATCCGCAAATGCTTTGCAAACCCTGTGGATAAACAATAAATGCCTCTAAGCTAGTAATTACACCGGTTGTTCTATCCTCACACCGGAACAATGCAAACACAGCTGCTTGGCGATAGGTAAGTAAAAATCTAAATCTTTGGGAAAGGACTCTATGTGCAGATGTGGACGTGTTTTAGCTGACACGAAAATGATGATGATGATGATGATGATGATGATGATGATGATGGTGATGATGATGATGATGATGATGATGATGATGATGATGATGATGATGATGATGATGATGATGATGATGATGATGATGATGATGATGATGATGATGATGATGATGATGATGATGATGATGATGATGATGATGATGATGATGATGATGTATGCATTGGGTATTTCTGTATGAAAATATATTTCTGGGGCAATTGAAATGGTTTTTGGATAATCATTATGATTTATGAATATTATGATACACAAGGACTTTTACGTTATCACCCTAGATCTGTCAAACTGAACTCGGCATCCTATTTATTTTTTAAACCGGAAGCCTATTTCTATTTGACTGCAAACCTTGTATTTTGTCTAAAGGTTGATCTAATGATGGAGTCACGAAGTGATTGCATCTCGGTGTTCTTAAAGCAGGGCCGCTTTGTTTGAACTCTCTTATTATGATTTAGGAGTGTGTGTTAGCTATTGTCAAAAATGGCATATTCAAAGCAAGCCGGTGTGTTTTCCAAAGTTGCTTCGTGATTGGGTACCTACGTATTATTAAGAATAAATATTTCTGTTCCAGCCTACTTCATCTACTTCTGTCTTTTCACTATACTAGAATCAAGACGTTCGTGGTAAGGCTCTAAACATTAACGGTTTCCTTCTGTTATGATATGACCCTTTTCTGTAAACTAACGCTCTATTTTTACGCCAGTATTATCAAGTCATTACATCAGTAATCATAGCAATAGCTGTACAAGATTTTGAAAATGACATAAAGGTTTATTTTGCTTACTGGTCCGTCTATCTGTCCGTAAATGTGTCCGCCTGTCTATTTGTCTGTCTGTCCCCGTGCCCATCGGTCCGTCTGTCCGTACGTCCGTCCGACTGTGTATGTATGTCACGTGTATGTTTGTTCTTCTTTTTAACCAACTTCAAAAGAGGTTGAGGTTCTCAATTCGTCAGCATTTTTTAAATATGATGTTTTTTTAATATAATTAATTATTTGTTCTAAAGAGTTGGCCTGATCTGCGGATCCATAAGGAATTGACTGAACTCCCCAAATATTATAGTCACATACACTGTTTCGGTATTTTTAGTAGGCATTTACATTCCAAAAGCACCATTTGGTAAAGTGGAATTGATGATCTAAAGCAGAGATGGCCATCAGAACTTCAATCCAATGGAAAATAAGTTTTTCACGGGTAGCATTAAGAATTATTTATTAAGATAATCAATTTACTTTTACTCATTATTGCATGTGGTGAAGTGAACTGATGGTGCAGTACCGGGAGAACTCCTCAACGATAACGTCCATCTTGGACGGTGACATTTTCTTAGGGTGATAAAGAATTGCCATTACCTATGCTATTGAGTCATAATATAATAACATAGTAACACTAAAAGCGAAAAAATATTATTTTTACCAAAAATAAAAAAATAAAAACGAAACATACCTAATGACTGGGTTCTTTCGTGAGCTGAACTAAATCGAAGATTCAGGGTAAATGCATATATTCTATCATTGCTTTTAATGTAACTGCACAACGACGCGACAGTGTCGCCAAGCGGTGGAAATTGTACATAACTGATTGGACAAAAACGTTCTTACCAGTTGGCAGACTGGCTAGTCAAACCTTCCGGACAAGCAGGTTTGATCCAGTGATTGAAGTTTTGGTAACCTTAAGTTATGTTATAGTGTAGTGTTTCAGCGGGCCTGAGGAGCCAAAAAAAGAAACCTAGTAATCGGAGCTCAGCAGATTCGTAGCTCCGTCGATCTCTAGCCAGCACAACTACAATGTAATTTTTGCCGCTTCGTCACCAGTATTTAAAGTAAATTGTGACATATCAAGTAAGTAGACTGACGTGATCTTAATCTTACTTACCTATATATTTTATTTTATTTCATTTAACGAAAACTCAAAGATCTGTTAACGAAGATTCGTCAGTAACCTGCATAAAGTTACGTAAATACTAGATGGGCCTGTTGAGTGAGATGGTAATAAGCGAATTACGCTATTTTTACATCACTTTAAAATTAAATGGTTAAATAAAACATTTAAGAGGGCTCCCTAGGATTTAACCGTTAGTATTAGGTACCTGTAAGAAATATTAAGCATTCACTTTTATTAATTCGTTTTTGAGTTAGTTTAGCTAATTGAGTTCAGTAGCTTACGCCGTTCGTCCGTCCGTTCATCAACCTATTCCGTTCGTTCGTCCGTGTCGTCCGTCAGTCTGTCTATTCATTTGACTGCCGTTTGTCTGTCCATTTGTTGGTCTATCGAGATGTCAGTATGTCACAGTATTGGTTATTATATGATGTTTCACTTATAAACACTTCAATCGAGTTAGAAGCGTGTGGTACGTATTGTCAAAAATGACATATTTCCGGGTGCCCCCAATGGGGTCTTGAACTTTTTTTCAGGAGTCCGTGCGAATGATCCCACAATTGGGTCACGACGTTAGGTATCACAAGTCCGTGTCCCTAAATTAGGATCACGTTGAGTGATGTATCCATTATAAACAATAGATCCCGTCAAGCCAACTGTAAACATAAACTGTCAAAGTTACTCTACGACCGTTTAATGTACTCGGGTTTTTTCGACGATTAAACCTTCACATTATCTTAAGCATCCAATTCTAATAATATGTATAGAAAAAACCCTTTGTCATTAATATGTTACGAAGTTCTTATTACACTGGAATAAGGTGCATTGTTGGGACTTATTTTTGAGATGTTGCGTTCTGGGTCATTCCACGGTAACACCCGAAACAGCTACTTTTTATTAAGGTTTATTTTGATATTGTAATTAGAAACTAGAAAAATTACTAGTGAATGCTCTACTATCTGAATAATATTTTCCTTCCCTTAATACGCATAATTAAAAGTATAAGAGAATAACGAGAGAATCACTAATAAAAAGTAGCCGTTTCGGGTGTTACGGTGAAATGACCCTTCTCTTATATTTTTAACCGACTTCAAAAAAAAAGTATGTAGGTATGTATGTTTGTCCCCGATTATCTCGCGTTTGGCTGAACCGATTTTGATGCGGTTTTCAGAAAAATATTTTTTACACTTAGTAGAAGGTTTTGGTATTTTAACCAACTTAAAAAAACCGTTTCGGGTGTTACGGTGGAATGACCCTTCTCTTATATTTTTAACCGACTTCAAAAAAAAAGTATGTATGTATGTTTGTCCCCGATTATCTCGCGTTTGGCTGAACCGATTTTGATGCGGTTTTCAGAAAAATATTTTTTACACTTAGTAGAAGGTTTTGGTATTTTAACCAACTTAAAAAAACCGTTTCGGGTGTTACGGTGGAATGACCCTTCTCTTATATTTTTAACCGACTTCAAAAAAAAAGTATGTATGTATGTTTGTCCCCGATTATCTCGCGTTTGGCTGAACCGATTTTGATGCGGTTTTCAGAAAAATATTTTTTACACTTAGTAGAAGGTTTTGGTATTTTAACCAACTTAAAAAAAGGAGGTTCTGAGTTTGATCATCGATTTCTCCGTCAATTATGGTCCGTTTTTTTTTTGATAGAGTATATGTACTTTCGTATTGGTCACACTGTCACCAAATTGTAATCTGATGACGGGACCGATGAGGAATTGAGGGAACTCCTCGAATATTATAGGCATACATATAGCAATTTCAGTATTTTTAGTAACAAGTCCAGCATGCATTCAGAAAATATCATTTGGTGGAACTGATGATGATGACCACAGATGGCATGTCTTAGTTACATTTCAACTAAGAAGTGGGACTACATAACAGCTTATTATCTTGCTTGAAGACCGTTTTTTGTTTTTTAAAACATTTTATTTTATAGTTATTATCCCTAAAAAGTATAAAATAAAATAAATGTTTTAAAAAACAAAAAACCGCCTTCAACAACGCAAAAAAAACTTCTTTTAAAATGGTAGGTACCTATAGGTCAGTCCAACTGAAATCGGCTTTTGATAAAAAATTGGCGTCTTGAATGTAATCAAGTATTTGCCGTTGTGTGTGCTCCGGTATATTTGAGCACTGTAGATGACCTGAACAATTTGATCAGTTAGGCTGCGTCGATGATAATGAGCATTTTGGATGTTTCCAAAACTATTTGGTGATCTCGACTGCTACGTACTATATGACGCTGACTGTACCTATAGGTCAGTCAAACTGAAGTCGGTGTCTCACAATATTTTTAACTAAAAGCCGACTTCAGTTGGACTGACTTATAGGTAGCTACCATTTTAAAAGAAGTTATTTTTTGCTTTTTTTTGTTTTTCAATTCTAGCTTTTATTTAAATTGCAATGTATGTGTAGGTATGTATGTAGGGGCCAAATCTTGCAAGTTTAATTTGACCCACTTTCCGGTTTCCGATGAAGCGGAAAATTTGCGCACACCTATAGTTCTGATGACAATTCAAAAATATAGAACCATCGAGCTGGTCTGATGATGGAGACTCAGGGTGGCGATAGAAACTCCTTAATTACACAAGATAAACCCGTCGTGTTAGGGCTCGACAGAATCGTCTTGACGAGTAGGTAGATGACGACTGTGCAAAAAGGACAGTTGGCAACAAAAGCTTGTCCCAAAAATGTTTTTTGAAATGCAAAGCAGGTAAGGTGAAACCTGGATTTGCCTGACTTATACTCCACACAATTACAACAGTCATAGTCAACATCATAAGTATAGTTAATACTGAAAATTAATATAAAGATCATGCTTTACATATTCGTTATAACCGGCAGTTCTACCCTAATTAGGGCTGATTTTTAGGGTTCCGTAACCAAATGGCAAAAAACGGAACCCTTATGGATTCGTCATGTCTGTCTGTCTGTCTGTCTGTCCGTCCGTATGTCACAGCCACTTTTTTTCCGAAACTATAAGAACTATACTGTTTAAACTTAGTAAGTAGATGTATTCTGTGAACCGCATTAAGAATTTCACACAAAAATACAAAAATAAAATTGGGGGTTCCCCATACTTAGAACTGAAACTCAATTTTTTTTTCATCAAACCCATACATGTGGCGTATCTATGGATAGGTCTTCAAAAATGATATAGAGGTGTCTAATATCATGTTTTTCTAAACTGAATAGTTTGCGCGAGAGACACTTCCAAAGTGGTAAAATGTGTGCCCCCCCCCTGTATGTACCTAACACAGAAGCGCTGTATATTAGCTGAATCACTTTTTTTTATTGCTACGTGGTTATAATACCTATAAGTATCAAAAATAATGATGATGGCGCTGGCGATCAGAGCGAACATGATAGCCCACAGGTTCCGATGATGTATAGCGCAAGTCAAGGTAACACGCTTTAGAGGGTGTACATCGCTTTATACCTGCAGCCCGAGGGCTAACTTCACGCGAAGGCCTATCATTGCCCTAGGAGTCCAGCAGCATAAAAACGCGTTTAGGGTAAAAACATGTATCGCGTCGCTTTGCAACATCAATCCTGCGCATCATAGTGGGCAGATTAGACAGCCGCTATCTACAGCACTGGGCAGGCCTGCACCGCACCCTTTGTGCCCCATTCGCAACTACAGTCAATGCCTATTATTTTGTTCCCTAGTACAGGTACAGCCATAAACAACAGCACCCAATAATTCGAATCTGGTGTTTTGAGACTGTGGTAAAGAGAGTAATTCAGTGTTTCGAAATTCTGGTATTCTGGAAATGAACGGAGCAGCACACAGTTGCTAAGTGTTTTTTTTTTATGTATCGAGTTTGATATTACTATTAAATAAAAAGTTTTAAGAAGTTTGAAATGTTTTACTCTATCACAGATTAAAATCACATGAGAGGCGACGGTCTATTCCCGGGTGTTTCCCATTTGACCGATCAGTCAAGCGGCCTCATAGGATTTCTTTTTCCCCTTCAACCGACGGGTGTTAGAGGTCCTGGGGAAACACGGCACCGTGTATTACTAAATATAAAGTTCAGCACTAAGCCGGAGCCCCACTGCTGCGCACGCTACGCACGGACATGCTATACACATCGCCCACGTGGGTCCATTGGTCTGGATAAGTGTGTAAACATTTTTACAGTAACCAATGCACGTACACGTAAAACGTGTGGGCCACGTGGCTACGTTGGTCAGTTTCGTGTGTCTACATTCCCCACTGCGGGCCAGGAACATGCACGCGCGCGTAGTGGGTGCGACGCCCTTGAAGCCACCTTTCCACTGCAACTCACAGAGTACCTTTTTTATATCTGCAACTCACGGGCATGCTCACTCGTAGCGTGGACAGCGTGGGTCGCGGTGGGGCTTAGCCTGCCACGCGCGCTAACGCGTGTATCAGTGACGTCATTTCGTGCGCAGCGTGCTCGTGCACTACTGTGGAAGTATCTACCTACATTTTCATACAAAGCGTTTTTGTACCCACGTCTGTACCTTGACCGTGCGCAGCAGTGGGGCTCCGGCCTTATAGTACAGTAATTCTCATGTTTTTACATTTGGGTGTGGTGTTTAAAATTCACTAATCTCCCGACTCCTCCCCTTGACGCTTCAAACCGTGAAATGTGTCCCCGTTAGCGGTTTTATAACTTTCTTGGGACAACTATAATAGATGGGAAAAAAGTATCAAGGACAAAAATGATCCTTATTAAATTCTAAAAAGAAAAGGTTATAGGTAGTGTGTATTTTTTTAGGCTCGACGTTATTCAAGCTATAGCTACAGTGTACCGGTCACTAATTATATTACCTTTGTACTTACATCTCATACCTACGATTACCTACAAATGACTTACAAAAATTAACAACCAATCAAGATCTAGTTGACCAATTGTGTTGCTATAATTCAATTCGTTAGCTGATTAAATAAGGTTCAACATGGTATATAATAAATGTTTGTACATACATATCATAGTTTTCACGGAGGAAGCTTTTAAAAACCATTGCCGACGCTTTGAAACTAATTTGTATGAACGCGTCAGCGATGGTTTTTTAAATGGGGTGCGTAACGGTCGCTATAAGAACTATTGATATATTATTGGTCGATATAAAAATTAAGGGATATAATGCACTTTTGGTATAACAATATTTGGCATATTCTGATATGATCTAACTATCATCAGGTATAATAAACTTGTAACATACAACTATTAATCTAACAATAATATGGTATCAGGATCGTAGAAGGTGCAAAGAAGTGGTCTCTGCCAACCCCTCTGGGAAACAGGCGTGATTTAATGTATGTATGTAATATGGTATAACATATATGTGATATATCTGTGTTCGATATAACGCTCAGCAGGTATAATGTAGTACTGGTATAATCTGGAATACGTACTACTATCATAATAACCTACCTAATCTGCGTAAAGGCAGGTCTCCCTTAGGTACGACGACGAGTGAAGCGAGGAGCAGTGTTCGGAAGAACTGCGACCCTACAGAGCGCAAGCCGAGGGCGAGGGGCAGTCGAGCGGCGGGCGAAGCGCCAGAACCGAGTTTTATTTATAATAGTTTTTTTATTTTATAACACATTATATCACTAATACTTATAACATACGTTCATTATTTTTGGTAAACATAATATATTATCAAACATCTATTATACCTTATTGATCATTACATTATATATTATATACCGTGAAAATATCTACTTTGTAGTTATATTGAAAGTTTATTATGGCCCTTGAGTGAAATATTCTATAAAATTATATCAAATGTTGTGTTGTGTGTTGTGTTTTTATCTGTTCTGATTATCTTTGTCACGAATAAATGATTTCCTTCTTCTTCTTCTTCTTCTTATATCTAGTGAAAATATATCAAAAGTTATTATATCGATAATTACACACCCTTTTAAATGCTTCCTTAATGAAAACTACGATATGTACAAACATTTATTATATACCATTTTGAACCTTATTTAATCAGCTAACGAATTGAATAAACCAATACAATTGGTCAACTAGTTCTTGATTGGTTGTCAATTTTGGTAAGTTATTATTTGTAGGTAATCGTTTGAGATGTTAGTACAAAGGCCGGTATAAATAATAATTACACGTAGAAGCGAATCTCCTTCGATCAGGCCCCAAATGCCGCGCTTTAAATGCCTACTTCCCTCTTCACCCCGCTGCGCCCCTCCGTCTTCCGCGCCCAAGTTAGGACTGTCACTTGCGAAATATTTTAATCAGTTTATGGATGTGGGTGGGTACACAAGTTTAGTTACGAAATGTTATTTCTTAATGTTTTTCTTCAACGTGAAAACATTGTTGCAAAATGAGTTTTGTGCATTTACTTTAAATTAGGTACCTAATAATACTTTTTGATGATATTATGATTATCTCCAGAAAATTACAAGGCTTATGTGGCTATTAATCATCTATAAACCCCCAAAACCAATCTATAAACAACCTTTTAAGCCCAACAAGTTTTATAGATTGGGATACGTTTAAAAAATCAAGTCACGACATGCGCGGTGAAACAAATACAACGACCCCGCCGCGCCGCGCTGCGCGGCCTAAAGCCCATCACAAACGGAGCTATAATATATTAATGTACCGAAATATATATGACATTATAGCAAAGAATCTGTCAACTAGTACGGAAAAAATATCGTGAGATGCATTGCTATAATTTATATTTTGGCATATTAAAAGATATTCCGTGTGTGACGCCCCTGACTGACTAGACACCTCAGGTATCGCCAGGCGGTAGGTATCTAACGCGCCGAGCGCGCATCGGGAGCCGGGAGTTTCACTTCTACGTGTTGTTATTATTTATTCTTAAAGCTATAACATGAATACCGTTGAGCCTATAAAAAATACATGTAGCCTTTCCTTTTTAGAATTTAATAAGGAACATGTTTGTCCTTGACACTTTTTTCGTATCTTTTATTATTATAGTTATCCCAAAAAGTAAAAAAAACGTTAACGAGGGTACATTTCACGGAGGGGGGGTGAAGCATTAGGGGGAGGGGGTGGGAGAGTAGTGAACTTTAAATACGACACCCGAATGTATCACGTCACACAAGGTTTAAAACTTTATTAAATTGTTTGATTTTCCCGTACATTGAATACATGGAATTACTCAGCTATTGAGTTGAATGTCCTGCGCGTAGAGATTAAAAAATAACTTGAAGCTGGTGTTACACGGCACCGTGTATCTACACGACGCGGCAACGTGCCTTTCTACGGCGCCGCGCCGTTTCACGTTGACGATACCGTGCCGTGATGATGACGTGGCCACGGCCTCTATTCAACACGGCAAAAACAATATCGTTTTAGATCTGTTATCGTATTGTCAACGGTTTGATAGCTCTTCATTTTCTTGACAGAAATGGCGGCCGACTTAAAAACAATACTGTAACAGGATAAATACGATTTGGATTTTACCGCCTACAATAGAGGAACAGGCATTTAGTATGGCGAAGAAGAAAAAAGGCTGGGTCCATTGGTCGGTAGAACGATCGGGCGAACGGGAGAAACCTCTTCTAATTGGTCAATACTTAGTTCCACATCTTCAGCGGTAGGAATCGCACAAAAACTGGCAGTAGTAACTACTTCTAGTGAGAATACACCTGCTTCGGTTTTGTTCTCCCCACTCGCTCTTAATATAAAATACGTCTGTATCATCAAATACGTCTTACGTTGTGCCTAGGTAAGGGTGGTATTCCACTTGTCCAAGATCTTTCTCCAATGTATATTTGCGTCTCACAGTTTTACTAAAAAAATGTGAGACGCAATGCACATTTCTTTTAAGTATGTAAAAAATTACAAAACATACAGTGGAGTGTCCAAGGAGCATGACATAACATCTGGGCCTCTATTCAACACGGTGAAACAATATAGCTTTTGACATGTTATCGTATCGTCAACATTACTATAGCTCAATACTTGATAATAATGGCAGCCAAGTTATTAACGATACCATAGCACGTCAAAGACAATATGGTTTTACCGAGTTACCGGCCCTGGGCCGGTATACTAGTACAGTCCACCAGAATGCCCTAACGTTAAAATATGAGGTAAGGTTATGTTAGTTCTTCGGCTGGCCCGAAGGGCCAAAACACCCAGAAACAGGAGGTAAGCGGATCTCCGTCGACTCTGTTGAATTAGTTCACCAGATTCCCTGGGGGATTAGGCTAGGGGATCCTGGTGGACGCAATGGGTATTCTAGGCGGTGAAAACCATTATCGTCTTTGACCTATTATCGTATTGTTAACGTTTTGATAGCTCCTCTTTGCTTAACAGTAATGGCGGCCGAGTTATATTATGTATAAACAATACCATAACAGGTCAAATACGATTTGGATTTTACTGCCTAGAATAGAGGCCCTGGTCAAATACGATATCGTTTTTACCGCCTAGAGGCCCTGACATTTTGTGCCTTATAGCAATATTGCATAATTCCACCTGTCGCCATTCAAACTCCTTTTTTGGCGAACTATTAGCTTTTTATGTGGCCACTGCAGCGCGCCACTCAGGTGGACCTTATTGGTGCTGATAGACTTGAGCACATTCCCTAAAATGCTCCGGCTTTTCCCAGTAGGCTTATCGAGTAGTCCTACCAGTCCAACTACATGGAATTTCCTTACCTATAGATTTACTACTTAACCCACTGACTGCAAAAGAGAAACACTTACACTTTACTTTATTATCTGAACGCATTCTGCTACGGGGTCGACGGTGAGGTACCTGTTTCTGGGTGGTTTTGGCCCTTCGGGCCTTATATAAAAAGTAAAAACAGACCTCACCTTTCAGTAAGTCTATTGGGAAGGAAATTCCCAGTAGTTCAACTAGTAAAACTACTCGCTAAGACTACTGGGAAAAGCCTAAATGCTCGAGTAAATGCTCAAGTCTTAAGATATGATTCTGATGTTGGCGACCGCAACAAAAAATAATTAAATGGAGTGCTGACCAACGCAAGCGACCTATGCCGCGATTCTCCGTGGTAATACATATTGGTTTTTACATGTTATCGTATCGTCTATCGTAGCATATCAACTTTAGGAACTCTTAATTGACGTTAAAAGCGGCCGAGTTAAAAACAGTACGATAACACGTCAAAAGTAATATTGTTTTACGGCATAGAATAGAGTTGCCGGTCGCGCGAGACGTTGCGATCTCATGGGTTGGCCAGCGCTTCATATGTATAAATTCATACTAAACAGTGGGTCGCGCGACCGGCATGATACAATGGCGCCCTCATCACACCATTTATAGGATATGGCTTGTTGTTGCTGTCCCCGCCTATGCCCTGCTGCATCCATGGTGCGGCCAGCGGCCTAAGGTACATGTTACACATGCTCATTATAAGCACATAAAAAGTATGATTATAAGCATGCGTAAGACGAGCACGCTTTGGAGCTGTATACCTAAGGCTAAGGCCGCATAGGAGGCTTGCTTAGCGCCTAGAGCCTAGCGTGAAACAAATGTACTAGAATCTTTGCAACCGGCCGCACTGCGCGCTTGGCGCCTCGCTAGTCGACCACGAACAAAAGTAACACGCTAGGCTCTAGGCGCGGCTAGGCGCTAAGCAAGCCTCCTATCTGTGCGGCCTTAGCCTTAATGATTTACGGGACAGTTTAACCTAATACGTGTAAGACTGCATCGCGTTCGCCAGTGGCTTTTCTATAAGATATTCATAAAGAGTAGTAGTCTAACGATGAGTCGATTATACATTTTATTAAATGGAAAAAATCTTTTGCAAGTCGCGTTCGGATTCAAAGTAATTTATTTTATTTTATATCCAGTGATGATATAATCTCTTATCGTAAAGTACTCTGAAAGAGCCATATATTGAGATACTTTGTAAATAAGACGATCTTGCGAGTAACGTGTTTTTACGAATATTTCGAAATATTTTTTTTGACACGTTTTTCAGAAAAACGAACACCACAGCGTTGTTTTAAATATTTTTCTTCATCAAATAAACCCAATTTTATAATTATCCGTCACAATTTTTTCTTAGGCCAAAGCTTCTATGGAGACCCGCCATAAGACCTCTTTGACGTAGGTGTAGAGTATCTATTTAACTCAATGGCTTGTCATCATGCGTCATATTCATTCTGCACCGGAAATGTATATAACTCTTTTATCATAAAATAATAAACTACAGCTTCAATTAGTCTTAGACTAATATCTAAAATCGAATTCAAAATAATTAAGAATGCTTAATTAATGGATTTGATGGTCATGCTAAATTAAGTGAGGGCAAAAATGGTCATGGTCCTTTGATATGAAATACTTTTTATCGAATAAACAGCCCGGTGAAGGTCGTCTCCTATTCAGATCTTAGACCATAAAACATGATGAAATATTATTATTGCATTTTACGCTCTAACGTCGAAATCTACGACCAAAATCAGAATACACACTCTATAAATGGAGTTTGTACGCTCTGACAGCCAGAACCTGTCCGGCCAGCGCAGCGCCGTGGCTAACCAAGGCATTATGCCGAGTGGCTCTCTGTCTGACAGAAATTGGCGTTTCATTATCTTTATTATTTCTATTTTTAAGTTCCCTAACTTTTAATTTCTTTGGGTTAGATCTCACTTAGCATCAAGAGGTCTGTGTGCTCGTTTGTCTTACTTGTCTATTATAAAAAAAAAACAAAATTAAATCCATCTCCCTTTGAGATAAAATCTATCTTAAAGGTACTCCAAACCTGAGGGCTAAAAATAAACTACCCTCATAGACCCAGCGACCCTCATTATGAGCTCGCTTTGACGTCGCGCGCAGTCCTTGCGAGATAAAGAAAAACCTAAATGATATCCCTAGAAAATAGGATTACCTATACGTCGCAGGGAAAACAAAAGAGTCACATGATGCGTGATGGCTTTTTAGATGTACTATGCCTGCTATACATGTCCTTAGCAGATTCGGTAATAAGTTATGGGATTTCATGTTATGGAAGAACTTATATAACTTATCTGCATCTACAGTATTCAAATAAGAATGTTAAAAGCGATCGTTCCTCTAAAAGTCAAATACCAACATCGACACAACTATGACAGATTATTTGAATACTGTAGAGTGCTGAGCGTGTTTGATAAGGTGAGGCTAGCTATGATACTAGAATACAGGGATGTTATGGGGGAATTATTTAAATTGCGAATGTGATAAATTGCGAAGTCTAAAAAAAGGAAAATTATTTATAACCTATATGACTTTAGAATTTGGTCAAACTACCTACCTCATATTTTAAATAGTTTCCCTAAACATGTACTCGTAATACAACGCATAGAGGCTAAACCTGGGTCTACCAAAGACATTGTTAAAAGATTTCTTATGTCTTATCATTCTTATAAATAGTTTCCTCACTAACTTAGCCAAATAATCTTAAATTAATAAAGATTATAACTAAGTAAAAATAGTAAATTTAACAAAACAAAAACAATTAAAAAAAAATAATTACAACGCAA
The DNA here is from genome assembly GCA_946894065.1 of Acleris literana. NCBI lineage: Eukaryota > Metazoa > Arthropoda > Insecta > Lepidoptera > Tortricidae > Acleris > Acleris literana. The sequence goes on along the minus strand of OX335682.1, from coordinate 16,506,035 downwards.
AAAAATCCATAATAGCATCGGAGGCCAGTACCATGTAAGTTTGTTAAGGCAAGGAGAAGGCAAGCCAGCACACAAGCCATCTGATGGTAAGTGACATCTTAGACCCATAGACATGCAATCTCAAAGCTACAATCTTAAGACTACGATAACTGGTTGACTGCTAATTTTGCTGGTTGTCTTAGGCACTTGTCCCGCTGCCGGTGAGGAAGCGATTAGCTACTATTTTCTCCCTCAAACTCAAGAAACGAACAAAAGGGGAGCCTGCCGGTTAGCCAAAATATTTTTGGTCAAAAGAATCATTTCACAAACTTCCATTTCCTAAAAAGCATTTTGTATTTTTTGCTTTATATCCAGGATATCCAAACCGCTTGCTACGTCTATTAGGTTAGGTTACACTTGTGATTACATAAAAAATAAAGTAACTGCGGCGTCTTTTTGGATAATGAAAATTTGGGAAATGATAAAGGGGTTTGGGTAAAAGCGTTGTCATTTGTAAAATTCATACATTTTCAAGGTGAGCGGCCATTCGTAAAAGTGGTAAATTATGGTAGAATTATTAAAAATAAACATATTTTGTTATGTAATGTAATACTCTTAAGTGCATCGGAGCCGAGATATTTAAATATTCATACTTGGGCGTACTTTTGTACTAGGAACTGAATACTTAAATCTTTAAAATCTCCGCTCCGATATTATTTAACGCCATAAATTATATATATCTATATGTATTTAGAGGTCCTCTTAATAACTATGTAAAAATAATCCGTGGCCGCTGAAAAAAAAAGGACAATATTCTTCAAACAAATTTACCCAATGCCCTTTGACCAAAAATATTTCGGCCAAACGGAATAGAACCGAACAAAAGATATAGATTCGGTGAAAGTAAAAGAGATACATTTATAAATAGTTTATCATTGGCTGTTCACACTGCCAGCGAGAACTCTCTCCACTAATTCGTCGAAACAAAAGTCGAAGAAAAAATATACATTCCGTGTCAATAAAAGAGATACAACCATAATAAAGACTGTTTTGTTCATACAAAGTTACCCAATTCCCTTTTGCTATAAATCAAGATGACGTTAAAAAATCTTCAAAGCCCATCTCATCGTATACTTTGATATAAAATTGTCGATAACCGCAAACCCTCCGAGGGCTAATAAAGTCGATCGCCGGAGACGAGAACTAATTGGACAGTTGACTCTAATTGGTGTCTTTAGGGGTTTCCAGGCCAAGCGGCGAAGAAGGATACGAGCGAGTAAGAAAGCGGTTTTTCAGAACCTAATCAGTAATCAGTAGGATCCGGAATATTGGGGGCGGCTTTTGACAAGTTGTTGACCGTTGCTAATCGATGTTATCGACAAATCGATCGTCTTTATTTATTTATTTGTCTTTATTTATTTATAGCGGAAAAGAGTGGAGGCCTTTGCCCAGCACGCACCCAAATAGGCTAAAAAACATATGTCTTTATAAAATAAAACCTCAAATTTTCCCATGATAAGTCCTCATTTCCGCGGTCTTTGATGAAAATGTTCGAAATATCGGAAAGTTCAATCCGTTTAAATTGCTTTATTGAAATCAGTATAATTACAAAAACCCTTATTTATTTATTTATTTATTTACAAACTTAGTTGTATTACAACGTCCCGCAAAACTGTTTTCACAGTTTGACTGTGGGATCCGCGAGTCTTAGTTTACTTAGGTACATATCACAGAGGGCTGAGACAAGATGCACTACGCTAACTAACGTCTATTCGATTCGTTTTTAAATCAATCGCGTCACTGGTAGATCACGTGACTTTTCGTATCACGTCATCTTCCAGTGACGCGATTGGTTTAAAAACGAATCGAATAGAAACGTTAGTTAGCGTAGTGAATCTCGTTTGAGCCCTCAGAGGGCTCAGACAAGATGCACTACGCTAACTAACGTTTCTATTCGATTCGTTTTTAAACCAATCGCGTCACTGGAAGATGACATGATACGAAAAGTCACGTGGTCTACAAGTGACGCGATTGGTTTAAAAACGAATCGAATAGAAACGTTAGTTAGCGAGGTGCATCTTGTCTGAGCCCTCAGATCAGAATAATTTATAACTTGAGAATAGAGTGGTAAAGTCTATGTTATAATCCTTCGTAGCAATAATACTGCCCTACTAAGCATAATGGCGTTATCTCAAACAAAACATCTGTAGAAATTGCAACCTAGTTACAAACAGAAGAGAGTTGAATCTGCTTTGGCTATTGAATTTAGTTATTGCATTTTTGCTTAGGAGGGCAGAATATACTCAGCCCATTACACAACCAGCATTAATGACTCCGTATGTAGTCAATTTTCTATGAAGTTTAAGGAACCGGGCACTCAAATCTTACATCAATTAGTGAAGGAACACAGTATCAGTTTCACTATCATTATAATATTCCCGCAATTAGGGCGACCCATCTCGATTCCTGGAATTCGTAACCGAATAGCGAATTTGGAAAAATCTGCGCTATTGTTTTGTGAATATATTTGGAATTCGAATAAATGATAAAAGAAATTCTGGCAAAATAAGAAGGCTGTTGTTTTCTTTAATGATGTTTTTGTTGGGAAACGAAATTAAACTTTATTTAACTATGGCTAAGGCTCTTTTTCACAGCACTGCTGCAGTATCTATTTTATTGTATGGTCGGCCGCAGCTGCACACTTTAGTACTTTGTCACTTTAACGTCATGTTTGAACTGCTGCGTTAATCTGTCAAAGACGTTAAAGCGACATGGTATAAAAGTGTACTGTGTACTTATAAGGCCGACTGTACAAAATAAAATCAAAACAATACAAATAAGATAAAATAAATATTATATAGAGGCGAATTTGTCCGTTTCTCAGCTAACACTCGAGAGATTCAAAAAAATTGTAAGGCAAACGGATAAAATTAAAATAGTCTGAGTACCAATGAAAAAACAACAGATTTATGAAACAGGCCAGGCATATTTTTGCCGGCCAATTTGCTGATAGGTCAAGATACTTAACAAAAGTTATGGCAGGATATTTTCTACTAATTTATAAAATTACGTACATAGTAACTAATGCACTTCTTATCAAATGTTTTTTTGAAAATAAATAATATTGCGAGTAAAAACAAATACATTTATAACTAACACCTCCTTTACAGCATTCCGTAGAATTTGAGCCGCATTTATTAAACTTCTAAAAACAATATGTATAAAGTTAGTCTCAGTTTGTCCTTAAGGGCTTACAAAGTTCATTGTGCTTTCAATGCCATCAATATTGGGGTTCGGCGCCATTTTGTATTTTAACTTAGTATGGAGCTAAAACAATGTACTATCTAATTACTAAAACTGACTGACGATTTAACGAATTATGTGAGAATCAGAGTCAGTTTAATGACGATTAAGGGCCGGTTTTATAACAATCTGTTTTTCGTATATTTTTGGCGTAAATTTGGTTTACCTGTCATTATTTGCGTTTGATAACGGTCCGTTAGTAATTTTTCAGTAACATTTTACTGCTGACGGTTACCGGAGGTGTCATGGATTAAACTTACGGACCGTTTGTTTTGACATGTCGATAACCTACAATTGGTTCATGTAGTTTATTTTCAACAATAATAATGCATAATGACTGATTCTTTGGAAAGTAGTGGTTTAGAATTTTGCAAAACAATTTGGATACTGATCGTCAGACATAGAAGTTTTTGTGGCACGAATAAAATTATGCTAGAGACTTCCGAGCGATATAATTTTGTCGATAAATTGTACTTCGATTATGACTATGAGAAAATAGCATTAAAAGAAGTTTTTGTGTAAGAAACACGTTAATAATAATTTTTTATTGTTTAAAATTGATGTTTACTTGAATTTTAAAGTCCCTAAAAAGTATGCATGAATTACTTCAATGAAATATTACCTATCATATCATTATATTTATATAACATCGATGGGAAGTGATCAGCATGTTAGTTAATTTCTATTTTATCCGGTGACCTTAATACCTATCTACTGTGAAATGTCACTTTGTAATAAGTATTTGAAACAGTTATCGATAAATATAATATCGGAAGGAAGTCCCTAGTTAATTGACGTTTTTACCCGACTGCGTCAGAAGGAGGGTTATGTTTTTTGAGCATATGCATGTATGTATGTATGTATGTATGTATGTATGTATGTATGTATGTATGTATGTATGTATGTATGTATGTATGTATGTATGTATGTATGTATGTATGTATGTATGTATGTATGTATGTATGTATGTATGTATGTATGTCTATTTCTGGGCACGCTCTGCAGCCTAAACGGCTTAACGGATTTTAACATACGAGGTGTCATTCGATTCGTCTTAATTGCCAAAGTGACATAGGGTATATAATATTTCAATACGGCGTCCGCGGAAAAAAATATGGAGGGGGAATATTTTTATTTTATTTTTATTATAACAATATGGGTATCAAATGAAAGCTATTAAATAGCCCATTCCAAATATATATACATTATAACACTTTGATGCTACTATTTTGACAGGAAAGTCAAAAAATACGTAAATGTTAAGTAATAAACTCCTTTCGCTAGAAAGAGAGTTTCGCTTCAAATTACAAGCGAAATCACTTGTAGCTTCGCGACATAAAAAATTTAAGCTCCAGAGCTCATATATTGCTTAGTAATAATAAATTAAACCACTATTTTATTAATAAGAATTAAAAAGAGTTAAATAAATTAAATTATTAAAAATAAACAAAAAATCCGACTGCAATAAAAAAAACAACTGAAAAGCGAAAAACAAGCTATATAATCTATACAAAATTGTAAGAGCATGTACTTATAGATATTTATAACAATTTAAATTTTATATTCAAGTTAAATTTAAATTGTTATAAATATCTATAAGTACATGCTCTTACAATTTTCTACAGATTATATAGCTTGTTTTTCGCTTTTCAGTTGTTTTTTTATTGCAGTCGGGTTTTTTGTTTATTTTTAATAATTGCCACACAAACTTCGATGTCTGTTGATCATGTTCATCGCCGACGAAGAACATCCAAGCTGAGGCCCGATTATTGTAGTATCTCGAATGCCGTAAAGTTCAACATTGAACATCTTATTTATCACGAAAGTTTATTTAAAAAAGATTGAAGTTTGAAAAGGTCAACGGACTCTCAATATATGACAGACCGAATGGAAATCTATAGACAATTTAGGCTAGCCGCAGTCAAAAATCGAGCGAAAAAAGTTTAGTAGGTATTTTTAAGCATCAAGTCTCATAACCAATGTTAAATTTTACGATTGTTTACTTTATAAAATGCTGGGTGGTTGACAAACCATTCGTTAATAGTTTACGTGACGGTTGTGTAATGACAGGCATTACAAAAATAGATCACACGAGTATTGTTATGCCAATTACGCAGGGTCGCGTACAGTTACAAAATATTAACGATAGATGCAATTGTTTCTTTTTCTTTTTAATTTTTAATTTGCTTTCCGAGCCTCGTAACAGCTTGATGAATTTCTTACATCATAACTACAGATAAAATACATTACTATTTGACGTAATGCTTTTTCTAATGTGACAGTTTCTGAACGCGTTAGAGAGGTTTTGCGATATGGGTGTAGATAAATAGTAGATTGTTCAACAAGAGACTAAAACAAGCCATAATGACAAGAGATATTTAGAGAGAGTGGCTATAGTTCGAGTGTCATTATGGTTGTTTAGTCTCGCGTTAAACACTCTACTTTTCACTTTGAATGCCAGGAAAAAAAAGACATTCTATACAAAATTACCATATTTAACAAATATGTAACAAAGTTTCTAACAGATTCGCGGGTGTTAGTTTTTTGTAAAGTGACACTTTAAATGCTTGTATATTTAGCCAACAGATTCAAACTTAAAAACTAATTCGGACCATGCCTAATAAAATAAAATAATTCTTAATATATAACAATAGATTAATATTCGTAATCATTAATCGTGTTTCATGAAATTAAATCGTTTTTTTTTACATTTTTGCACAGTTGACATTTTGAGGTTATTTCCACGGCTTAAAAATGGTCCATACACAATCACAGAAAATGGCAATAATCCTCCATTCACAAACACCGTGATCGGTTATTTAGGGGTTTCCAAAGTAAATTGAAAAAAAAAAAACTTTAATCTCTATTAGGCGCTTTAGTCCCGATGTGCAGAGACTAAAGTAATATTTTAAGAGCATGAGAAGTGAAAATTATATTTACCGTCGTATATTTGTTCTCAGCTTTATAAAGTCATTGCTTAGTAAGGATTTTTCATACATAAGTTTGAATAACTATTGGATAGTTACTAGTTAAAACCCCCGGTATAATGGTACCCCTTCTTTCAGAGCTCATATCTCTTAAACGACTTAACCAATTTTCATGAAACCTAGCTAAAAACCACCGCTGCAAAACCTGCTTTCAAATAATTAAAACCACATCCTAATCGGTTTACGCGTTTAAGAGTTATGGTACCACAGACAGAAAAACATACACAGTCATAGCGGTCAAATTTATAAAACCCCCCTTTTTGCCTCGGGAGTTAAAAAGGAACGAGATGATAGTATGAGTACGGTGTTTAGACTTAGACTTAGAATGAATAATTAAAAAGTTTCGACTGTTATCATTTCGTCCACGAACTCAGGAGTGATTTATAAGAACATTTCTGCTTATTTTTAATATCGTCTTTTTTCACTTATATTAAACTAGCGACGTTCTACATCTCCTTACCTATGTCTATTTTTAATTTTTATTTGAAATTTGGAGACTTTACATTTCCAATTTAAATTGAATATACTTTGAGTCTCATAATTGCTCCTGGGACCTGTACATCCCTGTGACATTTAAATTAGTTAGCTTAAGTTTATCATAGTAATAAGTTACTCATATAAAATAAAGACTTCCTGTTGAGTTTCTTGCGGCGTTTCTTCTCAACAGAGTCCCTTGGAAGCGCTGGTAGACTCAGACATGTAAAAGTGCCTACAGGGCCTACTTACAAAATAAATGAATTTGAATTTTGACCCGCTCTCGCTTCCCTTAAGCTTATGTAAATTTTCTGTAACACCAGTACATAAACCACAATTTATCACATAAAAACCTTTCTCTTGAATCACTCTCTATCTATTAATGAAACCCGCATCAAAATCCATTAAGTAGTTTAAAAGATCTAAGCGAACAGACAGACAGACGGCGGGAAGCGACTTTGTTTATAAATATACTATGTAGAGAAGTTAATCGGTTCTTAACTGCCGTCCCAATAGGGTACCGTAAAAATAACTTTTTTTTAAATAGTAGGTCAGTCCAACTGCATTCGGCTTTTGGTTTAAAATATTGTGGGACGCCGACTTCAGTTGGACTGACCTACTATTTTAAAAGAAGTTATTTTTTGCATTTTTGAACACGGGTTTTTGATTTTTTAAACATTTATTTTATTTTATACTTTTTAGTGATCCTATTTATGCTGTTACGTAGCTCCACTTCTAAATATTAATGAGAAACTATAGAACATTTCAAGCTCGCCGCAGACAACGCCGCGGGAATGTCATATTTAAACCTAAATGTGCTTCGTCATAGTCGCTCAACTACCTTTATCGAAATATCTTATCGCCACCCTTGAAATAGGTACCGTTAAGGAGTTCCGGTGGCCATCTGTGGTCTTCATCATCAGTTCCACTTCACCATATAGTACTTTTCAAAAGCAAATGCATGAGTTACAGTGAAAAATACCAAAATCGCTATAGGTGTGCCTATAATATTTGAGGAGTTCTCTTGATTTCTCCATGATCCCATCATTAGATCCTGACGTGGTGACAATGGGACCAACTAGAAAGTATACCCATTCGAACAACGAAAAAATTTTTCAAATAGTTCCAGTGGTCTTCGAGTAATCGGGGAACATACATTAAAAAAAAAACCCGACGAATTGAGAACCTCCTCCTTTTTTTGAAGTCGGTTAAAAATGGGGTTAGTTTGATTAATTTTAAAAATAAATCTTCTGTAACTCCCGCATTTAATCGTAAAATAAATAATTAAAAATATTGTATTAGCAACTCATTTGGAGTAACTTAAAGCAGCTTGAGACAGACTACGTTTGACGGCTTAGTAGGAAAAAATAATTATGCAGCTGAGAATCTCGATTCTTAAAATGGGGCTACTTTGATTATCCCTGTGTTTACATCACAATATCAAAGTCACCCCTGACGTATGTCAAAAAATAAATATGAAAGTAATGTCGCGAAAGGGCTTAATAATAACGCAAACATTGCACATAAATCGATGATTCAAAAAATTATCAAAGTCGCCTCACGTTTCCAAAGTCACCCCATTTTACGGTATTTGCCAATTTTTTTATTAGTATTTATATTAAAGCTTTTTTACCTTCCGAATAGCCTAGTATAAATAGTTTTTTAATATCTTTAAAAATAAGAAAGATATAAATGTTTAAAACTTGCTTCTAGACGGAGAGACAAATACAGGAATATGACGTCATATCACTCAACCGCCATATGAATTACACGCAAAACATCGTTTCGTGAGAAAGGGATAGACCAAAAACTTTAAAAGGCTATAACTTTTTTTTTTATTACAAATTTCAAATTTGATTTTGAATTATTTTATCATACTACGTATATTGATATATTATCCAAGTTAATATATGAAATTTAATATCAGGCAAATACCCTATTGAAAAGGGCGTATTTTCATAGGTTTTGAGAAACTGGCATTAATAGGTTAACGGCACGTGTAAACAATTAACCAAATTGTACGTGTTTAAAAGAATTTAATACTTAAATTTAAATTTGAAATTACTGATGTAATAAAAAAATATATACGTCTTTATAAAAAACTAGCTGTGCCCGTGCCTTGGGTTAATATTAAAGTCAGAAATAACGTGGCTTTCTAGTAGTAAAATAATTTTCAAAATCGGTTCAGTAGATCCAGAGATTACCCCTTACAACGTCACAAACTTTACCTCTTATAATATTAGTATAGATATAGATGTTAATAAACTTGTAAAAGAAAATTTAATCTTGATCTCGAATCCCATAAATCAAAATCCATTAGGAATAAAAGCTTTCAATTGAATAAGTAATCAGTATCTTAAGAAATATTTACAGCATTAAAAATAAGGCTTGACGACATGATTGAATTTTTCATTATTCACCCTAGAGAAATAACAAGATACAAGAGAAATTCGATATATAAGTTTAAAGCTTGCAAAAGAATTGAAAAGTTTAAAAAGCCCAGGGGGTTGATGTTATCTGAATTCAGAGACTTCGTTTTTAAAATTTATACTTTATAAATAATCTACGAGTTTGTTAACATAAATTTTGTTATACTTAATCAATAGTTACTACGCAATTTTCGAAAGCAAATTAAGTATACTAAAGTTAGGAAAACATTTAATTTTATGTGCGTTTTTTTTTTCAATTCAATCGATGATATCCGTGATTTCGTGTTCTAAAAAGTAGTAGTGTTCAAGTCGGACCTCTTAAGCTTTCTAAACGCATACGGAACTCTATTAGGATGATTTGTGTGTCTGTCCGTAACATCTGTTCTCGAGACAATTTGTCTGTCACGTCGGGCACATTTAATATTTACTGTATAAAAATATGAGGGTGCAGACAGACACGAAAAGAGTAGTTTTTGATCGAAGTAAAGATCAGAAATTGGACTAATTTTACGGATGTCGGCAGAGGACTCTCCGTCCTCTATGATCCATTAAAGGGTTAAGTGGACTTTTTGTACATTCAAATCCATTAAAGGAGTAGAGTGGACTTTAA